>PVJH01001882.1:0-145404 GCA_004026705.1 Nesogale talazaci | reverse complement strand
TTAAAAATAATATAATTTTAGCTCTTTGATGCCTGACACCGGATCCCTTCACTACCTCATGATCACACAGGCTGGTGTGCTTCTTCCGTGTGGGTTTTATTGCTTCTGAGCTGAATGGCCGCTTGTTTACTCAAGCCTTTAAGACCGCAGACGCTATATCTTTTGGTAGCCAGGCAACATCAGCTTTCTTCACCACATTTGCTTATGCACACATTTGTCCTCAGCGATCATATCAGGAAAGTGAGCATGCAATGTTGTGCTTTTTAGTTCTTGAAGCCTGATATCTCATCCCTTTGACACCTCATGATTCCACAAGCTAGTGTGCTTCTTCCATATGGGCTTTGCTGCTTCTGAGCTAGATCGCTGCTTGTTTACTTTCAAGCCTTTAAGTACCCAGACGCTCCATTTTTGAGAGCCGGGCAATATCAGCTTTCTTCACCACCTTTGCTTATGCACACTTTTGTCTTCAGTGATCATGTCGAAAAGGTGAGCATCTTGGAATGCCAATTTAATAGAACAAAATGTATTTCAACCGAGAAGATACTTGAGTGGAGGTCCAATGCCCATCTGTTGTCCTACTACTAACCCTATAAGTATACACATTAATCTCTTTCCCCATCCTCACTTATATATATATGCCCCCATGTACATCCCTGTATTTGAACCTCTATAAATGTTCATTATCCCCCAGTTCCTTCCTCTATTTCCATTTGCTTCCCTCTTGTCCCACTATCATGCTCACTCTCCATTTGGGTTTCAGTATCTTTTCTCTGTTACATTACTCTTAATCAATTCCTATTGGCCTTCTTTCACCCACCTTGTCCCTACATTTGTATCAATTTTTATTCCCTTTTTTCTGGGCTGGTCGACATCACCACCTTATCCCCTCCTCTCCCTCTTCAATGTCTCCTACCCTGGAGCCATCAGTCCTGTCATTTTCGCCTCCAACCTCTTTGTCCAGTCTATCTTGTCTAGAAAGACCTGTAGAGGTAGCAATATGTACAAGAAAGGTCTCCTAAAATGGATCAACTTAAGCAAATAAAACAATGATAACAACAGCAAGAAACCTCCTCAATGTACTATACAGTATGTAACAGAATAATAAAAATAATAGCAATATAAGAACCTGTATAAAGTTCAAGGTCTGTAGTTGACCTCCGAGAGTGACCCCTGGTTCATTTGGATGGGGTACCAATACCCAATGTATATCCTTGGTACTCCATCTGTGAGTCTACACTATATTGCACACTCAGTGTTTTGCATTGATGCGGTTGTGTCCGAGAGGGTATAATCTTGACCCCGATTCTTCTTCCTGACCCTGATAGGCCTTGGGTCTGCGAGGGTAGCTGTATTTCATAATGGGGCTGGCCGTGCAGTCCTCTTTGTGCAGTAGCTGTTCTGAGTGGGATAATTGTGCTGAAGGCTCTGTGGGTCAGGATGCACGTCATTCTCTTTTCCTCCCTTTTCATTTGTTCTCATGTGCTCTGGTCAGGCATATCTCACTCCCCAAGCGTCAGCTTCAGTGCTGGCCTCCAAGGCAACTTCCTCTGGTAAAGAGGTGGCTGTCCCTATAGTTGGAGTTGGGGTGTGTTCTCAGGTCCCTCCACTGGTTCTCTACTCCATGCTGTCGTGCCGCATTCACATGCTGGGTCTCCGGGTTTAAGTTTGGTCCCTCTTTCCTTGTGGAGATATAAACAATACGCTCCCCTTTGATGCTTTAGTGTCCCCTTCCCTTTCTACACATTGCCATCTGCCTCCCCTCCCCCCTTGATGGCTACCATATGTAACCTTAGATTTGATCTGGCCCCTGCCATATTACCTGGGTCTTCTCCCAGGATTTTCTGTATAGTTTTTCCCGATGTCCCTTTCCAATTTTAAAATTATTAATATGCTTACCTCAGCGGATTCATATTGCACATGGCCTTTTGTGCATGGCTAACTGCACTTAGCATAATTTCCTCCAGTTCTTCCCATGTGGTGACATGCTTCATACGTTCATCACTGCTTTTCAGTGATACATAGTACTCCATTGTATTTATCTACCACAGCTTTTTAATCCATTCATCAGTTGATGGGAATATAGACTGCTACCAACTCCTTGCAAATGTGAACTGTGCTGCAATGAACATCTCCATAGTAGCTGTACATACCTGCAGGTCCACCAGCAGTGGATAAGCGACCCTACCTCCCCACAGCCTCTCCAGCATTTGTTATTCTCTGACTTTTTGAATTGGGCTATCCTTGAGGGTGTTAGGTGGTATCTCATTGTTGTTTTGATTTGCATTTCTCTTAAGGCTAATGATCGGGAGCATTTTCTCATATATATATTGGCCTCTCTGATTTCTGCCTCTGTGAAACTTCTGTTTAATTCCTTTGCCCATCTCCTCAGTGGGCAGTTAGTTTTGCTCTTTTTGGAAGCTATCAGGGTATTGGAGATTTTAGTAATAAGGCCTTTATCTGATTTGTCATTGCCAAAGATGTTTTCCCAGTGTGTCTGCTCTCTTATTACTCTCTTGGTGAATTCTTTCGATGTGCAAAAGTGTTTTATCTTTAGTATACCTCATTTGTCTATTTGAGCCTCCTCTGTGTTTGTTTCTTTTCCTATTTCTTTTAGCCTTTGTATTCCTGGTGCCAGTGTTCTCAGATTGTTCCCAATTCCCTCACTGATGGCCCTAATAGCTTGGGGTTTTACCTCAATGTCTGTAATCCACCTTGAATTTATTCTAGTGCATGGAGTGAGGTATGGGTCTTGCTTCATTTTTTTACAGGTAGAAATCCATTTTTTCCAGCACCACTTGTTGAAAAGGGCATCTGTTTCCCATTTGATACTTTGGAGCCCTTATCAAAGACAAGTTGTCTGTATGCTTGTATTTTTATTTCTGGATTTTCAGTTCTATTCCATTAGTCTGAGTATCTGTCATTATGCCAATACCATGCTGTTTTGACCACTGTGGCTAGATAGTATGTGCGAACGTCAAGTAAGGCAAGCCCTCCCACGATGTCCTTCTTCTTGAGGAGTTCTCTACTAATTCTGGGCTTCTTCCCTCTCCATATGAAGTTACAAATCATTTTTTCCATTTCTTTGAAGAAGGGGGATGGTACCTGTATCAATATTGCATTACACTTATATAGTGCCTTGGGTCATCTTGACTACATTGAGTCTTCCGATCCACGAGCATGGGATATTTTCCCATTTCTTGAAGTCATTCTTGGTTTCTTGTAATAGTGTTCTGTAATTTTCCTCATGTAGATCTTTTGTTCTTTTTGTCAGGTATATCCCTAGATACTTCAATTTATGCTTGGCTATTGTGACGGGTACCTCTTTTTTTTAATCTCCTCTTCTGTGGTCTTATCTGATGGGTAGAGCAGACCAATTGACTTCTGATTTTTGATCTTGTATACTGCCACTCTGCCATACTCCTTTATTGTTTCCAGTAACCCCTTTGTGGAGTTTTGGGGTTTTCCATATATATAATCATATCATCAACAAATAATGATAATTTCACCTCTTCTTTCCTCATTCGTATACCTTCTATGTCTTTTCTTTGCCTTATGCTGTTAGTTAAAACCTCCAGTATGATATTGAATAATAGAGGGGACAACGGACATCCTTGTTTGGTCCCCTTTTTCAGTGGGATTATGTTTGTCTTTTCTCCATTGACTATCAGATTGGCTGTTGGTTTTTCATATATAGCTTGTATTGTCTTGAGGAATTTTCCTTCTATTCCCATCTTCTTGAATGCCTTAAACATGAATTGGTGTTGAATATTGTCAAATGCTTTTTTGGCATCTATGGATATAACCATATTATTCTTATATTTTTTTCCTGTCAAAATGGTGAATGATACTAATTGTCTTTCGTATGTTGAATCACCCCTGCATTCCAGGTATGAACCCCACTTAGGGTGAATTATTTGTTTTATATAATTTTGTATTCTATTGGCCAGTATTTCATTAAGGATTTTTGCATCAATATTCATTAGGGATATTGGTCTGTAATTCTCAATTCTTGTGGGATCCTTGCCTGGTTTAGGTATCAGTGTTATACTGGCTTCATAGAAGGAGTTTGGGAGTTTGCCATTTTTTTTATGCTTTGGAAGAACTTGCGTAGGGTTGGTGTCAGTTCTTCCCTGAATGCTTGGTAGAATTCTCCTGTGCAGCCATCTGGTCCAGGTGATTTCTTTGTTGGTAGTCCCTTGATAACCTTATCTATTTCTTCTATTGTTATTGGACTGTTAAGATTCTTGATGTCCATTGGAGACAATCTAGGAAGACATTGCTTTTCCAAGAATTTGTCCATGTCTTCCAAGTTGTTGAGTTCATTGCAGTAAAGATGCCTTATTCTTGTTATTGCAATTTTCTCTCTCCTTTCTTTGGTGAAGTCTGCCAATGGTTTATCAATTATGTTAATTCTTTGAAAGAACCAACTTTTAGCAGCGTTATTTTTTTCCATTGTTTTCTTATTTTCCCTCTTCTGATTCTCAGCCCTGCTTTTTGTTATTTCTTTTCTTTTGCTATTAGTGGGATTATCCTGCTGACTCTGCTCTAGTTCTTGTAAATTCTGTGTCAATGTATCATTTATGAGATGCTCTTCCTTTTTCAGGTGTGCCTGTATTGCAATGAAACTTCCTCTTAAGACTGCCTTTGCTGTGTCCCATAAGTTTTGGTATGTCGTGCTTTCCTTCTCATTGGTTTCTAGAAATTTTTTAATTTCCTCTCCGATCTGGGCCAGTACACATTCTTTTTGCAATAGAGAATTATTCATTCTCCAACTGTTTTCTCTAGTTCTCCTTACCTTCCTTTTGTTGATTTCCAACCTTATGGCAGAGTGGTCTGAAAGTGAGTTCTCTATGATATCAATATGCTTAAATTTATGTAGATTCTCCTTATATCCCAGTATGTGGTCTATCTTTGAATAACTTCCATGTGGGGCTGAGAAGAATGTGAAATGCTTTTCCTTTGGATGAAAGACCCTGTAGAGATCTACTAAGTCAAGCTGTCTAATTGTAGTATTTAGATCTCTCGCCTCCTTGTTGAGTTTCTTTCCCTGTGATCTGTCTTTCTCAGAGAGTGGTGTGTTGAAGTCACCCACTATAATTGTTGAGTCTGCAATTTCTTTTTTCATCATATGAAGTGTCTGGTTTACATATTCTGCAGGTCTCTCATTCGGGGAATATATATTTAAGATGCTTATTGGATCATTTTCTACCCTTCCCTTAAGCATTATATAGTGTCCTTCTTTGTCTCTTATTATGGTTTGCCCTTTGAGGTCAATTTTATCTGATATTAGGATTGCTACTCCAGCTTTTCTGGAATTGCTCTTTGCTTGGTATATTTTTCTCCAGCCTTTTATTCTCAATATATTTTTTTTCTGTGATCTTAAAATATGTCTCCTGTAGGCAGCAGATAGAGGGGGTGTATTTTCTAAGCCAGTCTATTAATTTCTGTCTCTTAAGGCTTGAGTTCAATCCATTAATATTTAGGGTTATTAAATTTATCTGTGCACTCTGTGTTGTCATTTTATTGCTCTTGAGTTGGATGTTTTCCTATTTCCATGGGTTGTGTCAATATCTGTTTGTGGGTCATTCTTGCCTTTCTTCCATCTCTGAGCCAGAGGTATGTTGGGGGCTGTTATCCCTTTGACAGTTTCTGGGTAGATTAATTCTGCATGTGTTAGGTCGTTGTTGTTGTTCTTCTTCCAGTGGGTCGGTGAGAATCTTTTGTAGGACTGGGTTCCTTTGGGCATATTCTCTGAGATTTTCCTTGTCTGGAAAGGCTCTTACTTCTCCATCAATTTTGATAGATAATTTGGCTGGATAGAGTATTCTTGGGTTTGCATCATGTTCCTGCAATTTTTGGAATATGCTGCTCCACTCTCTCCTCTTCTTCATAGTTTCCATTGATAACTCCAAGCATATTCTTATCTCTTTGCCTTTATATGTGATTGCCCTTTTTTCCCTAGCTGCTCTCATAATTTTCTCTTTTTCTTCATAATTGGATAGTTTGACAACTATATGTCTTCGTGTTTTCTTCTTGGGATTTAGTCTAGCTGGTGTTCTTTCTGCCTCCTGTATGGTTATATGGTTTTCATTCATTAAGCTAGGGAAGTTTTCCTCTAAGCATTCCCTCACTATTTTGGATGTTGGTTTTCTTGATGCCTCATCCTCCGGCAGACTGATAATCCTAATGTTGTTTCTTTTCATAGTATGAGCCAGGCATCTAATATTTTCTTCTGCTTCTCTCATAGACCTGTTAGATTTTTTTCTCCCATTTACTAATTTCTATATGTGAGTCCTCTAGGTCACTTGTACTGTTTTCTGCCTCCTCAATTCTCTGGCCGTAATCTGAGAGCTTACTATTAGTTTTTGTTAGCTCACTCTTTAGTTCTTGAATTTCCCTTTGTGCGTGGCCTTTATCTCCTGTATCAATTCTTCTTTCTTCTTTAATGCATCGCTTAAGAGCTGCATATGTGTTAGTAACATCTTGAAGATTTCTTTCTGTGGTTGATCGATCTCCGCATTTTCTATGACTGCTGTTTGGTCCAGCTGATCTTCTTGCATCTGATCCAGTTTCTCTTTTCTTGATACTGTGAAAGCGGCTAGCTGTTTTTTGTTTGATTTATTCATATTAAGTGACATTTTCCTTGGTGTTTTGTGGCTCTGGGGTCTCTCTTTAGGAGGCTGGTCTTATATTATAGCTTTCCTCAGGAACTGTTTGTAGCTAGGCCTTGCAGATCTAATGGAGCGTGTTGGCTGAGCAGGGGTGTGGGTTTTGGGGTGGGTTGGGAGTTGGGTAATCTGTTCCTGGCTCGGGGCGCTTGCCACAGATAAGTGGGAAAAAATCCTCTAGCACTCTGGGGTGGGGAGGACTGGCTAGCTGTTTACCCAGGAGACAATGTTAAGTGGACCTCTCTGTCTTGGGTCTTGGGGCGGGCGCCCTTAAACGGCAGAGTCTGTGAGGAGTGCTGGCGACTGTGGGGAGTGTGGGTGTTCCTTTTGTTCCTGTTAGAAAGTGTGGCCCAGGTGGGCAGGCTTGTGTTTAGGGGATGGCTTGATCTTATCCTGGGCAGTGGTGTCGCCCTTAAGGTGCACCTGGGAGCGGGCCTCTGGGGTGGAGGAGGGGCTGGCCCGCCTTGTGCTTGGGACACAGGAGTCCCTTGGGGTGGGGAGCGAGAGGTGTGGGTCTGTGTGGAGTGTCCCCTTGGCAACCTGGGCACCTTGGGGTGGGGAGGACTGGTCAGTGATTCCGCGCCGGTGTTGATTAACTGCGGGTCCCTGAACTCAGGGTCACAGAGCGGGCGCCCTGGATTCCGCCGGCACAAAGAACTGCAGCTTCTGTGCAGGTGTCTGTGCCCGCGTCTGTGGGGAGCGTAGGCGTGTGGGTCGCTCCTGCTCCTGGTTCAGAGGAGGACTCTGAGCTTTCCTGGAGTCACAAAACCCAATTCCAGAGCCCCACCCTTCCCCGTGTCACCCCCACTGCCCGATTTCCAGGACCTCCAGACGTGGGCTTCCTATCTGGCCGCCATCTTCTCTCTATCCTCAATGCACATTTTTTATGAATATTTTTATCCAGGTCTGTTTAATCAACTAAAATTAGGTAGAAAAGTATAAAAATACAATTCTCCCTTTAATACTCTTTTTTACAAATCCAAACATTGATACTTAAAAATATTAAAAGTGTAGAAAAGTCTATTTGCTTAAGTTTTCAATTATTTTAGTAACTTTGGGAGTAAAGAAATTTACGGTTACCATAGTAAATTTGGAATATAATTGGAAGACAGAAGGTACAAGATTTTAAATAGATATATTTATCTGAGAGAAAATAGAATTCTATTACATCCAATTCAGTATCTCCATTTGCATAATGAAATTCAAATGCATTACCAAAATATTTTTTCATGAGAATGACTTCAGAAGTTGTCTAACCAGAGTTATATAGTGAAACAAAATTAATGAGACTTGCAGACATGCATACATGCATGAAGTTAGGTAAAATAAATATTGATGCTAGAGCTCCATATGATATATATATATGAGTTTATTTCAAATAAAGAAATTTAAATATGTCTGTAATCATTTTTCCACTTAATATAATGTCAAGAATTTGGTCTCACTTGAATTTACAATGCCTCATGGAGGCAGCAGTCAAGGGATCAAATGATGAATTGCATTGAGTAAATATGCTGCACAAGACCTCTTGAACGTGTTGAAAAGCAAGGATGGTATTTTGAAGACTAATGTGCATCTGGACCCAAGTCATGGTATTTTCAATCGCTTCATATGTATGTGAATGTTGGACATTGAATAAGGAAGACCAAACAAGAATTGATGCATTAGAATTTTGGGGCTGGCAAAGGATATTGAAACACCATGTACTGCCAAAAGAACAAACAAGTCTTAGAAGAAGTACAGCTAGAATAGTCCTTAGAAACAAGGATGACTAGATTTCATGCCACATTAGAGAGGTTGTCAGGAGAGATCGGTCCCTGGAGGAAAACATCATATTTTGTAAAATTGAGGGACAGATAAAAAGAGGAAGAACTGGAGCAAAATGAACTGGCACAGTGAATGAAAAAATGGACTCAAACATGACAATTGTGAGAATATCTAAGGACCAGGATGTACATAGAGTCACTATGAGTTGGGAGCTACTATACAACACTTCACAACATTATCATGTTACCTATTAGTTTAGTTGTGAGGATTTGGGTTTCTTTTTTATTATACATACTTTTACTGGCAACTCTTACAAATCTTATCACAATCCATACATTCATTCATCCATTGTGTCAAGCACATTTGTACATATATTACCATCATCATTTTCAAAGCAGTAACATATTCTTTGTTCTTGAACCATTTAGATACACTCCTTATTTCTCCCTCCCTCCCTGAGAAACCCTTGATAAATTATTATTCTCATAGCTTACATTGTCTTCTGTCTCCCTTCACCCACTTTTCTCTTGTTTGTCCCCATGGGAGGGGGCTATATTCCTGTCCTTGTGATCAGTTCCCTCTTCCTCACCCCCTTTCCCCTTATACTCCTGGTATCTCTATTCTCATTATTGGTCCTTAGGTGCTTAACTGTCCTGAATTCCAGTGTTCCAGGGTCTTAACTGTAACAGTGTACATGGCCTCGTCTAGTTAGATTTGTATGGTAAAATTGAAGTCATGGTAATGGGGGTAGGAAGCATGAAAGAACTAGAGTAACATTAAGAATACAGACTTTCATAGCACTTTATGACTATCCTTTTAATCTCATTGGATTCCATTGTTACTTCCCATCTCATCTCTCATCCTGCCTATCGATGTTTGCTCCTCCTTTTACTTGGTTACATTTGCCAACACTTAATATAATGTCAAGAATTTGGTCTCACTTGAATTTGTAAAGTGAATTTGTAAAGTGAAGTCAATTCTGCTGATCCTTTCAAAGAATCAGTTTTTTGCTTTGTTCTCTTGTCTTCCAACTGCTTCACCTTTGTCCTTATTTTTTATTGTTTCTTCTCTTTTGATATTGGCAGGGTTGTTCTGTTGACTCTGTTCTAGTTGCTGGAGGTTTGGAATACTTTATAAGCCATAAGTCTGTTTATTTTTCAAACATGCATTTATTGCTTTCAAGCTCCCTCTAATAAATGTTTTGCAGTATCACATTTCAGAGGTTTTGATACGATGTATTCTCATTCTCATTAGTTTCTAGGAACTTCCTAAAACCCCTCCCTTAAGGGGGCCGGTACCCATTTGTATCACAGAAAATCATTATTCATCCTCCCATCGTTTTCCTGGTTGTCCTTTTGTTCATCTCCAGCTTTATGGCATGGTGATCTGAAAAGGTCGTCTGCATAATCTCTGTTTTTTTAATTTACTCAGGCTCAAATTGAACCTCAGCATGTGGTCTATTTTTGAAAATGAGCAAACTGCAATTGAAAAGAATGTGATTTTTTTGCTTTCTGGGTAGAAAGTTCTATCAATGTCTTTCAGATCCTGTAGCCAAATTGTAGTGCTTAGCTCTGTATGTTCCTTGCTGAGCTTCTTACCAGTGATCTATTTTTTTCTGGTAGTGGTGTAGTAAAGTCACATACTATAATTGTTGAATCTATTATTTCTTTTTTCGTCTGTTAAATAGTTTGTTTGATGGGTCTCTTTTTAGGGGACTATACAGTTATTATGTTCACCGGTTCTTGGTTTATTGATCCTTTAGCACTATGTAGTGCTCCTCCTTGTCTCTTGTTATGGCTTTAGCCATATCAATTTTGTCAGAGATTAAGATTGCAAACCCTGCTTTTAAAGTTATCCCTTGTCTGGTATATTTTTCACCAGCCTTTTATTCTTAGTGTAATTCTTCCTTTGAGTTTAAGGTGTGCCTCTTTCATGTAACAGATTGATGGGTTATGTTTTTTTTTTTTTTGAGTCAGTCTGTTAGCCTTTGTCTTTTAATAGATGAATTGGGGCCATTGACGTTCAGAGATATTTTCACCATCTCTGGATTCATTGATATTATCTTATACCTTTTGTGTTGGGTGCTTTCCTATTCACTTCATATCAGTGTGCTGTGTTTGCATGTGTGGCTTGATTCTTGCCTTCTTTTCCCTCAGAGGCCATGTTACCTTGGTAATTGTTATCAGCTCATCTCCTGCTTATGTATGATGGATGTTGGCCTAGTGACCATAGTGAGTCAGCAAGGATTTCCCACAAGGTTGGGTGTCTTGCAGCGTATCATTTGATTTTTTCCTTGTCCTAGAAGATTCTTACCTTGCCATCTATTTAAGTAGATTGTTTGGTGAGGTAGAGGATTCTCAAGCCAGCCTTTTTGTTCTTTCAGCTTTTGGAAAATGCTGCTTCACTCTCTCTTCCTCTTCTTGGTTTTTGATGATGAGTCTTACCTAAGCACCATTGTGTCTGTCTTTTTTTCCTCTTTTTCCTTGAAGTTGGATAATTTAACTGTTACCTTCCTTGGTGAGTTCTTCCTGGGATTTAGTCTAATTGGTGTCCTCTCTCCTTCCTTTATGACTGTCTGGTTATCAGTCATTAAGGTGGGGAAGTTTGTTTCCATAAATTTCCTCACTAATTTATCTGTTCACTTCTTCATTGTGTCCTGTTCTGGTGGACCAATCATTTGAATACTGTTCCTCTTCATAGCATTGGTCATTGATCTCAGGTTTTCCCACCTCTTTGATTATCTTCTTTGACTGTCATCCCCATGTGTTGGTGTGTTGAAGTCTTCCTGATTACTCTTGAGATCACTAGTAGGATTCTCTGCCTCTTCTAGTCTGTTGGTGAGCTCTGTGAACCTGTGTTTTGCTTCTGTTATCTCATCCATTAGCTCTTACATTTCTTTTTCTTGCATGGATTTCATCGGCTCCACTATTGCTTACTTATTTTGCATTGCCTTCCTCAACTCCTGTATTATTCCAAGCAGCCTTCTTCAGATTTCTTGTTGTGGTAGGTACATATCTGATTCTTCTGTGAGCATCCTTAGCTTCACTGTTGTGTTTTGTTTTTCTTGTTTTCATGTTAAAGGTGTTACTGTTTACATGTCATTTTGGAAGAACTTGGTGCCATGTTTATGGGAGACCAAGGGGTTCTGAGTTCTTTCTCTGTGTGACTGGTAAGAGTGTTTTCGAGGGCTGCCTGTGGCCTACTATGGTAGTGGATCAGACTGTTATGTGGGCAGGATGTACTGGCGACACAATGACCAACAGTGTTGGTAGGGGGGGGGCGGGTTGAGGTGCTCAGAGAATGGGTTAAGGTTGGTGAATGTAGATATGCCCCTGAGGCAGGACTACAGCTTGAATGCAGATAAGGTCCTGGCTGTTAGGCCATAATTTTCAGCCTTGCAAAGGGTGGTAGAGACTGTTGGTCTTTCCCAGTGTGTTATGTTTAAAACCCCTGTGCAAGACATAACAAAATAATAATAATTTATAAATTATCAAGGATTCGTGAGGGAGGGAGGGGAAGGGAGTGGTAAATGAGGAGCTGATATCAAGAGCTTAAGTAGAAAGCAAATGTTTTAAGAATGATAATGGCAAGACATGTACAAATGTACTTTACACAATGGATATATGTATGGATTGCGATTAAGAGTTGTACAAGCCCCCAATAAAATGATTTTTAAAGAAACCTAGGTTGTGCTCTTTAATTTAGCTCTGGATACCTTGTTATGCTAATGGATACTAATGAACAGTATTCTGTAGACGTACATTCAAATATACAACCTGGAATTGAAAGCAATTTTCCAAAGAAAAAAAATGATTTCCCCTTTTTATCATGAGCTTGCGGGGTATCCTGGTATCATGCTTGTGCTGTGCTGTCCCCTGTGGGTGGTGGTGGTGTAACAGCTTACCTGAGAGGGTTTAGAGCTGACTGGATGCTAATTTACTCCTAACTGCCACCCATCTATCCTGCTGTGCTCTGTGGAACTGCCTTCTGTTAAAGGTAAATATCCTAGCAGCTCTTCAATTGCTGCAAATTGTTTTCTAATTATCTATCATTACCCATGCTGGCAGGTGTGGAGCTGGGGAAAGGCAGGAAAGGATGGTGGATGTAGTCGCTCCATTCCTTGCTGGGGAGGGGCATTGCAAAGTCCTAGGCTGCCAGTGCAGCATGACCAGTAGTGTGGGGAACACTGATATGAGTTCTTGTGGCTAGCTCTTAGAGAGTCTCTGTGAGCCCGGGATTTTGACCAATCTTAGACAACTGTCTGGAGAAAGTACTGTTCATTGTGGGATGAAGGCGCAGGAAGTGGTGGCAGATGCCATCCATATGGGCCTAGCTAAGGGTCAATGGAGCCTGTTGTAGGCAGACACAGTGAACTTAAGAGTGTTCAGTGCATTCTTAAATTGCTTTGTGGGTGAAAATCAAAGGGGGAGGTCTGAACCAAACTCTAGTACATTTGGTTTATTTTTAGCACCCAGCCTTCCAGTATTGACCTTCTTACTTCTTCATTTTCTGGTCTGAAAATAGAGGCATTGGGTGGGTGATTCTACCTTGTTGCTATCTTGAATCCTCTCCAACTCTGTTTTTAGATAATGACATCGTGGTGATATCATTCAAAATCTTGGGGAATTGCAGAAAAGATAAAACGGTTGCTAGATAACAAGCTTTGGAAGATCTCTTCAGCAACTACTAAAGAACAATATCCTACACTTCCTCACAGTGAGAATTTCAACTTAAAAATAAGTAGTTTCTTAGAGTTGGATGGTAGTAGCACCTGATGAAAAACACGCCTTTATATTTGACTGGTGACAAGAGTTACTTTTATGAGCCCCACTCCTCCCCAGCACAGTGAATGTTTCCCAGCCTCTCCAGCAACCAAACTAACCAAAACACTCTCTCACTGGCTTCTGGAAAATTTTTGCCTGAGCAGCTTAATGCATCAGTACTCAAGCTTAAGTGTACACCCTTTAGCCCCTTTCTGCACTCTTTCCTTTTCTTTTAATATAATTGAAATTTAATTGTATTATATGTAAATTACATGACAATAAAACTGTTTTTCAAAGAAGAAATCTTAGAAACGAGAGTTGTTAAAGCTCTTCCCTACAGACGCTAGGCATCCAGGCAGTGCTGACCAATCTTGTTTGTCTATGGTTTGACTTAAAATCACCTCCTTTATAGGTTTTATTAGTGCTCATTTTATGTCAAATTTTAAACAGAAGCTCCCTGTTTTTCTAGATGACTTTATGACACAATATCACTTACCATATTACGAAGAAAGTTGTCCCAGAAGAACTACATGGTCAAAAAAGCCCTTCCATTTTAAGCTCTTTTCCATTATATCTGTGGTAATAATGGCTTTCTGATCATTGCCTGTTGGTGACATGAGTATGGAAAGGAAGATGATAGTTAGCCTCCCTTCTGGAATTTTGGGGCAGACATCAGGCAGGATGCTCATGATCATAACACACATCTAACTGACAAAACTAGGTATAATACCTGCTGATAGATACACTGCCATTAACTGCTCTTGACCTAGAATATGTATGAATGCTTGCTACCATGTGGAACAAGGTCTTAACATGATCTGCAACATGTGAGAACAAAGGAACTTAGCACCTGGATTGCATATCAAATATCTGATCATTGTTCACTATAGAGAAGATGCTTGACATAAACAGAACATAGTGACATTTGCTGCTATGATACCTGTCACAGTCTGCTGAGCATTACTTATGTCATTTCATTTGATAATCTATTTTCTGAAGTCTCCTTCCTTTTGTGGTCTTAAACTATAAGCAATCAGCTTTAAAGCCATCACAATAGCTCTGGACCCTGGATTTCAGTAATTCATATTGATCCACATGCACAGCCTATACACCCAACAGCAAACATTGAAGGCTTTGTCAGTCTTTATAGGAGTGAGATAAGGACAAAAAACTGTTGTTGCTTTTTTCTACAAGAGGAAATCAAAGACATTTGCTTTAACATTTTACACTTTTCCCTGTATCAGATCTTTGAGGCTCAATCTTCCTGGGTGCTATTCTGAATCCAATTTTGTGCTGAATAAAAACGATAAATTTGTGCTCAGTCAGGTCACAGCTGTAGTGAACTGTCATCTGTCATGGATGTCTGCCAGCAGAGTCCTCTCTTTCCTGAAACTGCAGCTTCTATCAAGCTATTTTCCCAACCTCTGCCTCACCATAATCTCAATTTATATGCCTTTAATTTTCTATTTTTGCCTGAACACTCTGACTAAGAATGCTACCACAATATTGAATAGAATTAGAGATAAAAGGCATCCTTGTTTTGGTCTCTATTCATAATGAGATGCTTTCAGTTCGTCTCCTTTAATTTCCGTTTCTTCCCTGAAAACTCTGGCTCAGAGCTCTACTAGAATTTTGAACAGACAGTGTAAGGCATGAAAAACAATGATAAAGGGTTCATCAGGGAAGGTGGGGGAGGAGGAAAATGAGCTGACACCAAGGACTCAAGTGTGCTTTCGAAATGTTTTGGGTCTCCTTGAATTAGAGTCAATTCAGAGCGAGTGCCCAGTAATGTCCAAAAACTCTGTCTCCATTTTTCCAATTAACAATAACACTGTAAAAAGGCTTCAGATCTTTTTGTGGGGAAACTGGGACAAAGGCTTTGGTTGTATAGTGGGATCCATTCTTTAAGTAAGCTATCCTCCCCCTCATTCAAGACTTTTTGGATCTGTAATAGGTTCAAGTCTGGGAAACAATTGAGGGGTTGTGATTCTGGCAATTTGAGTTACACTGCATTACCTGACTTGAACAGATGCAGCAAATATTT
The DNA here is from genome assembly GCA_004026705.1 of Nesogale talazaci. Lineage (NCBI taxonomy): Eukaryota > Metazoa > Chordata > Mammalia > Afrosoricida > Tenrecidae > Nesogale > Nesogale talazaci. The sequence goes on along the minus strand of PVJH01001882.1, from coordinate 130,162 downwards.
AGTAGGCTTACCACCTATTTCACTTCTGGGAACATCTTGCCTTAGTAGTCAACATCATGAATCCATATCAATCAGACTATTATGATTATTACTTTGACTATACTCTCCTTAATAGTAGTATGACCACATTGTCTCTGTTGATTAATTGCTGCCACTCGGCCTCTACCACCACAGGGCCAATCACTCCATTGTTGTTAGGTGTCATAATTCATTTAGTAATTTAGTCACTGTCAAACCTGACATGAAAAATGCAATCACAACAATGTTCAGAGAGGTTGGGGCTCCCTTCACAATTGTGTTCTGCAAGGTGTGTCCTTGGGTTACTCCATGTGGATATATCCTGATAAATCCTCTCTTACGTGGATATCTTCCTAAGTCCTTGTATATCTTTTCCACAGTATACCGAGTAGGTCTAGTACTTCATCTTGACTTATTGTAGACATTGCACAATGTATGCTTTAGTGAACCAACTAGTAAATAAATAAGCTTTAAGATTCTCTCCTAATCTCTTGAGCTGAAATATAGAATGAAGAATATCTAGTAGGCTTATATCAACAACTTCAGACTTTCCAGTTTTATGTTCTTTGCACCATTATTCCCAATCCTTTATAGCAATTATTGCACATATTCTCCAGATTCCTGTCTGTATGTATTAGAAAACTCTAGAAGTTATTTTGTAATGTAGGTCAACTTTCCCTGGGTCATGATTTATACTTCATTTTTTCACAAACATTGAGAATTAAAATCTAGTTATAGGTATAAAAGCAGTATCAGGTAGTTAGCATGTTTTCTAATAAGACTCAGCAATGTTTGTAAGAGATGCGCACAGATTAAATTCCAGAGAGTGCCCCAGATACTATATCAGCATGTACAGTTAATTTCCTCAGATGTAATTAGAAGTGATGATTTTGCTGATGATTAGTTTCAATCAAAGGTAGAGAGATCTCTTGAGATGGGTGAAACATTGCTATTGGCTGATCCAATGGAATTTAAGGGCTAATTTGCTCACCATCCTGAGAAATATCAAACACCCAGAACTTTGCTTCTCGCTAACAGTTTTTATTGACATTTAATTCACATACAATACAATTCAACGGTTTTAATATCTTAAAAAGAGTTCTTCAGCTATCACAACAATAAATTTTACATTTTCTTTATTCCTGTATTTATTGTTACTAGCTCCTCACTCCCCTATCCCTTCACTCTCCTGCCACAATCCTAAGAAACTATTATTCTAGTTACTGCCTCTATATAATTACTTCTCCTGGATTTCATATAAAGAATATCATACAAATCTCCCCAATAATAACAAAATGAAATACAGAAAACTCTGATTCCAAAAGAAAGTAGAAAATAATGAAAACTAAGGCAAATAAAAAAGGGTCAAAGGACAGGGGAAAATGAAATGATTTTTAAGTTTACCTAACTATATCTTCATTAATTCACTTTTCTAGTTTACTCTGTCTTAGGGCAAATTCAATAGCGGTTTCTTGATTTTGGACTTCAATTGTCATCCATAACCTTCTTCAGACCAGATGCTCGGAATTTAAGCATTAGTACAACTTCCTTCTCTGATTTTTTTCAAAAGTTTTATTAAGATATAATACAGCATACCTTTCCATCATTCTGTTTATTAAAAAGAGAACTATATATACATATATCACTATAATCAGTTCTAAAACATTATCTTCCTTTTTGTGTTCATTACTTGCTTCCCATCTCCCTCCAATGCGTCACTCCCTCTGCCATCACCAAGAAGCCATTATAACAGTTATTGTCTTTGAAAATTTGCCTATCCTTTGCTTCATATACCAGAAAACATACCAAAACAACAACAAAAATGAAAAAGCAAACATTTTTAAAAGACCAACAACAATATCAAAATAAACCAGAGAAAAAAATTCTGTCCAGAAATCAGCAGGAACTGTTAAAAACAAGAACAAAGTTTTAAAGGGTCACAAGGGAGAAAAATTACATCTGCCATAATCGAGTTTCCAATGTATCTCTGTCTGGTAGCAAGATTATTCACATCCCTTGGCTTTGATCAGAGGGGATCCACCAGAGACTTAATACGTATTGTCTCTCCTCTGATCTTAAATTTTTATAAACTTACATTATAATACTTAGATTACAGAGATTGGTATGCTTCTTTTGTGTGGGTTTGATTGCCACCTCACTTAAATAGCTACTCATCACAAGACAAGCTTGAAAGATCCCAGACACTATTCTTTCTGTGAGCTTGGTACCATTTGATCTCTTCACCACACTGATACATCCATAGCTCCAGTAATTTCTTCATGAGGGTAAGTATTCACTTTTTGATTAGATGATTTTTTTACCTGTTGAGGTATTGCAGTGTTCTATAGATTTTAGAGATTGTGTCCACTGTGTCATTGCTGAATATTTCCCTAGTCTGTGATCTTTCTTTTTACTCTTTTCTTTGTGGCATCACTGCCCTGGTAGAACTAGCAAGTCCAGCCTTGCTCCTGGAGAGCTGCTGCTGGATTTGAACTGTCAACCTTGTGGGCTGCAGTCCCGCAAACCACCACTAAGCCACCAGGGCTCAGCCTCTTTTTACTCTTTTAATGAAGCATTTTGATGCACATTGGTGTCTTACTTTATGTAGGTTCCAATAATCTATTTTGCCTTCTAATCTGTGTGTGTTTCCTTCATAATATTTGGCAGTATCTCTATGCTCTGCACTGACACCTTTAATTTTGTCTCTATTTTCTTTCTCATTGATAACTTTATAGTTCTGGAATTTATATTTAAGTATATGATGTATTGAGTCTGTTTTTGTACATGGGGTGGGGTATGGGTTGTGTTTCACTCTTCTGCAGATGAAGATCCAGGATTCCCAGCATGCTAGTGGTATGTTCTGCATTGACACTACAATTCCATACCATTGGCAGTGAGTTATTTTCTAATACATACAAAGTTATCAGTACTATGGGGTGCAGAATGTTCAGTACCAATAAGAACAGAGTTCTAAGTGCCTTGAAAACTAATAATTCTTGATAGTCAATGTAGAGAAGTCATTTTATGATTATTGTTTTTCTAGAATGACTCCTGATAGCAAGTGTCTTAAGCAGATACACAGAAAAGTAAATCCAGTGAAGCATATATACATATATTTATAGAGAAATTTAGGAGCCCTTGTGTCATGTGGGTTCGCTATTAGACTGGTAACCAGAAGGTTAGTAGTTCGAAACCAGAAGTTTCTCTGTGGACAAAAGTTAAAGCTTTCTATTCTTGTAAACACAGTCTAGAAAACCCAAAGGGACAGATCTACTCTATCCTATTGGGTCACTACGAATCAGAATTGACTCAGTGGAAGTGAGGTCTTTTAGGGGGGGTATTTTGTTTTTGTACTTCCTTTGTTTGTTTTGAAATGTAGAAATTTATATTAAGAACATGGTTTAATTATTTGTAGACACAGGCACTTTGAACTTCAGGCCAATTGCAAGTCTATGGGATAGATGTTCGGGTAGAGGTTTCACTTAATTTGTGGTGTTGTAGGGGCCTGAAAAATATACACAGGAAGATCACAGGTTGATTGTTGTGAAGTCAAATGAATCCAAGATCAACAGTTTAAGCTTGTACCTGCAGAGACAAATGAATCCATGGTCAGAAAATCATATGGCAGGCCTCTGATGAACCACAGGATCAGCAGGCAATATATCAGTCACTGGTTTCAGTCCAAAGAATTGGAGGGTAATGAGCCAGATGCAGGACCTGTTGTTTGTTTTTATGTGCCATTGAGTCAGTTCTTACACATAGCAACATTATTCAGTGTACAACTTTCACATTCTTATAAAGTAATGAAAGATACCATGTAGATACAACTTAGTAATCAAACAACATCCCTGCTTTTCAATACTCTAAGGAGGTCTTCTGTGGGAGAGTTATCTAACACATGTCTTTATCTCTCTTTTTTGATAAGACAGAGTGATTTCATTAGAAAAGTTGTTTAATTTGCTACATTTTATAATAACATGTTTAATTATCTTTAAAATTTTCTCAAAAAACATATTATTTCACTGTAAAATTTCTGATAAAGCTATTATTTACTGACACTTTTTCAAACCATTTTATTGTGACCTAATCCAGACATCATCCCATGCCATGAATCAATTGCTACAATCACTAACACAATCTTTTAAAAAACATTTTCTTCCTTTTTTGTATCCCTTGATAGCATCGCCTCTTTACTCCTCCCCACCTTCTTTGTAGGAACCTAGGAACCCCTAGGAACCTGTATTCTAGATATTGACTCTATAGTTTCAACCATCTAGGGTTTGTGTACTGATATAGATAGAAAAATACACAACAGACAGTCAAATGACTACCAACAATGACAAAATGCAACAGAGACAAACTCCAATATCAAAAGAAACACAGAATATTAAAAACCAGATCAAGTCATTTGACAACCTCCAACACCCATTTTTGTTTAAAACACAGAAAAAGATAGGAATAGAAGATAATTTTCTCATTATAATAAAAGATATATATGTAAAACAACATGGTAGTTAATGGAGGAAAGACTGAAACAATTCCTCTGAAAAAAGGGACCAGACGAGGATGCCCCTTTAACATAGTACTGGAGGTTGTAGCTAACAGAATAAGGCAAAGAAAAGACATTAAAGGTATTCATCAGGGGAAAGAAGGGATACAATTACCATTATTTGCCGATGACATGATTTCATATATGGAAAATCCCAAAAGTTCCACAAAGGGAGTCCTGGAAGTGATAGAGGAAAATGGCAAAGTGGCAGGATACAAAATGAACACACGGAATTCTATTGGAATGCTATACGTGTCAGACAAGACCACGGAAAAGGAGATGAAAAAGGTGGTACACTTCACAATAGCCAAGCACAAATTGAAATATCTAGGGATATGTGCGACTAAAAGCTCAAAAGATTTGTACAATGAAAGCAGCAGAACACTGTTACAAGAAGAGTGATCTCAACAAATGGATTGGAAGATCCAATATAGCAAAGATATCAGTTCTGCCCACAGGGTTATATAAGTTCAACGCTATCCTGGTACAAATGCTGTCATCTTTCTTCAAAGAATTGGAAAAACTGATTAACAACTTCGTATGGATGGGGAAAAAACCCAGAATTAGCACAGGACTCCTCAAGTATACGGACAAAATTGGATGACTTGCTATACCTGACTTTAATACCTATTATACAGTCAAAGTGGTCAAAACAGTATGGTACTGGTATGATCAATAATCAGATCAATGGAAAGAAAACCTCAAAATCAAATATCAAAATCAAAAATCAAAATCAAAAGTATCAAATGGGAAGTGGATGCCCTCTTCAACAATTGGTGCTGGGAAAAATGGATATTTACCTATAGAAAAATGAAGCAAGACCATTAATTCACTCCAACCACAAGAATAAACTCAAGGTGAATCACAGACATTGAGATAAAATCCCAAACTAGTAGGGCCATCAATGAGAGAATTGTGATAAACCTGAGAACATTGGCTGAGGGAACAGAAACACGGAAGGACACAAACACAGAAGAGGCACAAATTGGCAAGTGGAATATACTGAAGATAAAACACCTATATACATTGAAATGATTCACCAAAAGAGTGATAAGAGAGCCCACAGACTGGGAAAACATCTTTAGCAATGACACATCAGACAAAGGTCTTATTATTAAAATCTACAATACTCTAACTTACAATAAGGAAAAAAAAAAAACAATTGCCCACTGAGAAGGTGAGCAAAGGACTGAACAGAAATTTCAGAAAGGCAGAAACCGGAATAGCTAATAAACATCTGAGAAAATGTACCTTATCACTAGCCATAAGAGGAATGCAAATTAAAACAACTAAGCGGTACCATCTAACGCCTTCTAAGATAGGCCACTTCCAAAAATCAGAAAGAAACAAGTGTTGGAGAAGCTATGAAGAGATAGGAATTCTCATTCACTGCTGCTGGACCTGTAAGTTTGTACCACCATTATGGTACTCAATTTGGCAATATCTAAAATGGATGAAATTGAGCTACCATATGACCGAGCAATCCCCCTATTGGGTATATACCCAGAAGAGGCAAGAAACAAATTACGACCAGACATCTTACTCCAATGTTCATTACAGCACAATTCACAAATACAAAGAGTTGGAAAACACCCAAATTTCTATCAGGGGATGAATGGATTAGAAAACGGTAGTGCACATATACAATGGAATACTACGACTGCCTAAAAATCAGAGATGGACGCAAGAAGCAGAGAACCATGTGGGAAGAACTGGAGAAAATTATGTTAATCAAAGTAAGCCAAACACAAAAGGACAAGTACAACATGAGTCCATTGAGGTAAGCTTAAAATGCAAAAGGGTATAGGGGGAAAACTACTATATACATATATTCCTTGGGTGAGGTCCAGGTACTATGGCAATCGCAAAACTCAACCTAGGGATATATATGGCATCCAACTAAGAAGGAAGGGAAAGTTTTTTTTAAAACACAGGGACAGTGGGGGAACAGGGTCCTAACCCACCCAAGGGGAGGGTATTGTTTATATCTCCAAAGGAGAGGAATAGAAGGACTAGATTTCAACCCTGTGCACCAAGATGTGAATGCAAAACACCGGCTTGAAACAGGGCACCAATAGAGAGGCCTCTGGGGCTGGCCTCAATCCCAACTCTGTAGAATGCCACCCCTTTCCACCCAAGAATGCATTTCAGGGTAGGAAGACACTGAAGCTGCAGCTCAGGGTAAGGTGCCCTTCTGATCAGGAGCAAGTTATAAGGGAAGGAGAGAGTGGAACACATACTGACCCACCAAGCCCCAAGGACAATATTCTGACTCAGAGCAGCCAATTTACTGAGAGAACCATGAGCTACTACATACTTCACTGACACACAGTGCTATGGGGGACAGCACCAGAGACACAATGCTGAAATCGTACCTAATCTGACCCCACTACACTGGCAAGAAACACTACGGGTATGCAGTGGAGCAGCAGATGGATCAAAACAATGAAGTCCGTAAGGAATAACAAAAATTGGCTTTAGGGCCAGGGTGTGGCACCCCATCAGATTCAAATAGCAATACAAGTATTATTGACTTGCAAAGACTACAGTAAGACTTTACGTGACTAGACAATATTTACACAAACAATGGGAGTTGGCGATCAAGTAAAACTGACAATAATATTCACTAACAATGTAAAACACGAGCCTGTCAGAATAATAAATATATTAATACAGCCAATAGGGCATTGAAGTGGTAAATAAATGCTAGTCTGCTTACCAATGACAGTTCAATATTCTTGATATAGTTATCTTCTGCTTCTTCACACAATGTGTTAGTCCAGGTAGACTAGAAAAATTCATAAACACTCTTATTTGTGTAAGAGAACTTTATATCAAAGAGCAATTGTATATTAAGAAAACATCCCAGTCCAGTCAAAATGAAGTCCATAAGTGTGATATTACCCCACATGTTGATACTGGTCCATAAATTCCTATTTAGACTCAAGCAGTCATGCATATAATAATGTGGAATGCAGAAAGATTAGAGGCCAGTGGATGGAAAATCTTGTGGATCCAGTGGCGGTGTGAGCATTTTAACGCTGGCATGGTTCTCTACATAGCTCCTCCAATTCCAAGGCTCTGCCTCTATCAGTGTAGCTCCATGTGGCTTGTCAACAGGAATGTCTCAGGGAGTCAGTGAGATATTTATCTCCTTTGTGCTCCAAATGTGGTCATCAAGCTATGACCTTATTGACAGACTAGATTCCACCCTTTTGCAAGTTGAGAGATTATTTAACTGCCAGACTGCTCCTTGTCAAATCAATACTTTCACACAATTATTTAGTCATATATAATTTTTAAACAAAGCAATAAAATTATATCTGTACCTAATAGGATAAAGGCAAAAATGCATACAATTCTATATGTGCCAAAGTCTCATTTAAGCATAATACTCTATAAGTGAAGAAAACAACAGTATTCTATGCCTAACAATTGTAGTTAGGTGAACACCTACTACACCTTAATACTATAATTTTATGATTATATTCTCCCACCTCTAAAAGTGTGTAAGCCAACCATTTCATGCCTTTATCCCCTCAATTTTGGGTATCTAATTTCTATTCTGCCAATTTACATCAACCCAGGCAATCATAAAAGGAGGCAATCATACTCTTTGTTGTGAAGAATCTTCATTCCGGTTGGAACCTTGTGAATCTGCATACATAAAGAAAGTCAAAGCAAGACAGCCTGATCTTTTTGTTTTTTTTTTTAATGAATCATTTTACTGGGGGCTCATACAACTCCCATCACAATCCATACAAACATCAATTGTATGCAGGTCACATTTACACACTTATTGCCATCATCACTCTCAAAACATCCTCCCTCCATCCAGGCCCCTATTATCAGCTCCCTATGTTACCCTTCCTCTCCCCCTCCCCCTTGAACCCTTGATAATTTACAAATTGTTATTATTTTCATACTGTACACTGTCCAATGTGTCCCAACACTCGCTTCCCTGTTGTCTGTGTCCCAGAGAGGAGGCTAGGTGTAGATCCCTGAAGTTGGTTATCCCTTTCTATTCCTCCATCCCTCCACCCTTCTGGTATTACCACTCCGAATACTAGTCTTGATGGATCATCTATCCGAAATTTCCCATATTTCCAACTTCACTGTACGTCTCCTGGTCTAGCTGGATTTATGTGGTAGAATTAAGGTCATGATAGTGGGTGGGAGGCAGCATTTGGGAACTAGAGGACGGTTGAATATTTCCTTGCTACTACCCTGTATATTAACTAGCTCACCTCCTCTTTGTAACCCCTCTACAAGAGGATGTCACGTCACCCATTGATGGGCTTTGGGTCCCCAACCTGTACTCCCCCTCATTAATAATAATATAATTTTAGCTCTTTGATGCCTGACACCGGATCCCTTCACCACCTCATGATCACATAAGCTGGTGCTTCTTCCATGTGGGCTTTATTGCTTCTGAGCTGAATGGTCACTTGTTTACTCAAGCCTTTAAGACCCCAGACATTATATCTTTTGGTAGCCGGGCACCATCAGCTTTCTTCACCACATTAGCTTATGCACACATTTCTCCTCAGCGATCATATCAGGAAAGTGAGCACGCAGTGTTATGCTTTTCAATTCTTCAAGCCTGATATCTAATCCCTTTGACACCTCGTGATCCAACAAGCTGGTGTGTTTCTTCCATGTGGGCTTTGCTGCTTCTGAGCTAGATGACAGCATGATCTTTAAGTGGGCTGTCCATAAAGTCAGTAGCAATGTGCACCAATTCATAGGCTCAAAAATATTCACATCATCTAGTCAGATTCTGGTCAACTCAATGTGGACTGCCTCACTTAGCCTTACAAGGATGTCTATTGGCTTACATGCTTTTAGACCATGGGCCCATATTCTCAACAACACTAGTTCCACTTATGCCAGTTCATGACCTTCAGATCAATCAACCCGCTCTCATTTTCTTCCCTAGTCCCTGGGAATCAGGTCCACAGGTGACAGTGGCCAGACTCAACCTGTCTCTATAGCTGTGTTTCTATCACTTCTACTCAGCAAGTGGATCTGTGTGGTCACTTAACAAGAATTTCAGCCTGACCACAGGCTCCCATTAATGATTAGTTCAAGAGAAGAGAGTTTCTTCATGGCTCCAGATTTTTCCAGCCTCGAGCTAGATCACGAGTTCAAAATTCAAGAATCCAAAGATTTCCTTTCCCACCCCCTATCAACAAACCCCTAGTGAAAGTAGAGGCAAGCCTCTTCACTATTGAATGTTCTGAGCACTTGAGCACTCAGGGCACTGGATGGGCTTAGTTTTTCAGAGCGTTCTTTGCAGATGTATCCTAAACTCATTTAAAGATCAAATTTTAATGGCTCAAATCAAGTGGGTTTACAAGCTCTCTATTGTCATACTTCCCAACAAACTTTTTTGTTGGCATCACTGCCCTCTGGTGGGAGTAGGAGGCCCAGTCTTGCTCCTGGAGAGATGCTGCTGGGTTTGAACCACCAACCCAGTGGGCCGCAGTCCCGCACACAACCACTATGCTACTGGGCCTCAGCCTCCAATAAACATTTCTATCAATAGTTATATCTACAATAATAAGCAGGGGAAATCAGAATAAACAAAGTAGAATCTGATACTAAACTCAATTTGAAAAGCAATCGAGGTCAATTATTATTTAGCTTATCTGGAACCTTATCCAAACTATTTCCTTGGTACAAAATATGGCTTTAGGCCACTGACTGAATGAAACAAGAACCAGACTTTCCGGCAGCTATTTTGTCCTTCTGTCAGCCGTTTTCACTAAACAGCATGGTCACTGGGAAATTCAAGGGGAGATTTCTACCCCTGAGCTCAACGCCTATATTAACAACATTAATTTTCATCATTTCAAGCAGGAGTAACCAAAAACAACAACAACAAAAAATAATCAAAAATTTAACTTTCCATAAACTGCCTGGCCATATCTGATTTCTGGCTACCCAAGAATAAAAACTACCATGCTGGAGATGTCAAGCCAGCATTCACTCTCCATCTTTATTATTTGCTACTTTAACACTTCACTTCTAAGGTACTATAATGTGTTAGTACAGGTAGACTAGAGAAACAAATTCATAGAAACTCATAGGGAAAAGGGCATCCATAACGGTCAGGAAGGATGGCAGGCTATGCATGCTCAAAGGTTCAGGTTTCCAACTTCTGCTGTAGCTGGCCTTAGTGAACTCAATTCAGCCAATGGGGTTGACCAGGGTCATAAACCACACCTCCCCATGGGAGAATTGAAAATGCCAAGCTTTGGGCTCTGGTAAGCTCTTGCCCAGCGCTGCTCTGCAATGTAGGACACAGGCTGTGTTCTGAACCGACTGCATCTCTCTCTCAAGCAGTTTTCCTAGCCTGCAGACTGGGGTGAGAGATCTCCTGGGAGCCAATGTAAACCTGAAACTTCTCTTAACCTCATAAAACTTGTTTGGATCACAAACCAGACTTCAGCATAAATTCTTGTTTGTGTGAAGTCACGGAATAAGGTATATTTCTCTTCCCAAGATAGCTTACAAGATCTTTATATCAAAGAGCAATTGTACATTAAGAAAACATTCTGGGGCTGAGCCCCGGTGGTGTAGTGGTTGTGCACATTGACTGCGGCCCACTGGGGCAGATGTTCAATTCCAGCAGTGGGGCTGGGCCTCCTACTCCCCTCACCGGAGAGCAGTGATGCCCCCCCCCCAAAAAAAAAAGAGAAGAAAACATTCTGGAGAGAGGAGGAAAACACGATCTAGTTAAGACTCACTGGTCCGGAGTTCCTGCTGCCAGACCAGAAAAGAGGGAAGTAAAGTGAAGGAGACTGGGAGGTGGAGTCCTGAAATAAGAATTAAAATACTAAGTCTGTCCTGAACCCCACTTTTTTGTGATTTCTATTCAAAAGTCTAAACAAGAACAAATTATATCACTCTAGGTTCAATGCGCTGGGCTTGTAGGCTCTCCAGTGTTTCGCCACAAATTGCAATTTTCGCAGATTGACTATCTAAAGAACACATAATCCCAGACATAAGGAGAACTGCTGACACCTAGTAATAGAACCCCACATCAGAACTCCCCACACTGTTAGCTGTCTTTAGTTTAGAACCTCGGAAGCAGGGCCAGTAGGAAGCCATAATTTGAAGTAGGGGGCAGGGGGAGTGGGAAGTTTCCTGAGTCAGGGAACAACGTGGCAGAAAATAAGTAGGTAGTTATAGTCCAGAGGATGGATTCAGTTCCAGTTGGCCTAGAAGGAAACAACTTTCCTGATAAGCTGGATCTCCCCTTCCAGGTCCCAAATAAAATCAAGGGACTTCATAAATCCAAAATAATAAAACGTATATTCTGAGTAAAAAATGGCAAATCCCAGACTCATTGATCAAGCCCCAAGGAAGCTTGTGGATTGAGTCTCTTAAATTACATCTGCATAAGAAGGGAGTCCACTCTAAAGAATGCCACAATTTGGCTACAGGGCCTAGAGGCTATAAACATAACAAAGACCCTGTTCCTAACTGAACACAGAGCCAAGGACCAGAGCCAGGGAGCCAGTTTAATCTATTTTAGCTGGACTGAGGAGAATAAAGAAACCTGAGCTAGTGGGATATAAGCAGTGTAGATAGAGTAATTAATGCAAATCCCCACTCAGCCTACGCACAGCTGGGGAGCCCCTGTCTGTCCTGGGGCCCTCCATAGGGCTAAGGGTACACCCACACACACACCACCACCACAAGGCAGGTGTGACAGTCATGTATTGGAGATGTCAATTTCATGATTGAGATGTAGGGATGGACTCTAGCCTGTTACTCTGGAGATAGCCATTGAGTAGCCAATGAGGCTTATGTGTGCGCATGGCTTTCTCCTGAGACTTCTGGCAAATCTCATGATATTTCCCTCATGGAGATGAGAGGCCATCTCCCCAGATGTTGGGAGTCAGCTTCTGAGACGACGAACTATGGACAAGACAAGATGACACAAGATGACAGCGTCCAAGGAATGGAAATTGCCAGAGGAGAAGCCACACAGCCTTACCCTGATGGAACCATTTGAAGCTGGAGAAGCCTTTTGGAGACCCCTACCAGCGCTGAGTTGTTTCTACTACCACTGGATGCTGTTGATGGACCTGAGCCCTGGAAGCAAGGAGCCATGGGGAGACCCCTGCCAGTGCCAGGACTCTGAACCCACTGGTCTATGAATTTGTGAGTCAGAAGGAGACTTTATAGACTGGTATCAGGCATATAGGCTATTATCGGACTTATAACTTTGAACTGGACTGGGCTGAGATGCTTTCTCTATGTTCCATTCATCTTGTATATAAACCTTACCTTTATATTCATATGCATGTCTTTGAATTTGTTTCTCTAGTCTACTCGGACTAACAGAGCAGGGTACCAGTGAACTCCAGTGCTCAATATCGTGGGGAACTGATGCCTAGCCACTGCGAGGGGAATCCCACCCAGTATCTGTGGGCACCTACAACAAGCGGGCATACCATCCCGCTACCTTGAGGCAGAGTTGGAACTCTCCAAATCCCCGGTCAGGTGATCAAGGCTGAGTTATTTCCTTATTAACCACTCTGCTTTGTCTTTCTTTATTCTCTCACCCTGCTATCTTCCCCACTAAAGTTGGTCTCAATAGGTGCAGTTTTATTTGTTTTTCTATTTTTCCTTCTTTTTTCTACCTTTTATCTCTTTTTCTTCTTCTCTCCTTCTTATTCCTATCATAGGTCACTGTTCGATTTCAGGTCACTACCCTTGACCTAGGGAAACTTAACCTAAATAGCAGGGAAACTCCAACCTTCCCCCTGTTGGAGGACTGCACACCACACAAGGCAGCTGTGACAGCCCTCTACAGCACTCCATGATGCTGAGGACACCACAATTGGGTCTCTAAGGTGACATTGCCAACCAGGACAGTTCTGCCCAGTACCACTGGGTCCCTGCACTAAAAGGACACACCAACCTGCCATCGTGGGGCAGGGATAAAATGCCTCTGGGCCCACTTTCAAGCAAACCAGGATCAACTATTTCTTTATTCTTTACTTTTTCCTTCCCTATTTCTTCTCTCTTTATCATCACAGTCAATTTTAGTGTGTAAATTGTGTTTTACCCCTTCTATCTCATTTTCTCTTTCTTTCTCCCCTCTCTCTTTGCTTTCTTCTTCTTCTCTCTTTCTGTTTTTCTGTTTCTTTCCTTTTAATCTCTTTACTTTCACATGACACTGTAGGTTTACAGCTCTCAACCCACTTCCTAGGGCAACTCTGGCCATCCAGTGTAGAGAGTTACAGTCTGGCTTCTGTGACAGTGTTGTTCATGGAACAAAGCAGTGTTACACACAACACGGAGACCAACAATCTATTTTTCTCTTCTTTGCTTTCCTCCCTTTATCTCATTCTTCTTTCACTCATTCTTGTTTTCTTCTCTTCTATCCCTCCTCTCTTTCCCGCCACAGTCTCAGCAGACTCAGTTTTCCTTTTCTGTAGTTTCCTTTTTTATTTGGTTTTTACTTGTGTTCAGTCTTAGCACTTTTTTGTGGGTGGATGCTAGTTTGCTTGGCCTTTTTGCTCCTGTCTTTGTTTTCTTCTTTCTCTTTTTCTTCTGCTCTCCCTGTCTTTCCTTTCAGAAGTCACTATCATCCTCCAGGCCACTCCCCTCCACCCAGGGTTACTCTGAAGGCACAGTTGAGGAGCCTTCCACCTGCATTTGCTGATTTTACATGTATCAGGGGAAATCACGCCAGCCCTACTCCATACTCCAAGGGGCAAGGGGTGCTCTTCTTCAAACTGCTGGGGGAACTCCCACTTCAACCCCGAGGCCCTATAAGTGACTGGGGTAACTCCTGCCCACCACCAGTGGTGCTCCACACTGCCTCAGGAACATCTGTCCAACCTCCACAGTGATCTCTCTGACTAGGGTAATTCTGTTTGGTAGTTATAGTGCTCTATACCAGGGAGGGTATACCCACATGCCCTCCGTGGCACTCCAGTTACAGAAGGAAACACCACATGCCACCTGAGGTGCTCCAAGCACTGTGAGACAAACCACTATGGCTTACTTAGAGATCATCCAGTGAAACACCACCCTCGTGAGCCCACAACCACCCAACTAGCATCCCATTAAAGGGCATACAACTTACATTACGCATAACGAAATATTGGTTACCTAGGGTAAGAATGAAACCACAAGAAGATACAGCAGTAGTCTCACCCACCAGTAGAGCTACCTGCAGGTAGTTTGCAGAAGCACTCATATGTGTGCTCTGAGAGAAATCGCAGTGCTCTTTGATACTGGAAGATGGCTCCAGGCTCCTCTAAAACAACATATGAACAGCAACCAGCCTCAATAGCCTCAACAAAAGGACAGAAGAAACAGAAGACAATGATAAAAGAAGTCATGAACCTAACAAAGAGCATAGAAGAAGCATATATTGACCAGCCACAGAAAGACATTTTCAGAACGCTGATTGGGGAAGAGAAGAGGAGAAAAATAGATAGCGGAGCCCCAGATGGCTTCCCAGGAGAATTCTATGAAACATTCAGGTAAGAACTGACACCAGTCCTACACAAACTCTTCCAGAACATAGAAAAAGACAGAAAAAAACTCCCAAACTCATTCTATGATACTAGTATAACCCTGATACCTAAAGCAGTCACAGATCCCACAAGAACTGAAAACTACAGAACAATATCCTTAATGAACATTAATTCAAAAATCCTTAGCAAAATACTGACCAATAGAATACAAAAGCACATTAAAAAATAATTTGCCATGACCAAATGGGATTCAAACTAGGGATACAGGGATGGTTCAACATATGAAAGACCATTAGTATTATTCATCACATTGACAGAAAAATGATATGGATCACATGATAATATTGATAGATACAGGAAAAAGCACTTGACAACATCTAACACACATTCTTGTTTAAGACATTCAGGACTATAGGCATAGAATGATAATTCCTCAATATGACACAAGCTTTATATGAAAAACCAACAGCCAACGTGGTATTCATTGGAGAAAAGATGAAAACAATTCCACTGAAAAAGAGGACAAAACAAGGATGCCCTTGTCACCACTCCTACTTAAAATCACACTGGATGTCCTAGCTAACAATATAAGACAAAGAAAAGACATCAATGGTACCCATCTGAGGAAGGAAGAGAAGAAATCATCATTATTTGCAGACAATACAGTTCTATACATCAAAAATCCCCTAAATTCCACTAGTGGAGCAATAGTGGTAGCAATAGAGGAATATAGTAATGTGTCAGGATACAAGATCAACAAACAGAAATCTACTGTTGTGATTTACACATCACACAAGATCACAGAAGAGGCAATTAAAAAGGTAGTACCCTTTCCAATAGCCAAGCACAAATTAAAATACCTAGGGATATACCTGACTAAAAAAAAAAGATTTGTGCAAGGAAAATTATAGAACACTACCACAAGAAATCAAGAGAGACCTCACAAAATGGAAGAATATCCTATACTCATGGATTGGAAGACTCAATATATAAAGTTGCCCGTTTTACCAAGGCATTATATAAGTTCAATACTATCCCAATACAAGCACCACCATCCTTCTTCAAAGAATTGGTAAAACTGATTACCAACTTCATATCGAGAGAGAAGAAGCCCAGAATTAGCAGAGATCTCCTCAAGCGACAAAGTGGGAGGGGTTCCTTTACTAGATTTTAGCATGTATTTTATAGCCACAGAAGTGAAAATAGTGTGGTACTAGTATAACTACAGATATTCAGACCAATGGAAAAGAGCTGAAGACCCAGAAATGAAAATATCATCATACAGGCAAATGATTTTTATAAGGACGCCAAGAAAATAGAATGAGAAGCAGCTGCCCTCTTCAATAAATGGTGCTGGAAAAACGGATATCTACCTGCAGAAAAGTGAAGTAAGACCTTCATCTCACTTCATGCACAAGAATAAACTCACGGTGGATCACAGACTCTGAGGTAAAACCCCAAACAATTAGGGCCATTAGTGAGGGAATAATTGGGACAAACCTGAGAACCTTGGCACAGGGAATACATAGGTTACCAGAAAGAGGGAACGATACAAATACAGAGAGATCACAAATTGACAAGTGAGCTATACTGAAAAATAATCAACTGTATTCCTAGAAAGAATTCACCAAGAGAGTGATAAGAGGGCCCACCGACTGGGAAAACATCTTTAGCAATGACACATCAGACAGAGGCCTGATTATTAAAATATATAATACTTTGGAAGCTTACAATAAGAAAAAAAGTAACTGCCCACTGAGGAGGTGGGCAAAAGACCTGAACAGAAGTTTCACAAGGGAAGAAACTTGATTGGCTAATAAACATCACAGAAAATGTTCCTGATCATTAGTCATAAGAGAAATGCAAATTAAAACAATTATGTGATTTCACCTAATACCTTAAATATTTCCAAATTCAAAATGTCAGAAAGCACCTAGTGTTGAAGAGGTTGTGGTGAGAAAAGAACTCTCATCTACTGCTGGTGGACCTGAAGGCATGCACAGTCTCTATGGAAAACGATTTGACCATTTCTAAAACAGACGGAACTTGAGCTACCATACAACCCAACAATCCCCCTACTGGGCATATACACAGGCAAGAAACAAAACACTGCAAGATATCTGTGTTCCAATGGTCACCATGGTGCAGTTTACAATGGCAAGGAGTTGAAAACAACCCAAATTTCCATCAACAGATAAGTGGATTAAAAAATGGTGGTACATACACATGGTGGAATATTACACATCACTGAAAAGTAGTGAACACATGAACCATATCACCACATGGGAAGAAATGGAGGGAATCATGCTAAGTTAAGTAAGCCAAGTGCAAAGGATAAGTACAACATGAGTCTGCTAAGGTAAGCTTAAAAAATGCAAAGGGGCATAGGGCAAATGCTACTGTATATAAAAATTTCTGGGGTGAGATCCAGGTAATATGGCAGGGACCAGACCAAATCCAGGGCTACACATGGTAACCAACTAAAAAGGAGAGGGCGGACAGCAATGTGTAGCCAGGGAACAGGGAACTAACTCACCCAAGGGGAGGGTATTATTTATATCTCCACAGGGAAAGAGGGACCTGATTTAAACCTGGTGTTCCAAGATGTGAATGCAGCATGGCAGCATGGAGCGGGGTGCATAGCAGCATGGGGCAGGGAGCCAGTGGAGGGGTCTAAAAGTCCAGCCTCAATCCCAACCATGTAGACACCCACTGTATCCCCGGAAGAATTTACTTTAGTGGACAGCACTGAAGTTTGGGAGAGAGGAACAAGTGCTCCCAGAGCACTTGGGAGCAAATGAAGGGAGAAGAAGAGAGCGTGAATCTAGCCCACCAAGCCTTGAGGACGAGCTCCTCACTCAGAACATCCAACACACAGAAGATCAGATGGCCAGCTTCACTATGAGACACAATGCCCCTTGCTGACCCATGGCCCTATGGAAGACAACACTGGAAACACGGTGTCAGGATTGCAGCCAGCCTGACCCTACCATGCTGAGAAAAGCACTAAGAGCATGCAGCAGAGCAGCAAGGGAAGTAGAGCACATAGATCCTAAGTGAGTGCCCAGGATAGACTTTGCGTGGGGGGGGGGCAGGGCATGGAACTTCATCGGACTTGACCGAGGTCACTCCTAGAGGTCAACAAACAGACCTTGAACTATTTACAGGCTTTTCTTTTTTATTAATATTTTATGTATTTATATATTTTTCTGAACATTGATTTTTTAGTAATTGTTTTGTTTTCTTTTGTCGCTTCATCTTGCTATGTCTTGTTTATTGTGTACATATTATTATCACTGCAAGTTTATCTAGATAGGATAGGATGGATGATCAGTCTGGAGGAGAACACAACAGGAACAATGTTTCTGGGGGAATATGGGAGAGGGGAAGGTAGGGGAAAGGAGGTGATGTTGACCAACCCAGGGACAAGGAAACAGCAGGTGATACAAAATTAGTGGCAAGGGGGTTGTGAGAGGCCTAGTAGGGTTTAATCAAAGGTAGGGTAAGAGAGAGAAATTACTGAAACACAAATGAAGTTTGAGCATGATAGTGGGAAAAGAAGTAAGTAAAAGGAAATAGAGGAAAGAGATAAGAGGCAAAAGGCACTTATAGAGGTCCAAATACAGGTGAGAACAAAGGTGAATATAGTTCTATATGATGATGGGGAAATAGATCTATGTGCATATATTTATAAGTTCAGTGTTAAGGCAGCAGATGGAAATTGGGTCTCCACTCAATACTTCCTCAATGCAAGAACACCTTGTTCTATTAAATTGACATTCCTTGATGCTCACCTTCCCGACATGAGCGCTGGAGACAGATTTGTGCATAAGCAAATGTGGTGAAGAAGCTGATGGAGTTTGGTTACCAAAAGTTATAGCATCTTGGGTCTTTGAAGCTTGAAGGTAAACAAGCAGCCATTCATCTCAGAAGCAACAAAGCCCACATGGAAGAAGCACATAAACGTGTGTGGCCATGAGGTGTTGAAGGGATCAGGTACCAGTCATGAAAAAATTACAAATTATATCATTTAAAATGAGGGTGGGTGCAGTGTGGAAGCCCAAACCCATCTGTAGATAATGGACTTCCCTTTACTGAGGGATTGTACCAGTTAGGGTGCAGTGGAGCAATAATGAAGCATACAACTTTCCTCTAGTTCTTCAATGCTTCTTTCTCCCAACACTCATGATTCAGATTCTACCTTACAAATCCAGCTAGACCAGAGGATGTACATGGGTACATATAGGAACTGGAAACAGAGAATCCAGCAGATGATCCCTTCAGGTCCTGTGGTGAGAGTGATGATACTGGGAGGATGGAGGGAAGGTGGTATAGAAAGAAGGAACAGATGATAAGGATCTACATATAACCTCTTCACTGGGATACAGGTAACAGAGAAGTGGGTGAGGGGAGACAGCAGTGTAAGATATGACAAAGTAATAATAATCTATAGATTTTCAGGGGTTCATGAGGGAGGGGGAGCTGTGAGAGAGGGAAAAATTGATGAACTGATACCAAGCGCTTAAACAGAAAGCAAGTGTTTTGAGAATGAAGAGGGAAACAGATGTACAAAGTGCTTGAAATACAATGGATAGATATGTGGGTTGTGATAGGAGGTGTATGAGCCCCCAATAAAATTATTTCAAAAAAAAGAAAACATCCCAGCCCAGTTCAGATTAAGTCCATAAGTCCAATATTACCCCATATGTCAATACTAGTCCATAACTTCCTCTTTAGACTTATGCAGCCATGCAAGGACAGAACAAAGGAAGATCACAGGCCAGTAGGTTGAAAGTCTTGTGGATTCAAGGGTGGTGCAAGCATCTGAGCACTGGTGTGGATCTCCACGTGGCTCCTCCAGCTCCAGGTCTCTAGTGTAACTCCATTTGTTTTGTCGGCAGGAAGACAAAGCAATGAGTCTGTATACATGTGTCTCCACTGAGCTACTTGTCTCCTCTGGGCCTCCTAATGAGGTCATCTAGCTGCGAACTTATTGACAGATTAGACTCCACCCCTCCATAAATTGATCCCAGATTATGTAACTACCACTTCTTGTGGTACACTATCCTGCTACACTATCATACTCCCCTATTATTTCCAATAATCCCATTGTGAACACCTTGGAATTCTCAATATATGAAATCATATCACAAAACAAAATCAAAATGGATCAAAGGCCACAAAGTAAAACCCAAAGCTATCAGAGTCATTGATGATAAAATCAGGACAAATTTAAGTGCCCTAGTGAAGGGACTACCCAGGCTAATAGAGGTAACAAAGAAAACACACTCTGTGGAAGACAGAAGAAATGAGTGGGGCCTACTGAAAATAAAGAACTTGTATACATTGAAGAACTTCATTGAGAGCCCACAGACTGGGAAATAATATTTAGTAGTGACATGACAGACAAAGGCTAGTTACTAAAATCTGCAGTAATTTACACATCTGCAACAAGAAAAAAATCTAATGCCCCTATGAAGGTGGGCAAAGAACCTGTACAGAAAACTAACAATGAATGGCATTCAAATGTCTTTTAAACACATGAAGAAACACTCCCATTCACTATTCATCCAGTTTATGCAAGTCAGAACAATCATGAGATACCCCCTAGCATCCATAACTTTAGGGTGCCCCCCAACCAAAAAAAAAACCCTAAACAAACTGGGACAATAAATGCTAGAAAGGGTATGATTTGCAACTCTTATCTACTGCTGCTAGTCTTGTAGATAGGCACAATCACCACAGGAGATACCTAAAACAGATGACAACTGAAATACCATATAATCCCCCAATAACATTACTGGACATATACCCAAAGGAAATAAGAAGCAGATTACAAACAGACATTTGTACTCCCATATCCATTGCAGCACTGTTCACAATAGCAAGAGGCTTGAAACAACCTATATTTTCATCAGTAGATGATTGGATAAAGAAATTCTGGTATATTCAAACAATTGAATATTACCCATCCCTAAAAAATTGAGATGAATTCACATAGCAACTGATCACATGCAAGGAGTTGAAGGTCATTATGCTGAGTGAAATCAGTCAAGCCCCAAAAGACAAATTCCGTTTGAGTCCACTGCTGTGGAATTAGGCATCAAAATGGGCACAAGCCCAGGCTTGTAGGGCATCCAGGCTATTGAATGAAAGGCCAGAAAGCCTGACAGACAGTATGATCAGTGCTAAGAAACCATACACAAGTCACTCCAGGTAAGCATTTTGACTAGGTAAGTATTTGGAAACACACTAGGCAGGAAGGCACCTCAAATCAGTGGGGGTCAAATGATCAAGGGAGGGGGAAAGAGTATGTATAGTAACATGAGGTTGATAGGTATATCTGTGATGACCCCACACACATACACCCGGCAGGTAGAAAGCCCTATTAGTGAGAGGAGGGATATGGATAGGAAGAGCAACAAAGAAGAGGGAAAATGGAGCAAACACATCTGGGAGAACACAATTGCATATCTGTTGGTAGGAAAAGAGGTTGGGCCAGACTTCCCCAGGTATGGGGAAGAATGGCTGAAAATGCTTTGGGGAACACAGGGGGATGGGGTCTTCGGGGACATGCACCAGATGGATAGCATTTACCTAGGGTTCTGATTGCATCCTGGGGTCCGTGACCGGAAGTTGTAGTACATTGGGACACTGAATTCTAGTTCTTCAAGATGCAAAGCATGTTTCAGAGGCTGCATGAAGGAGATCCAATGTGGAAAATCTCCTGGGTGAATTGGACTCTACCTCAGAAGCATCTAGAACCTGAGGACTTAAGCAAGAAAATACAAGTGGTGAAGAAGCAGAGGACAGCTGAATCAATTTAGGAGAGCTGTTGGTAGGTGAACAAATAAGGTCTTGCTATAGCACTGCCCTATATATTGTATTAACCCATGTATTACTCTGGCAAACTTGTGATGATCATTATGACATATTTGGTTTTTGTTCGCTCAAATCAGAGCGTATTTCAAAGGTGCTATGGAGAGGGGGATTACCCTTTTGAAGTTATAAAATAAGTTTATTTTTGTGTTTTGGAAAATGAAACCCAGGATTGGTGAACCTATAAGGATAAAAAGCAAAACAAGGGTTTTGGAGAGGGGCTGCGGAGTGGGTGGTGGGGTGGTGGTGGGGGATAATGGGCGATAAAAGATAAATAGTGTAAAGGGTATCCAGGAAGATTATATGATTTCTGGAAACTTATTATGGAAATAACGATGCAATTTTGCTTGACAAGATTAAACAATGCAATGACATGACATTTGTGTTAATTCCCAAGAAAGAATATATTGAAAGACTAAAAAAATAGATCCAGGAATGATTGGGGGCTCACTCAATCTCAGCTCCAACTTAAGGGCAATTTGTTCATATTTGGATGTGTCTCAGAGGTGTTATATCATTGGGGGT
Organism: Nesogale talazaci; assembly: GCA_004026705.1. Taxonomy (NCBI): domain Eukaryota; kingdom Metazoa; phylum Chordata; class Mammalia; order Afrosoricida; family Tenrecidae; genus Nesogale; species Nesogale talazaci. Next base: position 107,683 of record PVJH01001882.1, on the reverse strand, counting down.
CACCCTCTTGAAGTTGTAGTATATGTTTTTCTGGTTTTTGGTAAATGAAACCGAATTGATGAACTTATAGGGGCAAGTAGAATAAGGGTTTCCCGGGTTGGTGGTGATGTCTTTTTCATAGTGTTACTTTTACAATTTTCATGATCTTTCATTTTGTTGTTTGCTTTATTTGTTAGTTTCCTTGTTGGTATTCCCTTTGCTTTTTTGTTTTTATCTTATTGCTTATATGATTTTCATCTTTTTCCTTTGGTGAAGTTTTTGCGGGGGGGGATCACTGCCCTCTGGTGGGAGTGGGAGGCCCAGTCTTGCTCCTGGAGAGCTGCTGCTGGATTTAAACCACCAAGCCAGTGTTCTGTAGTCCCGCACTCAACCACTACGCTACTGGGGCTCAACCCCTCTTTGGTGAACTTTTATCCTTTGAGTCTTCGTTTCAAATCCAAAAGTTTCTTGCATTTTGTAAATGGTTGAATATATTCTCCATTAAACTATTGCTTGTCTACTCAGTTCTTCTATTTTTAAATTTTTATTTTATCTTTATTGTGTAATGTTACCTACGGTTTCTTATTTTGATTCATTTAGTTCTGTTTTACTTCAAGCATTACTTGAATTGATTTTTTCCCTTTTTAACAGTTTTATTAGCACTTGATCCTCATGTCACACAATTAAATAATTCAATCATATCAAGATGAGTTGTGCAATTATCACCACATTGAATTCTATAACATTTTCCTCTTTTTATTCATTGTTATTCATATAATTATTCTTACTAATTGTCATGAAAATATACACAACAAAACATTCTCTAATTACACAGCCTACACATGTATAATTCATGCCATTGATTGTAATCTCGGTGTAAAATCATTATTGATATCCTTTTACAAATCATTCCACAACCATTAACATAAACTCAAGGCCACTAAAGCAACAAATCTTTCTCCTTCACCGATGGTGATCATTGGTCTAGTGTGGTTTCTTTATTTTTTTCTGATATAGTAGTTTTCTGATATAGTATTCACATATTACTTCCATGGTTAAATTGCTTTTTAAAAGAGTTGAATATACATCATCACAATCAGTTCTAATGCTCTTCCCCCTCCCACATTCATTGTTTGCTCCCCAAATCCCATCACGCTTCCCACTCCCAACGTTCCTTCCATATTCCAGATAAAATATCACATCATTTATTATTTGTACACGTCTACTCCTTCCGTGCTTAACAAACTAGGAACCCCAACAGAAACAATGAAACAAAATCTGAATGGCAAGAAGAAAAATAATAATAATGTAAAGATAAAAATGCAAAATTTTAGAAGAAAAGATCATCAACAATAATTAAAATGAAAGAGAAGACATTTTTCTTGTATAACAGGTGAAATATATTTGAGCTGATAGCAAACTCAGGTCAGATCAAGAGGGAGGTCAACTAAAAATGTACCATATTATACTATGATTGATCCACCATAATCAAGGGTACAATAATATCTATCTGACTGATAGTAAAGCTAGGAGTCCCTTGACTGCCACTTGAGGGGAAATACCAGATTCTTCATCTGACTAAATAGTTTACAGATGGGTTTTGAGCTCTCACTATCCTCCATAGCCTTCTACAAATTACATGTTCACAATTTAAGCTCTTATATGTTATCCTTCATCAGATTTGAATTTTGTTATCATCATCTTTAGATCACATGGGCTGGTATACGTGTTCCATGTAGACTTAGATAATGCCTCACTTAGATTGCTGCTTACTTGAATACAAGCCTATAAGACACCAAACACTATTTCATTTGATGGCTGGCCAGCATCTGCTTTCTTCACCCTTATCTTTGCTTGAACACCCTTATCTTTGGAAATCATTTAATGAAGGCAATTATTGAGCAGAGCCATGTTATAAGAAATAACTACTCTTGAACTGGAGCTAGAGTTAAGTGGAAATACAGAATTCATCTGTTTGTCCATGGGATATGAACAACTCTGGTTTACTTTGGTAGTCACAATGCAGCAAAAACAAAAATCCACCAAAAACAACAGAATAAAAACAAACAAAAAAAATGAAAATCACTGGGCTATAAGGCTATTTCATTGATAAGATAATAATTTTTCCAATGACATAGAATTTAAGATACTGTTGATATGAGCAGTTTATGCAAGTATATTCTAACTTCAAGCTGAAATCCACAAGTTGCTGCTTTTTACAGATTGATTTCTTAATCGACTTCTTAACTACATCTACATTAACGCTTGCAAAGGGTTCTTCAAGTGTAATTTGTAGTTTAATAAGCCGGGGGTTTCTTCCACTTCCACCTGATTTTCAGCATAACTGTGTCCAGGTCAACATGCATCATTTCGGGAACAAGCTTTTGGGCCAATACAGAATCCTTGAATAATGGTCTGCTACTTGAGGAGCCCGGCAGGGATGGGAAGATACCTTGAACCTGGATACTTCAACCTACTCATACTTGATTGTATTTGTTGTTGCTGATGGTTCAAGCTAAATCTTCTAGAACATTGCTAGATAAGAATGATGATGAGAAACATCCTTGATTGGTCTCTGTTCTCAGTGGAAATATTTTGAGATTTTTCTTGCTCAGCATGATCTTGCATATTGGTTCTTCATATATAGCTTATATTATGTTCATGATTTTCCCTTCTACTACCAGTGTTTTGTGTTTTAAATTTTAAAATGTGTGCTGAATATTGTCAAATGTCTTTTCTGCATCTATTGATATGATCATGTGGATTTTTATTCTTTGCCTTGCTTATGAAATGGATTACATGGATTCATTTTTTAATATTGAACAACTCCTGCATTCCTTAATTGAATTTGACTTGGTTTGTCATGGTGAATTATTTTTGGATATGAAGTTGGATTCTATTGGTCAGAATTGTGTTAAGGATTTTAGCATCTATGTTCTTAAGGGATATTAGTCTATAATTTTGTGTCTTTGTGGGGAATTTGCCTTGTTTGGGTATCAATATTGTGCTTACTTCATAGAATGAGTTAGGAGTGAATTGTCTTTTTCTTGTTCTGGAATAGTTTCAGCAGTATCTGTGTCAGATCTTCCCTGGATATTTGATAGAATTCCCCTGTGAAACAATCTGGTCCTAATAATTGGTAATTTCTAATAACCTACTCTACTTCTGTTATGGGTCTGTTGAGTTTTCCAAATATGGGAATTAATTAAGGTGAATGATTATTTCTAGGCATCTCTCTATTTCTTCTAGATTGTAGATTTTGTTTTAATCCAATTTTTCATAGTAGTGTATTTTTTTATTTCATTTGGATCTGTTGTAATGCCTCCCTTTTCATCTTTTATTCTGGATATTTGTATATTTTCCTTTTTTCTCTGTTAAGTTTGTCAGTGGTCAGCCTATTTTGTTAATCATTTCAAAAACCAGATTCTTGTCAATTTTTTCCATATTTCCCCACATTATTCATTCCAGCTTTGATTCTTTTTATCTTTCCTTCTTTTATTGGAGGGTCTGTGTTGTTGTCCTTGTTCCATTTTTTAAAGGTGTCAAGTTTTAGATTACTCATTTTTATGCATTTGTCAATTGCTAAAAATTGTCCTCTGATTACTACTTTTGTTGTGTCCCAAAGGTTTTGATATGTTGTGTTATAGTTCTCTTTTGTTTCAAAAAATTTGTAATTCCATCCTTTATTTGCTTTATTGCCCAATTATTTTGAGTATTATGCTGTTCATTCTCCATGTGCTTGTCTTCATGTTTCTGTCTGCTTTATTGCTGATTTCTAATTTTATAGCATTTTGACCTGAAAAGATTATTTGTAGGACCACACTTTTTTTTCATGTATTCAGGCTTGCTTTGTGGCCTGATATATGGCCTATTCTTGACAATGTTCCATGTGTGTTGAAGAAGAACATATACCAAGCTTTTGTTCAATTAAGCATCAGTATGTCTATAAGGTCGATTATGTTGTTGAGCTTTTTAAAAATCTTCATTGAGTTTTTTTCTTGAAGACCTGTCTTAATTTTAGAGCATTGAAATCTCCTATTTTTATTGTCAATGTATCGATACCCTATTTCAATTTGACAAGGATTTGATTTATGTATTTTGTGGGTGTAATGTCTTCTTTGGTTATTGTACCCTTGATCGCTATGTATGTAATGTCCATTCTTTGCCTTGAATTCTATTTTCTCAGAGATTAGTATTGCTACTCCTGATTTCTTTTGGTTGCTGTTTTCTTGTATGCTTTTATCCAACTTCAGTTTTTTAATCTCTTCCTGTCTGTTTGTGAGGTGTATTTCTTGTAGGCAGCATACAGATGGATTTTGAGTTATTATCCATATTTTTACAATCTGTCTCTTTAATGGTTCATTAGTTCATTAACATTCAGTAAGATTATTGAAATGCATGTATTTGTTCCTATAAGTTTGCTTAATATTTGTGCATATTGTGTGTATATATATGTTTGGTTTCAATTTCTTTGTTCTTGTATTACTTTGTTTCTTTGGATGATGCTCTGTGTGTGCGTTTTTGTGAAGAAATGAGTTATATGCTGGTTTCAGCATTTGTGATGCTATTTTGCTTTTGCCCTTAGTACTCCATCTAGTGTTTTTTGTAATGGTGCTCTTGTTTTACCAAAATATTTTCATTTATCCTTGTCTTGGAATACTTTTCTTTCCCCATTATTTTTTAGTGATATCTATGATGGATACAAAATTCTAAGTTGATAGGGTCTGTTTTGTTCCATTTAGGACTCTATATATGTTCCTACAGTGTCTTTTTGCTTGCATGATTTTGGAGATGTCTGGAGTTATTTTTATTGCTGATCCTTTGTATGCAATTTTTCTTTCTTGGTTGATAGAATTTTTTCCATATGTTTGTCAAAGTTCTCTAAAGAAACACAACATGGACACTTATAATATATATATATAATATTTTATATATATAATATATATTACATATACACATATACACACATATGGTAGGTTTATATAATGAGAAGGAATATAACAGCTAATTAATCCACACAATAATACAGGGGGCTCAGTTCAATTCAGTGGAACAGTTAATATACTGGATGTTTTTCAACTCAGGTAGGCAAGGCAGAGTGTGTCTGCAGGCAGTATATAGCAGAGTGGGTCTACAATAGTCAGTAGCTTGGTAGATTAGTGAATCAGGCAAAAATGGGATCTCAAAATCAAGCACAGTAACAGGATCCACCAACCTCAAGCTCAAGTAATGTATTCACCAGCAGTGTGGCGAAGCAGGTCTCAAAGGAGCCTCAAGCTCTAGTGACACAATCTACCCACAACTTGGTTTGACCCACAGGTAGTGTAGCACACAGGTCGAGGCACATAACTAGCTAGAATAGAAACACTCTTGTCCAACCACCAGGGAGCAAGAGGGAGATGGGATGCCAACTGTCTATTTCAGTAATCCTCCAATCAAACTATAAACAGATTAAACTCTGCCCACATGTCCCTCTTGGTGTAGTTGTCACAATAAATCTGACTATCACACTTGTTGTTGATGTTAGACCTCTTGAATACAATATATCAGGGGTGAGTTTTTCTTTGAGGATCTCTACTGATGAGGGTTCTTCCTGAATATTTATATTTTCATACATTAGGAATTGCAAAAAGTTTTCTTGAAGGAGTTTTTTTAATCTTCTCTGTGTGAGTTTATTTCTTTCTCTTTTGGAATCCCTAAAATACTCCTGATTGTTTCCTTCATTGTTCTCAAGCTTTTCTTGGTCTCTTTTGTATTTTTTGTTGCAATTTTTTTAGATTGAAGTCTATGCTTTTGTCTTCAAGCTCACTAATTAAGGCATCCATTTCTTCAATTCTTTCTTTGTTCTTTTTTTAAAAAATAATTTTATCGGGGGCTCATAAAACTCTTAGCACAATCCATCCATACATGCATTTTATGCAAAGCACATCTGTACCTTTGATACCATAATCATTCTTAAAACATTTTCCTTCCACTTAAGCCCCTGGTATTGGCTCCTCCTTAGTCCACCCCTCCCCACTCTTTCACAAACCCTAGATAATTTATAAATTAATATAATTCTGTCTTCTCAAACTCTGTCCAATATGTCCCTTTGCCCACTTTTCTATTATCCATGCCCCAGACAGAATGTTTTACGTAGGTCCTTATAATTGGTTCTCCCTTTCTGTTCCACCCTTCCTCCATCCTCCCGGTATCATCATGCTCCCCACTGGACCTAAAGAAATTATCTGTCCTAGATTCCCCATGTTTCCAGTTTCTATGTATTCCAGTGTACATCCTCTGATTTAACCAGATTTATGAGGTAAAATTCAGATCATGATAGTAGGAGGGAGCAAGCATTTTAAAACTAGAGAAAATATGCATATTTTCTCATTGCTACACTCTTCCCTGACTGGCTCTTCTCCTCCCTGCGACCCTTCTGTAAGGGGATGTCACTTCTCATGCAGATGGACCTTGGGTCCCCAATCTGCACTCTCCCTCGTTTATAATGATACATTTTTTAGTTCTTTGATGCCTGATACCTGATCTCTTTGACATCTCATGATCCCACAAACTGGTGTGTTTCTTCTATGTGCACTTTGTTGCTTGTGAGTTAGATGGACTGTTTTTGACCTCTAAGACCCCAGAGCCTATGACTTTTGATAGCCAGGAACCATCAGCTTTCTTCACCTCAATTGCTTAAGCACATCTTTGTCTTTACAGATCATATCAGGAAGGTGGGCATGCAATGCTATGTGTTTTTGTTCTTGATGCCTGATAACTCTTTCCATTGATACTTTGTGGTTACACAGGCTGGTGTGCTTCTTCCTTGTGGACTTTGTTATTTCTGAGCTATATGGCTGCTTATTTATTTTCAAACCTTTAAGACCCCAGATGCTATATCTTTGATAGCCAGACACCATGAGCTTTCTTCACCACATGCTTGTGCACACATTTGTCTTTGTTGATTGTGTAGGGAAGGTGAACATCAAGGAATGCTAATTTATTAGAACAAAGTGTTCTTGCATTGAGGATGTACGTTAGTGGAGGTCCAATGTCTATCTGCTGCCTTAATGCTGACCCTTTAAGTAAGTGCACATAGATCTACTTCCCCATCATATCTAAATATATTTACCTATGTTTGTGTTTGTAGTTAGACCTCTCTAAATGTTCTTTGCCTCCCAGCTCTTTCCTCTATTTCCTTTTACTTACCTTTTGTCCCACCATAATTTTTCTCTTTTATGTTACTGTGTATTTCTGCTATTGCATAGTTAGACTTTTGTGTTTCTGTCTGTAAGCTATGTAGTGAAGTTTCCAGCTTTTCTATTTTTTTCACTTTTCCTCTCAAACTCTTCCTTCATTTATTTTATGAGTACAATCATCGTTCTTTTAAATATCATAGCCTGTTCATGTTTCAGGCTTTTATTTAGGTCTGATTGGTGTCCAGTTAGAGGTGGCCGATATTTTATATTAAGTATCTGAGAGAATATGTTAGATGAGGCATTGGGGAGAGATAGAATGGAAGAGGAAATGTTAGAGGAGAGAGAAAGAAAAGAAAATGGAAGCTAAAAGTGGAGGGATCAAGTATTGTTAACTGATCACTTAAAAGAAAGGGAATTAGATCAAATAAATGCTTTATTTGCAATAACAAAATGGGTAACAACATTTGAGCAAAGAAAAGTATAAATGTAGTGTCTTTTTTGTTGTTTTATAATGATGAGAAGGACCAAGAAGGATTATTGAGAAGGAAAGAATGTGGAAAAATGATATGTTAAATGAGCTGTAAAATAAAAGTTCAGATATTAAAATTAAAGAAGGAAAGAGCAAGAAACAAAAGTATTAAAACAGATATAGAAAAGATACTACTAGAGTGAGATGAGGAAGAGTTGTTGATGTAGGTTTACTTGAGCACTAAGCTTTGGCCAAGAGTTTTGCTTCTGATATGGGTGTCAACTTGAGGATTTATGATGTGTTGAAACACAAGAAAGCAAAGCAAATTAAAAGCAAAAAGTAAAAGTTTTGTCCCCTGTTCTTACAAATACCAGCAGATGAGAAAGACCGTGTGATAGGTAGGCTTATTTTGCCAACATGGCCAATGAACATATGTGAGATTAATTGAAGAGCAGAGAGATAAATGGCTCAATGAACCTCACCTTTCTGGTTTCTTGCTCTTACGATAGGACCAGTGTACAGATGCCTTAGTTTGTACTCTGCCTCATTTTGCAAGCTACACTACCTGTGGGACACTTAACCCCTGGACTATATCACTGCAGTTTGAGGTTCCTTCAAGACCTGCTTCACCACTCTATTAGAGTATACATCACTTAAACTGGAGACTGTAGAATCCTGTCATCAGGCTGACTGTTGGTGACCTCCCTTGCTGTTAGCTGCCTGTGGGTAGACAGCCTGAACTGCTCAACAGAAGACTACTGGCATTCCTCGAGATTTGAAGGACTGCGAGTGTCTCCTGGAAGTGATTTGTACTGAGCCATTTGTACTGCTTTTCTTGCACTGATTTATAGATCAATTAACATATGTATAGTCATTAGTGGGTTTTTTTCTCTAGGGAACTCTAGCATAGTCCTGATTGAGGATAAATTTTAAGAATAGTGCACAGCTTTTTTTTTTAAGGGAAAGGTTATAAGAATAATAGAAAACTGAACAATACCAACAAAAGAAAGCTGGGGTCTGGATTTTATCCTGAGGGGAAATCATGACTATCGAGCAAAGTTCTTTTGAGCAGTTGGTACAACCTGGTAGTGTGTTGACTTACTACCTTGTGGTATTTTGGATGTCAGGGTAGATTTGAATTTAAGGCTATGGAAAGGATTTTGGTTTCTGCTATGACCAAGAGTCCTGCATTCTTATGATTTAGGTTAATTATCTTAAAGTAATAGACCTCTGGTAGATTTTACCAGAGAGGATGGGGTTCACTCTTATTAGATAATGGAGATGACCAAGTGGGGACGGGATGTGTCTATACCTGCCCCCTACATAGGTTGTGTACAGAAGAGTAATGAAGCAACAGCTACTCAGAGGAAAAGTTATTTACCTACTTGGGGTGCTAACCAAGCACAGAGTCTTGAGACAATTGGTGAATAGTGAGTTAAGTTGGCCCTTAGAATTTTAGTCTTTGTCTTACATCCAATAATTCTGCCTGTGCTTGGTAAAACATCCTGCTGCAGTTTCTACTTATATTGTTTTGCTAATAAAGTGCCATTGAACCAAATATGTGTGTGTAGTTATCTGCTAACTTAAAGAATTAAACAAACAATTGCTTTAAGCTTGTGAATTGTTATGCCTTAAGATGGGACACATGCAAAGCTGAAGAGTAAGGCTCAAGCTCTGTGAGCTTGTATGGAGAACTAGTTTATGCACTATTTCTGCCTGTTCCATAAAGTCACTGCCACGTTGCTTGGTAGGCTGAGGTAAATCAACCACTGGGGAGGGAGGGCTACAAGGATGTCATTCCTTTAGAATGTATTATAATTATACTGAATACAATTAAAAATAGGGTATCTATAAAAAATTATGTTGGCTCTGAATTGGAATTGCATATTTATAGATCTCCTAGGATAAAATTGATATTTTAAATATTAAATTTTCCTATCCATCAATATGGTGCATCCTTCCATTTATATAGGTCTCATTTGTTTTTCTGTACTTTAGTTTTAATTTGTATAGGCTTTGCTCTAGTTAAATGTATTTCTCACTATTTAATCTTCTAGGTGACTACAGTAAAAGTTATTTGTGGTGGTTGACAATAATCTATTGCCAATTTGATAGGATTAAGAGTGAAGGAGTGGAGTTTAGCCTGTCAGTCATTTCGTAGTTTGGTGACTTCAGTTAGAGGTGCTAAGGAGATAAATAGCTCTCTGGAGGCATGACATAGGTTCACTTCCTGGTAGACATTACAGCTGATAAGACACATGGAACTATGCTGGTGCTCTGAGCTGAAGGAGCCTCATGGAGACCCCTGCCAGTGCTGAGATACTTGCAAGGCCATTAGATCCACAGCATTCAGCATCACTGCACCTTTTCATGATCTGAAGAGTACTTTATATATTAGTATCAGATATATGGGCTAATATCAGACTTAAGGACTTGATATGGACTGGACTGAGATGTTTTCTTAATGTACTCTTTATATAAAGTTCTTTCTTATACACATTTTAGTCTCTGCGAATTATTTCTCTAATCTACCCAGAATAATACAGCATTGTTTTCCAGATTTCCTTTTCAGTGTTATCCTTGTCAGTGTAAAAGAATCAGACTACTTTTGTAGACTGATCTTGTACTCTACCAGTTGGCAGAATCTTTCAATAGATTCAATGATTTTCTTACTCTTTGTGATTTTCTACCAATAGGATCGTATAATCTGCAAAAAAGAGTTGTGCTTCTTCTTTGCAAATGTGTATGATTTTAATATCCTTTCCTTGTTTAATACTTCCAGTACAATATCGAATAAGAATGGTAATAAAAGCCATCCTTCTTTCATGTGTAAAAATAATTAGCTTCCTAATATGTGTTAAGTGCTATCTCCTTATAGTTTTGACTTGTTTTTCACTATTAAATATCTTTTCATGGTTTTGTTGGCCATGTATATATCTTCTCTGGAGAAAATTCTGATTCTTTGTCCATTTTTAAGTTGGATCGATCTTCATGTATTCTAGATATAAGTCCATTTTGATATATAGGAAATCCCCTATTTACCATGTGAGATGACAAACCACCACAATGTCATTTGTGGGGGGAGTACATCTTATTTTCATTTTTTGGTACATTGTATTATTTGCAATGTGCAATATGTATAAAGATAAAAAAGAAAGTGTTGCTACTAAGGTTCCAGTTAATGAAAACACAGGTTTATTTCAAATAAAACATGTTTAATTGTGTCTGAGCCTAGTGGATGACTGCAAAGAAATTCTCTCAGAAAGAGACTTGTCTTAATTTCATTTTCTTAACTCACTGCCATTGAACCCATTCTAACAATCCGATAGGGCAGAGAAGAAGTTCCCCTATGAGTTTGTAAGGCTGTAAGTCTTTATGCAATCAGAATACCTAAACTTTCTCCCATGGAGCATCTTGTGGTTTTGATGACCTCCTAATTAGGATTCCAATTCATAATTCACTTTTTTTCAGGACACATTTTTATGCCTTCAAAACAAAGATCCAATTAAAGTAGTGGCTTCCAATGGGATTTGCTGGCCCAATTAAATTCAAGAGGTCAGAAAGGCTATGTAATTTTGATGGTCTTAATTGTTTATTTTTAAGACAGATGGTCATTGGGGATTTTAATAAAGATGTTTTAAGAAAATTTAAAATATGGTTGTGCAAAAGTCATGAAAATTGTACCGAAAAACTTTTTTTCCACTATGACAATGCACCTAATCATTGTTCATAGATAGCAAGGGTTATCCTAGGAAATTTCATTGGAAAACCTCCAATTGTCCCTTCAGACTTCTCTTTGTTCCCAAACTCAGAGAATATTTAAATGTACAAGATTTGAGCATCTTGAGAGTGCCCAAATTGCCAGTTTGAGATGCTGTAAGTGAAGGAGAACAGAATTCCTTGTGGGAAGGGCAACAGAGATGAAAAAAACCATCAAAGATGGAACATATGTCAAGAAAAATAACTTTACATTTTAATATTTTTAACCCCAATGACATTTTAATATTTTTAATAAAAGTTTCTATTATTTTGTAGAAACACTTTTTACTTATCAGCATTCAATGTTGAAATGCATCTCTAAGTTTATATGTAGTATTTCCAAACCCAAGGGCAAATATAGGATCGTATTTATAAAGACACTGATAATAAAAGGCAATCATTAAAGCAAATAATAAAGTGCTCAATTTCCCTCACGACTGACAGATATTAGAATTGTTGACACAGAGTCCAGTCATCAGTCAGGTATCACCTGCATATAATTTGCAAAAAAATTCTTCTTACAAAAGGGTGCAGAGCCAGACAGAGCTGAGGAAACTGATGGCGCCCAGTCACCATGCTAAAGGCTAGAAGGTGAACAAGTGGCCATCCAGTGCAGAAACAGCAAAGTCCACATAGAAGAAGTGCAACAACTTGTGTGATCACGAGGGGCCGAAGGGAGCAGACATCAAACATCAGAGAACAAGGATCAAATCAGTAAGAATGAGGGAGAGAGCAGGGTGGGGATCCAAAGCCCACTTGTGGGCAATTGGACAGCCCTTTACAGGGGAGTCACGGGGGAGAGATGGGCCAGTGAGGTAACAATGAAACATAAAACCTTCTTCTATTTCCTGAAGATTTCCTCCCCCCAACCATGACAGCCCTAAATCTGCCCTGCAGTTCCAGCTGGACTGGTGGAGGTAGGAATTGGAAACGAGGGAACTCAGGGTGGATTGACCCCTTGGGGTCAGTGGTAGGAGGGAAGTTGCTGGATGAGTGGAGGGAGGATGGAGTGGAGAAAGGAAGCCAGCTGTGGGGATCTGCAGACTGTCTCCTATCTGGAGGGCAGACACAGGGAGGAGTGGGGAGGGGGAGATGGCGGGCAGTGTAAGATATGACAAAACAATAATCATTGCAAAGTAATGAGGACTGGGGGGGAAGGGGGAAAGGTTGGAGGGGAAAGGAAGGGGGGACCATATCAAGTGGAGGGGTAGATGTTGGGAGAATGTCGATGAGGACAGGCAAGTGGGGGTGCTTGACAGTGCATGTAACTATGTATTGAACTAAGTATGATAGAAAGCGATGTATGAGTGCCCAATAAAATGATAAATTTAAAAAAAATTCTTCTTCCATTCTGTTTTTAATTTTTAGTGGATCCCTTTGAAGCACAAATGTTTTACTTTTTATAATGCTCAGTTTATTTGTTTTTTGTTGGTATTTATGTTTTCAATATCACAAAAATTTACTCAGATTTTCTTCAAAAAGGTTTATATTTTAGCTCTTACACTTGAAGCTTTATATCTATTTGTATTTAATTTTTGTATATGACATTAGGTAGGTATTCAATTTAATTCTTCGACACTAAAATGACTATCTTGAAGTTCTTACCAAAAATCAATTGAACCTATGTGTGAGGATTTTTCTTGACCATAAGCTGTATTTCATTGATATAATGTCTGCCCTTATGTCAGAACCACTCAATCTTATTATTGTGCTTTTTGTAATAAGTCTATGTCCTCTATTTTTCTATTGAAAACTGTTTTGGCTCTTTTGGATGAACTGCTTTTCTGTTGAAGCTTAGGATAAGCCTGTCAATTTATGTAACCAAGTTTGGATTTTGAAAGATAGTCACTGGATCTTTACATTAATTTGGGAAATACTGCCATCTTTACAAAATTGAGTCTTCAAATACAATATTTAAAATAAAAAATCTATAATTACTCTTTATGATATTCAGGTTGGCTCAAAAGTTGTTCTAAAATTGCAATTAAAGGATTACACTGTTTTTAAATTTTTTATTGGGGGTTCATACATTGCTTATCACAAAACATACATACATATACTGTGTCAAGCACCTTCATATGCCTACTGCCATCATTATTCTCCAAAAAACTGCTTTTCAACTTGAGCCCTTGATATCAGTCTTTCATTTCTTCCCCTCCCTCCCCACCCCTCCCCCACTAACCCTCAAAACTTTATAAGTTATTATTATTTTGTCATATCTTACACTGCCTGACGTCTCCCTTCACCCACTCCTCCAATGTCCGTCCTCCAGATAGGAAAGTTATGTGTAGATCCGTGTAATTGGCTCCCCCTCTGTATTAGTCTGTGTACAAAATCATAGGCACGCATATGGATATAAGGAAAAGGTTTATATACAAGAGGAATGCAACATTGAGAAAGCATCCCCAACCCAGTCCAACCCAAAGTCATAAGTCCAATATTAGCCCATATGCCCGATCCCAGGCTATAAAGTCTCCTTCTGATTCACGAAGTCACAGGTCATTGGATGCAGAATCCCGGTGCTGGAAGGGGTATCCCTATGGCTCCTTACTTCCAGGGCTCAGGGTCCGTCAATAGCACCCAGTGGTGGTAGAAGCAACTCAGCACTAGCAGGGATCTCCATGTAGCTTCTCCAGCTTCAGAGGTCTGGTTCCATCAGGGTAAAGCCGTGTGGCTTCTCCTCTGGCTCCTTCAGCTCCTCGGGCGCTGCCATTTGTCTTGTCCATAATTCATCTCTGAGACTAACTTCCAACAACTGGGGGGATAGCTTCTCATCTCCATCAGGGAAATATCGCAAGATTTCCCAGAAGTCTCAGGAGAAAGCCATGCCCACACAGAGGTCTCATTGGCTACTCAATGGCTATCTCCAGATTAACAGGCTAGACTCCACCCCTACATTTCAATTTGAAATTAACATAAGTACATGGCCACCACACCCTGCTCCACCAGTAACTCCACTCTTACTACTGGTCCTGAGGGGTTCATCTGTCCTGGGTTCCCTGTATTTCCAGTTCTCATCTGTATCAGTGTATTACTTCTAGTCCAGCTGGATTTGTAAGATAGAACTGGGATCATGATAGTTGGGGGGAGGGAGCCTGTCTTGAGGAAAGTTGTATATTTTATCACTACTTCACTGCACCCTGACTGACCTGTCTCCGCCCCATGACTCTTCTGTATGAGGGTGTCCAATTGTCCACAAATGGTCCTTGGGTCGCCACCCTGTTCTCCCCCTCATTCGTAGTGATGTGATTCTTGTTCTTTGATTCTTGATACCTGCCCCCTTCGAACCCTGGTGGTCACACAGGCTGCTATGCTTCTTCCATGTGGGCTTTGCTGCTTCTGCGCTAGAGGGTCCCTTGTTTACTTTCAAGCCTTTATGACACCAGGTGCTTTTCATTTGGTAGCTGGGCACCATCAGCTTTTTCCCCTCTTTTTGCCTCTGCACCCATTTGTCTTCAGTGATCAGATCTGGAGGGTGGGCACATCATGATAAAAATAATCTTGTTCTTTGGTGCCTGATACATGATTATTTCAATACCTCATGGTTGCACAAGCTGGTGTGTTTCTTCTATGGTGGGCTTTGTTGCTCCTGAACTAGATGGCTGCTTGTTTATCCTCAAGCCTTTAACACCCCAGGCGCTATATCTTTTGATAGTCGGGAACCATCAGCTTTCTTCACCACTCTTGCTCATGCCTTGACATGTCCTCAGTCAGGAAAGATGAGCACACAGTTGCACGCTTTTTTTTCCTATTTGATGCCGAAACCTGGTCCTTTTGACACCTCATAGCCATATTGGCTGGTGTGCTTCTTTCAAGTGGGCTTGGCTACTTCTCAGCTAGATGGCTGTTTGTTTATCTTCAAGCTTTTTAAAGATCCCCAAAGCTCTATCCTTTGATAGCTGTGTGCCATGAGCTTTCTTCACCACATTTTCTTGTGTACCCATTTGGCTTCAAGATTGTATCAGGCATATGAGTATCATGGAATAGCAGATTCATAGAATAAAATGTTCTTGCATTGAGGGAGTACTTGGGTGGGGGCCCAAGGTCTATCGCCTACCTTAGTGCTAAGCCTATAGATATATGTACCTAGATTTATTCACTCATTATTATGAATAATTATATTTACATACATGCATACCTTTGTTCAGACCTTTGCAAGTGCCTTTCACCTTCTAGCTCTTTCCTCTATTTCCTTCTACTTTCCTCCTTTCCCACTATCATGCTCAGCCTTCATTTGAGTTTTGGTACTTCCTCTCAGTTATATTACCCTTGCCTAAGCCATACCAGACCTCCCACACCCTCCTCACCATCAATTTCAGACCAATTATTACACTATTTTTAAGATGATTATTTTAGAACACTTAAAGTGCTCATAACTCTGGAAGGCATATGAATATCATACTATTCTATTTGGGCATTGAATTAAGAAGGCCAAAGAAGAACTGATGTATTTGAACTAAGGTACAGGCAAAGGAAAATGAAAGTGCCATCAGTAGCCTAAAGAAAAACAAATCTGTCTTGGAAGAAGTACAGACAGAACGCTCCTTAGAGGCAAGGACAGAGAGACTTCATCTCATTTCTTTTGGACATTTTCTCAGGAGAGACCAATGCCAAGAGAAGGGCATCATACTTGGTAAGTTAGTAGGGCAGTGAAAAAGAGGAAGGCTTTGACAAGATGTATTGACCCAGTGACTACATCAACAGGCTGAAACATAAGAACAATAGTGAGGATGGCACAGAACCAGGCAGTGTTTCATTCCATTGTAATTTGGGTTGCTATGAGTCAGGACTGACTTGATGGAACATAATAACAAGAGTAATCAATTTATGATTTCTCAGATCCTCTGATTGTGAGGCCAGGAAGTAATTCCTAGGGATTATGCCATGGACTCAGATTCTACAATCTTTCTAAATAATTATTATATGATGTGAATTTATTTGAACAAATTATACAGTTATCTCTTATTTTAGAAGCTGAGCTATGTTTATCTAATATTTTCAGATATTTTGCCATCTTAGGGAAAATGTGTCATTTTATTCATAAGAGATAATTCTAGGCTGAGCCCTGGTGGCGTAGTGGTTGTGTGAGGGATTGTGACCCACTGGGTTGGCGGTTCAAATCCAGCAGCAGCTCTTCAGGAGCAAGGGTGGGCCTCGTACTCCCACTAGAGGGCAGTGATGTTCCCCAAAAAAGAGAAAATTCTCTTTTCTAGATAACTGGCAGACAATTATCAGGGAAAATACCATTTCCTTGCAAATCTTTAATTTCATGAAGCATGTGAAATATTGAAATTTACTGACTATGTCCTACTGTCCTTGTATTTGTTCCCCAAGATATTTATGTTTTACACAAATATACCCTACTTAATTAATACTGAGTATTTTAGAGAAAGTTAACAATTTCCTATAACAAGCACACCAGCTAACTTGATCCAGAAAAGAGGTAATATGTAGAGTAATATGAGTTGAAAAGTAGTATGGTTGAATGCAGATAACAGAAAACAGTAAAGAAGAAGGTGTAGAGAACAATTGTTTTTCTAATTTTAACTTAGCCCACCTCTTGATATGTTCACACTATAATGAGTGTTTTTTGTAGGAAGAGAGTCATGTTTTGACATTCAACCTAGCAACATCTTATATTTGTAACTCTTATAACATACGTACTGAAAAATCACAGTTTGATGACTTGTAACCATATAGATTTAAAACCGTTATGAGGGACAGAATGTACTGGGATCTTAGTGGACCTATAGGCATTCGAAGGACTTGGTGTCAACAAGAGAGTTCTGCAGGCTTCTTTAGGACCACCTCACTGTGATATTTTGACTTGTTGAGTTTCTCATGATGCAGAGTATAGCCTTTAATCTAATAGAGCTACAACTTGATCTTGCCAATGTACTAGAATTCATCCAGCATCAGGAAGTGAAATTACAGTGATAACATCATATAACTGAAAGATATAAAAAGAGAAATACAGTTTGTTGATTTTCAATAACAAATTCAATGACCACATAAATCAGGTGTGCCTATTGAACAGAAAACACAACATTTCCCTTTCTAGGTAGATTACAAAGGGAACAAAATTATGAGATAGTTTCCTTATAAACAAAATATAAGTAACATGACTTAGAAATCTGAGCTAAATGATTACTGTCATCTTGTCAATATCTCAAGTGCTGGACTGCACAATGAAGGATTATCTGCCAAAGACATTATATGTTGCCAACACATGTGACATCTTTGTCCCAGAAAAGTTCTGAGATGTCTACCTCTGTGACATCTCAAATGCCTCTTGTATTTTTAGGTTTCCATATAAGGAGCCCTGGTGGCACAGTGGGCAAAGAATTGTGCTTATAACAGAAAGCTTGGCTGTTTGAATGCATCAACCACTCCATCGGAAACAGATGATGCAGTCTGCTTGCAGGAAGATTTATAACCTCTGAAACTCTCTACACTGACCTACAGAGTCTCTATGAGTTTGAATAGACTTGATAGCAATCGATTTGATTTTTAGTTCTTTATAATTGATCAGTCTGCTACATTTGACACACATATACCTTGACACAGTTTTAACATTCTTCAAAAAATTGTTCATTTATTTATAGAAATAAGAGGCTGAGTCCTGGTGGCGTAGTGGTTGTGCGTGAGACTGCGGCCCACTGGGATGGAGGTTCAATTCCAGCTCCACAGGGGCAAAGGATGGGCCTCCTACTCCCACCATCAGGGCAGTGATGCCCTATAAAAAATAATAAATAAATAAATAAATAAAAATAAAAATAAAAAATAAAATAAAATAATGAACTTTAGTAGACAAAAAATCATGCAATTCTGACAGCATATATAAATGTATTTTTGCCATTATATGCCTGTGTTTATGCAGTCTTTCTCACAGCTACAGAACAAGTTTGGGATATGTATTTTATTCATAAAATACACATTATTTTTCAACTTATTTTAATCCATGTAATATGCATTTTTTCTATGTCAAAATCTACCCACTGACAAATTTGTCATGCTGTGATGAGTTGTATGTTGCAAAAACTAGCCAATGAAACCTTACAGTACACAACAGAACTTTGTCTGATTGTCTTGTATTGGACATGCCATAAAACAGGATCAATAGTTGGAGAAAATAAGGACTGATGAAGTAGAGGCATTTGACACACATATACAGGGAAACAGAGGGAAACAGAGACGCTTGGTGAGATACTTTGTAGGCACAAAAGCTGAAGTAATGTATTCAAACATGTTCAACGTGTTCAAAAATGTTCAACACTTTATTTGTTTACTTTTTAACAATATTGTTAGTATATAATTCATATTTCATGATAATACAATTCAATAATTTAATCATATTAAAAAGAGATATGCAATCATCAACTCAATCAATTTTGTAATATTTTCTTCTTTCTGGTTCTCATAATTATTAGCTCCTCCATTTCCACTCAACTCCCCCTGCCATAACCCTAAGAAACTATTAATCCTATTATTGTTCCTGGATATTTATTCATCCTATATTTTACTAAAAGGAAAACATACTGAAAAACCTCCAAAACCCAACAGCAATAACAAAATAAAATGTAGAAAAACCTCAATTGAAAAGATAACGCATAACAAAAATTAGAACAAATTTTAAATGAGTCATAAGGGAAAACAAATGATAAGGTGTGGGCTGAGCCCCGGTGGCATAGTGGTTGTGCACGGGACTGTGGCCCACTGGGATGGAGGCTCAATTCCAGCAGCGACTCCACAGGAGCAAAGGCTGGGCCTCCTACTTCCACCAACAGAGAGCAGTGATGCCCAAAAACAAAAACAAAAAATGATAAGGTGTTAAATTTTAACTTAATTACATCTGTATTAGTTCATTTTCCAATGCACTTTTTCTGCTAGCAAAGCGACTTACAGCATTGGCCAACGGTCAGAATGGAATCATTAGAAGCTTAATCCAAGTGCATTTTAGCCTTTCATTGTTATCCATAGCCTTTTGGGAACTGGGTGCTCAGAATGTAAACTCTAAGATCATTCCCTCCTCTAGTCTTGGATTTTATTTTTTATAATACTTGATTCATATACACTTGTGTGTTTCTTCCATATGAACTTGACTCATTGGGATAGCTGCTTTTTTTTAAATTAAATCACTTTATTGGGAGCTCCTACAACTCTTATGACAATCCACACATACATCCATTGTGTCACACAATCTTGTACATTTGCTTCCTTTATCATGCTCAAAACACTTGTTTTCTACTTGAGCCCCTGCTATCTGTTCCTCATTTTCCCCATCCCTCCTGCATGAACCCTTGATAATTTATAAATTATTATTCTGTCATATCTTACATCATCCCCCTTCACCTACTTCTCTGCTATCCATCCCCCAGTGAGAAGGTTATATGCAGATCCTTGTCATCTATTCCCCCTTTCTTCCTCACCTTCCCTCCACCCTCCCAGTATCACTCTTGTCACCACTGGTCCTGAGGGGTTCTTCTGTCCTGGATTTCCTGTGTTTCCAGTTCCTATCTGTACCAGTGCATATCCTCTACTCCAGCCAGATTTGTAAGGTAGAATTGCAATCATGATATTGGGGGGGAGGAGTGAAGGAGTCACTTAAGGATTCATTTAAGAACTAGAGGAAAGTTGAATGTTTCATCATTGCTACACTGCACCCTGACTGACTTATCTCCTCCCCAAGACCATTTTGTAAGGGGATGTCCAGTTGCATACAGATGATCTTTAGTTTCCCACTCTACACTCCCCCTCATTCAAAATATGATTTTTTTTTGTTCTTTAATGTCTGATACCTTTAATGTCTGATCCCTTAGACACCGTGTAATCACACAGGCTGCTGTGCTTCTTCCATGTGGGCTTTGTTGTTTCTTAGCTAGATGGTCGCTTGTTAAACTTCAAGCCTTTAAGTCCCCAGACGCTATATCTTTTGATAGCCAGGCACCAGCATCAATCTTAGCTACATTTGCTTATGTATCCACTTTGTCTTCTAGCTGCTTGCTTGAAGACAAACTTTTCAAATATTTATTTATCATTTTTTTAATATAGATTTTATTGGGAGCTCTTACAACATTCAATACATCATTCGTATTAAGCATACTTGTACACATGTTGCCACATTCATCTACAAACATTTTCTACTTGAACCTCTTCAGCATAAGCTTCTCTTTCCTCTAGTTTTTTATTTTTATAAATTCCAACTCCCCATATTTCCCCTTCCCCCTTCTTCTCCCCCATGAACTTCCAATAATTTACAAATTGTTAATACCTCTTCATATTGTACACTGTCCAATGTGTCACTTCACTCACCCCCCCCTCATCAGCACCTCAGAGAGGAGGTCACATGTAGATCCCAGAAATTTGTTCCCCCTTTCTACTCCATGATCCCTCCACCCTCCCAGTGTCACCACTCCCCACTAGTCTCAAGGGATTATCTATCCTAAATTTCCACATTTCTGACTCCAATATACATCCCCTAGTCTAGCCGAATCTGTCTGGCAGAATTGGGATAATGATAGTCAGTGGGAGGAAGCATTTGAAAATCAGAGGAAAGTTGCACATTTCATTGCTACTGCACTGTACCTAGACTGGCTCATCTCCTCCCTGCAACCGCTCTGTAAGAGGATGTCGCTTCACTTATTGATGGGCTGTGGGTCCCAATCTGAACTCCCCTTCATTTATAATGATATAATTTTTAGGTCTTTTGATGCTTGATACCGGATCCTTTTGACACCTCGTGGCCACACAGGCTGTAGTACTTCTTCCATGTGGACTTGCTTCTTAGCTACATGGCCACTTATTTACCTTCATGTCTTTAAGACCCCAGATGCACATCTTTTGATAGCTGGGCATGATCAGCTTTCTTCACCACCTTTGTTTATGCACATGTTTGTCGTCAGTGATTATATCAGCAAAGTGAGCATATAATGTTATGATTATTACTTCTTGAAACCTGATAATTGATCCCTTTCACACCTCTTGGTCCCATAAGCTAGTGTGCTTCTTCCATGTGAGCTTTGTGGCTTTTGAGCTGGATGGCTGCTTGTTTACTTTCAAGCCTTTAAGACCCCAGACGCTACATGTTTTGATAGCTGGGCACCATCAGTTTTCTTCACCATATTTGCTTATGCACACATTTGTTTTCTGTGATCGTGTTAGGGAGCTGCACATCATGGAATGCCAATTTAATAGAACAAAATATTCTTGCACTGAGGAAGTATCTGATGGAGGTCCAATGCCCATCTACTGTCCTAATTTTTAGCCTATAAGTATATGCATATTGATCTATTTCCCCATCATCATATAAATATATGCACCTATGTATATGTCTGTATTTAACCTCTATAAATGCCCATTACTCCCCAGTTCTTTTCTCTATTTGCCTATACCTCCTCCCATCCCACCATCATGCTCAACCTCCATTTGGGTTTCAATATTTTCTCTCTGTTGCATTAGTCTTAATCAATCCCTATCAGATCTTCCACACCCACCCCGTCACTGATCCTGAACCACATGCTACTCCCCCCATCCCTGGATCAGTCAAAGCCCTCCCCTACATCCACCCTGGTACCATCAGTCCCGTCATCCCCACCCCCAGATCGCCCATCCAACGCACTCCATCAAGATAGACCTGTAGAGAAAATAGCATGCTCAAAAAAAAGGAATCCCATAATGAAGCAATCAAAGAAAAAAAATAATGAAAGCATCAACAAAAAACCCAATATCGAACATTTAGATGTACATGCAAAAATACAATAATAATAATAATAATAATATAAAAACCTACAAATAGTTTAAGGTCTGTTCGTTGACCTCCAGGAGTGTCTCCTAGTTGAGTGAGATGGGGTGCCACACTCTGGTCACAAAGTATATCTTTGGTGCTCGATCTGGAGCTCCATGTTCTGTCGCACACCCTTAGTTTTTTGGTGTGGTTAGATCAGATCCCAAAATGTCTTGAGTCAGTGAGGGTAGCTGTATTTCATATTGGAGCTGGCCATATGGCCTTCTCTTTGTATCGGCAGTTCTGAGTGGGAATAGACAAATTTTTAACACCACAGACACTATTATTTCTGATAGTTGGGCACTATATAATTTCTTCACTACACTTTACTAGAGTAACCATATCTTCAGTGATCCTTCATGAAGGAAAGTATTGAGTAGGCCACATCTTAAGAGCTAATTGTCCTTAGATTATGACTACTTAGATTAAGTGGGACCTCAAAATCCATTCATATATCTATGGTTTACACTTTAGAAATTTCATTATCTTTTTATTGGGAAGCATAGATCATGAGGTAAATGGTAATTTATCTGATGGTATCATCAACTTAGCCAATGGTATAGAATTTAAAATATTATTTAGCAAAGGAAATTATAGGAAAGTTTTTTAGACCAAAATATATGGACTGTTGACTTTGCATACACCAAACTCAAGTGACTTGACACTATTTGCACAAACACTGGGCAAAATTTTCAATAACACTTATTCACAAAGGCAGATTAAAGTATGCCATTAAAAAATCAGAAACATGAAAAAAGCAAATATATGGTAGTCCACCTTCAAAGCAAGAAATCTGGATCAAAATTCAAAGATCTCAAAATTCATAACCTTGTCATATCGGTCATCTGCTTCTTCTCAGACTTAAGTCTATTTCAGTTCCTGAAATCAGCTACAGGTGAATTTAAGGTAAAATCCTGTTCAATTAGTGGGGTTTACAATTTAGAGCCTTCTGATGGGACCTGTGAAGGATGTTGTACAACTGCAAAGGACAGAATCTGAAGTCATCGTTGTCTATAGCATGCAGCCTGAATCACCAAGAATTGGATAGAAACTTGGAAAAACATGTCCAATTAGAAAACATGGCTGTCAGATATAAGTTCCTAGAGAACTCAACCAATTCCAGGCAGAACTTATCAGGTAAGGACCCATGCCCTGGGAAGTTAAGACTCATGAATTGAACTCTGTGTGCTTCAAGAATATTGTTTTCCTTTTATTTTTAACCCCCAAGAACTCCTTTTCCCTCTCTGTAGAACATGAAACTCCATATACCAATGAATCTCAATGCCCCCTCCCTCCAAGTCAGCAACTCGCCAGGCCCAGGTCTTACCTTCTCCTGACCTCCCCCTGATTAGAAGTCCCCCTTACCTCTTGCCACTTTAAACACTGCCTATTTACACATCGGGGCCTCTAAGTGGAGGTTAGAACATGTAGTGTGGCACAGAATTCCTATACCTCTCTAAATACTTAGTATAGCTCACAGGGTGGTAGCAGTAGCAGTAGTGGCAGCAATGACAGTAGTGTCGGCTGGAGCAGTTGCACTACCAGCTTGAACCAGAAGTCATATGGGTGTGAAAAGAAGGAAGCACCAAACTGAAACCAGTTCTAATTTTTCTGGAAGAGTTATCTCTCCTGAAATAAGAATGAACCCTTGTTGGGCACTGGTTAAGAATCATTACAAGCAGCAGGAAGAAGTAAGGACATCCATGGAAAATATGGTCAACCAATAAAACTTCCTAGTGAACTCAACCAGTCTCATCCAGAATCTAACAGACACACCTATGCTGTGGGAAATCAGATACACAACTTGACATCTGAGAGCTTCAAAGTGTTCTTTGGGTAAAAAGCACAAAAGTCTCTACACCCACCCCCCAACCCTGAACTCCCCAAGGAGTCCTGGTGGCTCTGGCTCACCCACTCAGTGAATCACCACTACAGGAACTTACCTCTTCCGACAACTGATTAGAAGCCCCTCATGGCAAGCCTCAATTCCTATTGCTTATTTCCACTCTGGGACCCCTGCGTGGAGGGCAGATAGTGTGGTGTGGCATGGGTTCCCATATCTCTCCACTATTTCCCAGGAAACACTCCATTTAGGGGTGGAGTTTCAACACCAACTTACAGAGCAGATCCTTGAAAGTGAGGAAACAGAGTGCCTCCAAACTAAGAATCCCTTGTTACAAAAACAAAAATATCTGTCTGCTGCTGTCAGTAAATAAGTGACTCTAACAGATCACTAAATATACTTCTCCATCTGTCCCACCCACCACTACCTCAAGACTCCATCGTCTCTTTCTCAGTGAGATACAATTTCTTATAATCTAACAAGTACTAGTATATCTCTTATAATCCCCCTTTTCTTTCCCCCCCCACCCGCGCATCACTGCTCTGGTGGGAGTAGGAAGCCCAGTCTTGCTCCTGGAGAGCTGCTGCTGGATTCGAACCATCAACCCTGTGGACTGCAGCCCCGCACACTGTCTGGAGCCGACAGGCCCGGCCATAACTTTGCCTGTGTGGAGCCATCAAGGCCTGGCCATTGTCTCAATCTTTATTGCCTGAGCTCTGTAAATTTTCACTCTGCCGCCACAGGCACTATTTGTTCTGATGAGGTGGTGTTTGCATTCCGAAGTGGCCGTAAATACCAAGGACTTTTAGGTTTATCTAAGACCCTGCAGAGGAGGCTGACACTGACTAGTTAGCAGTGGAAGATTAACAGATGTTTCTTTCACCTGTGTAATCCTCCCCCCACTACTCCCTATATAACTTGAGCCTTTTCTTTGAATAAACCAGACTTGATCAGACTCCTGTCTTCTCTCCATTCTCTGCGTCCCCTGCCCATCTTCGTTTCCAGGCCTCCGGATCGGGACATCACGTTGAGTGACCTGCGGACCGGGTCAATCTGGTGCCACAATGTGGAGCTCGTCCTGCGAGTTGAAGAGCTGCTTCTCCGAGCTGCAACATGCTGGCGACATCGCTATCGGTTTCTCATTCGAGCTGTAACATTCGAGCTGTAACACCTGGGAGCCGTAACGTCTGTCAGCCTGCCCTTCACGCTCTGAGCCAAGCGAGCTCTCCTCGTCGGTGGCCACCCGACTATGAGGGACGTCCCTGAGAAACCAGACAACCCAGTGAGGATCGCAATCACCCCAGTTTTGCTACCCGCTCGGCGACGTGGTAACCTGCAGCGTGACTAGCCTGGTAAGTCGTTAAGTCGTTGTCTGACATAATGGGTCAGGAATTAAGTCAGCACATCAGATTTTCGTGGGACAGTTGCGTGATGCACTCCGGACGCAGGGAGTAAGGGTCAAAGCTAAGGATTTGTTTAAGTTTTTTGACTTTATTAAGGAAACATTTCCCTGGTTTCCACTGGAAGGTACTATTTGTACTCGCACTTGGAATCATGTAGGAGATTGTTTAAATGATTATTACAAGGTCTTTGGTCCCGATCGTGTCCCCGAAACCGCTTACACTTATTATAACCTCATTAGAGATATCATTAGGGCTAGATCACATGACCCCAATGTTCATAAAACCCTTTCCCAGACTGAAGACATTCTTAAAGCAGTTTCCAACCCCGAGTTAAGATCCTCCTTACAATTCATTCCCCTAGACAAAGAGGAGGACTTAACTCCGCCTACCGCCTCATAGATTGGGATGACTTAGATGAAGAGGCCACTGAATACCGTAACCCTGACTGGGCCCCCTCGACCTCAAGATCCCCCCCTTGCATTTCCCCTTTACAGCCTACTACTCCTTTGATACCTTCCAGTCAGACTTGTACTTAAACACATGTCTCTTCTCCGTCAATGTTTAAAACGAAAACTCAGTTGTCCAAGTTGTTTCAGCGCTCTTGCAAGAAATTAACTTTTCCAATAGTTGAAATCAAAGCCGAAGATGACACTAGTGATGAGGATGCAGAACCCATAAGAAAACATGAGCCCTTTAATTTTTTTTATTGAAAGAACTCAAAAAGGCAGTCTCCACTTATGGACCCAATACAACATTTTTACTATGAGCCTTATAGAAGCTCTTTGTGATAAATGGCTCACCCCGGGGGATTGGAATACATTGGCAAAGTCCGTCCTTTTAGGCGGAGATTATTTACTACGGAATGTTTATTAGGAAAGTCTAATCTTAATTTAAATAGTTTTCAGGTGGTTAATGGAATTATTAATCAGGATTATAATGATGAAATTAAAGCAGTGATACAGTCTGGTGTGTCATGGTTTGTAAAAGAATATTGCTTAAGTCAATTTTTGTTGCCTTGTATTTCTAGAATAGATGTTTTTAATTATCAGAAAACAATACCTATGTTTGACTACCCTATATTAAATCAAAGGGTCTTTAGCAGTGTGGTACTCGGGAAACAAGAGTGCCCCCACATGGATTTAGAAAATGAAGGGAATGCATTTAAAGTTACTCCCTCAGGACATTCAGCAGGGACTAAAAACCCCCTGCTGATTTTTGTTAATTCCAGCATGGAGGGAATGAGAGAAGCAGTCTATTGCAGGCTAAGGCAAGGTTGCTCTATCTTACAGTATGGAAAGCCTGAAGGGCAATACAGCTTAATCAAACCTGTAACTTTATTGGTAAGATTAGAGAAAAATGTCTGTTTGGTAAGTTATTTCTACAATTAAATAAGTTTGTTTACAGTTTGTGCAGAATTTTCAATCATTCAGAGTTCGCTAAAGAGCAATTGGTTAGCTCTCCCACTTCTCTGAGAGCTGATAGCCAAAATCTACATAACAATACCCAGGCTACCCCAGCAGCCACTCATCAGCATAGCCATGCCCTCCTTACCAGCAGCATGACACCCAAGGCAGCAGATAAGACCCCTTTTAGTCCGCCCCACATGTGGGCCAGGAAGGTTTACTCAGAGCAGGTGGGTAGGCGAGACTACCCGTGGAAACTCTGGTTGGTATTTTCCCTTTAAGGCAAACTGTTCCCCCTCCTGTCTCTTTAAAGTGCTACGAGTAACCTTGATGCAAAGCAGCAGTATTTACTCCCAACAGAATTTTTAACTTTTTGCTAACAGTTAATACAATTTTCATTTCAGTGAATGTTTAAGTCTAGAAAGTCAGTGTAAGTCGCAGAAGGTGAGAGTAAGTTGTACAAGGTCAGAGTACGTTGCAGAAGGTCAGAGTACGTTGCAGAAGGTCAGAGTACGTTGCAGAAGGTCAGAGTAAGTTGCAGAAGGTTAGAGTAAGGGCAGAATAAGAATGTCTGGTTGTGCCAGAATGTGAAAGAACTCTAAAAGCTTAAGTTGTTTAAAGGAAAAAGTGAGTGTGTTCATAGTATAGTGTGAGACGTGTGAGAGGAAGGAAAATTGAATGTGTTCATAGAAAGATTCATAGTAAGAAAGATTACAGTGTGAGACATGTGAAGGACATCAAATTAATAATTTGTGTATAACGTTTCACACCCACCAGCCCACCTGGGATGATTGCTAACAGCTTTTACAGGTTCTGTTAACTGCAAAAGAACGAGAAAGAATCCAGAGAAAAGCCCAAAAAGCACTTCTCGGATCTGACGGGCAAACTGTGGCAGCCCCTCAGATACAGGAGGCATTGATTGCACTCCGGCAAGTAGAAGATGCCGTCGTGGCCCAATTTGTCACTAGTATAAATTACAATCAGCCTTTAGCATTTATAGTTTTTAATACAACAGTGACACTACCGGCCTCTTTTGGCAAGGCAGCCCAATTATGTGGATCCATTTGCCCTCTTCCCCAAAAAAGGTTTTGCTTCCCTATTATGATGCTATAGTGGATTTAATCATTATGGGAAGAGAAGATGACCATCGATATTTTGGTATAGAGCCTTCAAATATCAAACAACCCTATTCCAAATCCCAGATTAATTGGTTATTGCAGAACACAGAGACATGGCCAGTAGCTTGCACCTCTTATGCAGGTAGATTGGATAATCACTATCCATCAAATAAATTAATTCTGTTTTGCAAATTACATGCCTTTGTTTTCCCCAAAGTTACTAGTAAAGAACCTTTGGATGATGCTTTACTAGTGTTCACAGATGGGTCATCCACAGGAGTTGCTGCCTATTCCTTTGCTAACCAAGTAATTAAATTTAAAACAAGTTTTGCCTCTGCTCAGTTGGTAGAGTTACAAGCCTTTCACAGTCAAGTGTTTAACATTTAAACAGACAATGCTTATTTAACTCATTCAATACCTCTTTTAAAAACCGTAGCGCAGATCAAACATTTGCCAGAAACAGCAAAATTATTTTTGCACTGCCAACAACTCATTCATAGAAGAACTGCTCCTTTTTTCTTAGGACATATTAGGGCTCATTCAGGCCAACCGGGGCCTCTGGCTCAAGGTAACAAAATCGCCGATGCAGCTACAAAAATGGTGGCCATGGTTATGACCGGCAATTTACAACAAGCCCAATCTGCTCATGCCTTGCATCATTTGAATGCCCGGTCCCTAAGACTGATGTTTAAAATAACTAGAGAGCAAGCCAGAGAGATTGTTAAGCAATGTGCTTCTTGTGTGACATTTTTACCAGTCCCCCTAAGGAATTAACACTAAGGGACTAGTACCTAACTCGATCTGGCAAATGGATGTCACCCACTGTGCAGAGTTTGGGAATCTCAAATATATTCATGTATGCATAGATACCTATAGTGGGTTCATTCTTGCTACCCTCCAAACAGGAGAGGTAACCAAGCATGTTGTGGCCCATCTGTTGCATTGTTTTTCTATTTTGGGATTCCCCAAACAAATAAAGACAGACAATGGCCCTGACTATGCTGCAAAAGCCTTTAAAAATTTTTGTAATCAATTACAGATAAAGCACATTACAGGAATCCCTTATAACCGCCAGGGGCAAGTTAGAGTTGAAAGAGGCCATTTATCCTTGAAAACTACTATTGAAAAAATAGAAAAGGGGGAATGGTACCCCACTAAAGGACCCCCAGAAACACACTCTTTTTATAAGAAATTTTTTT
The DNA here is from genome assembly GCA_004026705.1 of Nesogale talazaci. Lineage (NCBI taxonomy): Eukaryota > Metazoa > Chordata > Mammalia > Afrosoricida > Tenrecidae > Nesogale > Nesogale talazaci. Next base: position 78,546 of record PVJH01001882.1, on the reverse strand, counting down.
AACATTGGACGATCACGGGAAATCTGCTGCGGGTCGTTTTTGGCATCCTGAATCTCAAAAGCAATTTTCCATGGTAAAATGGAGAGACCCACTGGACAATTCATGGCATGGCCCAGACCCAGTGTTAATCTGGGGAAGGGGCTCAGTTTGCATTTACTCTCAAAAATATGATGCAGCCAGATGGCTGCCAGAACGATTGGTGAAACAAATTGATGATAACCCTAAATCCAGGGAAGAGATTTCTCCCTGAGAATATGTTCTTTTCCTTTTTACAGAAATGTATCCTGAAAAAATGCAGCAGGGATACACCATCCCTCTTGCATTACCTAGCCCTTTTACTAACTATTCTGAAGGTAGTTCTTGTGACTTGACTTCTCCTTTTACAGTCCAACCTTTGCAGTTTATGAATGTGACTTGTTTATATTCCCCCTCCCTTAACAATACTTGTGAGATTGATGTGGGATTGGCAGGGTTTGTTTCTTGTTCTAGTGTTACTAATGTTACGGACCCCTTATGTGCCCTTAATAGTATAGTTTTTGTTTGTGGCAACAATAGGGCTTTTACCCAGTTACCCAGCAATTGGACAGGGTTATGTGTGCTAGTCTCTCTCCTTCTGGACATAGATATTATTCCTGGAAACGAGCCTATCCCTATCCCTGCTATTGATCACATGGCAGAAAAAGCTAAAAGAGCAGGGCAACTAGTTCCCCTATTTGTAGGATTAGGGATCAGTACTGCAGTGGCCTCTGGAACTGCAGGATTGGGTGTCTCCCTTACTCAGTATACAAAATTATCTAGACAGTTAATCTCAGATGTGCAGGCCTTTTCAGGCACTACACAAGATTTGCAAGATCAGGTAGATTCTTTAGCAGAAGTAGTATTACAAAATAGAAGAGGTTTGGATTTACGTGCCACAGAGCAGGGAGGTATTTGCTTGGCTTTACAGGAAAGATGCTGTTTTTATGCCAACAAATCTGGAATCGTAAGAGACAAAATCAACAGCTGCAAGAAGACCTGGAGAAGAGAAGAAAGGAGTTGATCACCAATCCACTGTGGACCGGGCTCAATGGACAGTTGCCTTACCTCTTGCCACTTTTGGGCACCCTCGTTTGTTTATTGTTTTTGCTTTCATTAGGGCCAGTCATATTCAACAAGCTCATGACATTTATTAAGCAACAGATTGAGACCATCCAAGCAAGGCACCTGTAAATTCATTATCATCGCTTGGAAATGAGCGATCTTGAACAGGGTGGCACACACGACTATGATGTGGTAAGACTCTCTGCCTCCATGAGCTGAACTTGACAGTCAATGATGGGTAAGATCAGGAGCACTCTTTTACAACCTAAGACAGGCCATGGTCACATTAGAAGGCCATTGACCGATGACGGCTAAGGACTGAGCATGTGTCCTGACAACCTAAGACAGGCGGAGTTCCCGGGAGGATATTATTTGAAAAAATAAAAAAGGGGGATCTGTCTGCGGCCGACAGGCCCGGCCACAACTTTGCCTGTGCGGAGCCATTAAGGCCTGGCCATTGTCTCAATCTTTATTGCCTGAGCTCTGTAAATTTTCAGTCTGCCGCCACAGGCGCTATTTGTTCTGAAGAGGTGGTGTTTGCATTCCGAAGTGGCCGTAAATACCAAGGACTTTTAGGTTTATCTGAGACCCTGCAGAAGAGGCTGATACTGACTAGTTAGCAGTGGAAGATTAACAGATGTTTCTTTCACCTGTGTAATCCTTGCCCCACTACTCCCTATGTAACTTGAGCCTTTTCTTTGAATAAACCAGACTTGATCAGACTCCTGTCTTCTCTCCATTCTCTGCGTCCTCTGCCCATCTTCTTTTCCAGGCCTCTGGATCGGGACATCACGTTGAGTGACCTGCAGGCCGGGTCAGCACACAACCACTGCACCACCAGGACTCAGCTCCCCCTTTTCTAATTTATCAAAAATCACTATATTTAACCAAAAGACTAATGACTAATACCAGCACTTAAACCCTTTCGTGCTCCTATCTCCTATTCATAGTCTAAATCAACTCCATCATTCTCCTCATATCCACACAATATAATTTCCAGTCCCTATGTAATCCTCCTGCTCTAACCCAAAGGGCCAGCACCCGATGAGAATGCTATACAGCATCTACTGCTAGACCACTATGCTGCACAAACAACAGCAAACAGCAGTAACCACAAAACATAAAGATAAAATTCAACAATTGAAGAAAAATCAAACCCCATTGAATACAAAGAAAAATGATCCCTGGATGGAACTGCTAGAAAGATAATACTGGAGATTGATGTTTAGGACCAAACAAAAGATCTGAGGATCAATCATAAAAACAAAGGAAGAAATTGAGACACTGAAAGACTCACACACAAATTAAACCCAGAAACTAAATAATGAGATATCACCAATAAAACACATAGTACAAGCACTGAGAAATAGAATGGAAGAAAAGGAAAATAACCATGAACTCGAAGAAAACTACACAGACATCAGGAAACAAAACATACAAACAAAAAGGCAAACAAATCTGAAGAAAGCCTGAGGAAGATGTGGGACACCATGAAGAGAAAAAAATATACATCTCGTTGGAATACCAGAAGAGGAAGAAATCAACAAGTCTACAGACAAAAATAGTAAGGGAATTCATGGAAGAAAATTTCCCCAGTATCACAAAGGGTAAGTCAATAACTATAGAGGAGGCTGAGAGAACACCAAATAAGTTAGCTTCCCCCCCTTACAAAACAAAACAAAACATAGTATCATGATATATATTATTCAAATTATCCAATTTGAAGGGAAAGGAGAGAATCTTGAATACAGTTAAGGAGAAAAAAATAGTCACCTACAATGGTAAGCAGATAAGACTAGGCTCAGATCTCTCAGTGAAAATCATGTAGGAAAGAAGTAAATGAAACAACATATACCAAATTTTGAAAGAAAAAATTTTTCCAGTGAAGACTCCTACAGCCAGCAAAGCTACCTAACAAATATGAAGGAAAAATAATAGTATTCAAAAATAGGAAATATTTACAGAATTCGTATGAATAAAATGAGCATTACAAAAAATATTAACCAGACTGCTATTGTCAGAAAAATCAGCAAGCACAGCATACAAACATGAGTTCACCAGAGTGTGTGAAACCACCCAGGAGTCAACACACTGAAGACAATACACAAAGCAATACAGATCTAGAGGGGAACTGAATATATGAATTAACTTTACCGCCTACAAAAGGAGAAAAATACCACACACAAATAGTACAATATGGCAGCAACTAGACTACATTTTAAATTAGTAAAACACTGAATGTCAATAAACATAGCCAAGGAAATATAACCATAATAAACATATATGTGCCCAATAAAGAATCCTCAAAATACTTCAACCAAATTCTCAGAGATGAAAAGAGAAATCACCAGATCAACAATAATAGTAGACGTCATATACCACTTTCAAGGAAAGAAAGATCAGCAGGAAAGATTCTTAATAAAGAAATGGAAGAGCTTAGCAACACAATTAGTCAGCTCAAACTCCTGGATATTTGAAGAGTTCTTCAACCAACAGCAAAAAATACACCTCCAACTCAAACAGACATGACATAATCTCAAATAAACCACAAGCAATCCTTAACAAATTCATTCAAACCATGTTTTCAGACGACAGTATGATAAAACTTGAAATACTACTAGAAAGAAAAAAAACATTAAGGTAGTCACATGGACACTTAGCTACACTCTACTCAAAAAGACTGGATATTAGCCCCAATACAAGATGAACTTAGGAGGGGCCTAGAAACAAATGAGAATGATAACACATTACACCAAAACCTATGAGACACAGCAAAAACAGTTATCAGAGGTCAATTATAGAACAAAATGCACACAAAAATGAAGAGAAAATCATTTTCAACACTTTAACACAACATTTTCAACAATTAGAACAGAGTCAATAGCACAGATCCTCCAAACAGAAGAAAAGCAATCATAAAAATTAGAGCAGAGGCATTGGGTGAGAGGCAAAAGAAAAAAAAATAGAGCAGAAATAAATGAGGGGGAGAAAGTAGAAAGATACAATATTAACAAGCAGAATCCATTGAACTCCAAAAAGACATTAGAAAATAATACTATTTACACTAACCACACAGAAGTTTAAATACTAGGAATAAACCAAACCAAAGAAACAAAAGTCCTGACAAAGAAAACTACAGAACATTAGTACAAGAGAGCTATACAAATGAAAAATATCTTGTATTCATGGAGATAGAAAGACAATATTGTGAAAGTGTCAATAGTGCCTAAAGCAATCCACAAATTCTATGCAATCCTTATGAAAATACGAGCATCCTTCTTGAAAGAAATGGGAAAACAAATTACCAACTTCATGTGGAAAGAAAAGAGCCCCCCCAAAAAAATTAGAATATTTTTTTAAAAGGAAAAGAAAAGAGGCCCAGGATAAACATTGAGATTCACAAGAAGAAGAAAAAAGTATGTGGTCTTACACTACCTGACCTCAAAATCTACTACATAGGCACAGGTGTCAAAACAGCTTGATACTGGCAGGTATATAGACCAATGGAACACAACAAAAAAACCTAGAAATAAAAGCATCTGCCACAGACAACTTATTTCTAAATAATTAAATTTATTTTTCATCAAATTTAATTTTTAACAAAATTTAATGGGAAAGGGATGCTATTTTCAACAAATGATGCTGGAAAAACTGTATATCCATCTGCAGAAGAATGAAATGGAACCCATACTTCATCCTATGCACACAAAAAATAAACTCAAAGTGGATCAAGGACCTTAATGTAAAACCCAAAGTTACTATGATCATCATTGAAAAAATTGACACAATGGGTTTTTGTGCAGGTCACACATATTCTACCAGATATAACCAAAGAAGCACACAAAGTGGAAGACAAAACAAATAAAGGGAATTTATTAAAATTAAAATACTTGTGTACATAAAAAGCTTTCCCCCAAAGAGTAAAATGAAAGCCCACAGATAAAATGGAAAAATTACTGAAATGGACAGAATTCTTCAAGTCCACACAAACAAAAAACAATCCCCTTAAAAGGTGGCAAAGGCCCTGAATAGACAATTAACAAAGGATAGCACCGGAATGGCTAGCAAGCACTTGAGAAAATGTTCTGATTATCTAGTAATCCAGAAAATGCAAATCAAAACAGAACTATAGCCCAATTTAAAACAAACAAAACAGTGAACAATAAATGCTGGAAAGGGTGTGGAGAGATTGGAACTCCTATACATTGTTAAGGGGCTTGTAAATATAACCACTGTGGCAAACAATAAAACAACTGGCGATAGAAAAACAATATGGTCCAGGAATACAACTGCTGGGCAGAGACCCTGAAGAAATTTAAGACAGATCATTAATACTTCCCCATGTTCATTACAACACAATTCACAATAGCAAGAAGTCAAAAACAGTACAAATACCCACCAGTAGAAAAATGTAGGAAGGGTGTTGGTATATACACACAATGGAATACTTCACAGACCTAAAACAAAACAAAAAAACAGGGATGAAACCATGAAAGGCCTCATGGCATGGAAGGTCCTGGAAATCATTAGGCTGGGTGAAGTTAGCCAATCACAAAAGGACAAATACTGTATGAATCCACGCCCATAGGGATGAATACCAGGATGAGAGCAGGCTCAGGCTTTTAACCAATTTGCTGGTCAGGTCAGCAGGCATCTTGGTCAGGCAGTTCAGTAAAGAGTTTGGCTGATTACCAGGAACCAGGCACCATTATCTCTATGTGGAAAGCTACTTTGGCAAAGGGACCTGATTTCAGCTAAGGGGAAAATTCTCGAGAAGCTTAGTGGTTCACATGCAAAGGTATGATGAGGTCCCCCCACACAGACAGCCATTCCTACCAGAGTGATAAGGGATACTGATGGGAAAATCAAGTCAGGATAATGGAAAGGGAGAATATATGTCTAGAAAACAAGTGCATATCTGTTGGTAGAAAAAGAGGGAAGACCAACTTGCTAGTGGGGGGAAAAGACTAACAATACTTTCAAGAAACCTAAGTGGAGGGGGGTTGGTATATGACCGGTACTATAGGCCACGTTGGTCTGAGTTTCTGTACAACCCCTGGAGAACCAAGTCATGTGCCATAAAATACTGGAACATTGAATTCTGGATCTTCACAGGGCACAACAAACTACAAAGGCCATGCCAGAGGGATGCCATATGTAAACCCTACTAGATGAACTAGCCTCTACCTCAAACACACCTGTAAACTGAGGATTCACAACTGAAACTACATAGTGTGTGAAGAAGCAAAAGGCAGCTATAACAAGAGTAATGAACTGTCAGTAGACAGACTAGCATTTAATGCAAGTTCAATGATGTACTTGCTATATTAAAATATGTATTATTCTGACAGACTTGTGTCTGGCATTGTCAGTGAATATTTTAAGCTTTGTTTGACCTTTAGCTCCTATTTTTGATGCAAATAGCGTCCATAAAGGATTTATTTTATACAAGCAATAATCCATATATTGAGATCTGTAGTTTTCTACACTTGTTAAATATCTTTCTCAATAATGTTTTAAAATTAGCACTGTAGCCTATCAATGACACTATAAATAGAAGTTCTTTATGCTCTAGGAAGTGATCGATAAAATTCTCTGCCATGTAATAACAAGGATGTCTCCAAGGTGAACCAGAGGTAGATATGCAAACATAGACTCAGGAATTGTTTTTGGGCCCCCAATCTCTATGGAAATTTTTACCACATGATCCTGCTCAATACTCGTCCTCATGATGGAAACAAAGAAAATATGAGTACTATAACAAAGAGTGATGAAGAAATTAAAAGGTGCTCAGCTACATGAAAGAATAGGGTTTATGATTTTTGGTATATGTAACCCAGGATAGGTGACTCCATGGAAACGATAAGTAGTAAAAGAGCTCCTAGGGTGGTATGACTGAAGAGGTAGCCAGAGACATGGGGGAGCTACTCTGGGGAGAACACATTTTGAAACTGATAGAACGAGTGATTGTACAATACTGTCTGGAATGATTGAATTGTGGAATGGTATTCTGTCCAAATTAGCTCCTAATAAAATGGGGTTTGTTGGGGGGAGGGTATCAAATTAGAGGCATAATACTGTGCATATTCTCCCCTTGAGAGTAATAAGTAATGTGAAGTATTTTTCCCATTATCAGATTGTTATATCTGGTTTAACCACCAACAGAGGCATAACCACCTTCTCAATAAAAGACCTACCCCTCCCCACCCCCACCCAAACCTCTGAATTTGAGTTTCCATTAACTCACTGAACATCCTTGTAGGAATGGTTATTGATTTAGATTGGATGTATGTGGAACAATGTTATAGGCAGGAACTTAACTGATCTTCTTCTTCCCCCTACAACATGAAAAATTGAGAACTGAGAACTATTTTTTACTGAACATTTTGTTTTATTGTACAAAAGGTCACCATAATTAATAATACTCAAATATACAAGAGTTTATTATCTGTTTACTATAGAGTTTACTATAAAAATAGATATTTCAATTGCTCCTTGAAATTTTATTTCATGAAAATTTTCACTTAATCACACCTCTGCCAATAAAAGACCATTAATCTTTTTTTGGTTTATCTTGTTATTGTTGTTGGGAGGGTTTTATGGTATGCTTTTCAGTATATGAAATCTACAATGGCTGGGTATATAGAAACAGTAACTGGATAGTAACTTATTAGGGATGGGGTGTGGGTTGAAACTGGTAGGAGCCGTGGAACTGGTAACAGAGGGTGCATGAAGGAAGATGTTCTGAAATTGATTTTGGGTAGTTATTGTGCAATTCTTTATGATATGGATTAACTACTGAAGTACATGATATGTGAATTATATGTCAATAAAACTGTTACTTCTTTTTTTTTTTTAGGCATCACTGCCCTCAGGTGGTGGAAGTAGGTGGCCCAACCTTTGCTCCTGGGTGCTGGAATTGAACCTCCATCCCAGTGGGCCGCAGTCCCGCGCACAACCACTACGCCACCGGGGCTCTGCCCCAAAAACTGTTATTTCTTTAAAAGACCATTAGTCTGTTTTCATAAACCTTTTGGTCAATATTGGAATATTTCCCTAGCATATTAAGCTTTACATAAAAGAACAACTGTATATTAAGAAAACATCTCAACCCAGTCCAAATCAAGCCCATAAATCCGATATTAGCCCATATGTCTGATATCAGTCTATAAATTCTTCTTCAAACTCATGCAACACAAGCAATTATGCCAAATGCAGGAAGACTACAGGCCAGAGGATGAAAAGTCTTGCAGATCCAGTGGTGATATAAGCATCTCAGTGCTGGCATGGGTCTCCACGTGGTTTCTTTAGCTACAGGGCTCTAGAACAGTTCCATTTGTCTTGCTAGCACGAATGTCTCACAGGAAGTGAGCATGTGTCCTACCTCCAGTGAGCTATCTATCTCCTTTGTGCCTCCAAATGAGGTCAAGTTACGACCTGATTGGTAGGTTATACTCCAATATTAATCGTTTCAAATTGACAACAAATTATGTAACTACCACAACTACTTTAAAGCATTTAAACAGCAAAGGTACACTTTGAGGACTATGGTGCACCGGACCCAGCCTGATATTTTTTATTGTCTTAATATGTAAAAGATGGACAGTAAATAAGGAATACTAGAAAACGGATTTGAAATTTGTCTTGGGGGAAGTACATTTGGGATGCAGAGACCTCCTTTGAATATATTCCCAAGAGAAATTAGTTGCTGGAAAGTGACTAATCTTCATGACAAAGTAGAGGCTCAGTGAAAAAGAGGAAGCTGTTCAATGAGATAGAGAAACATAATAGTTATAGGAATGAATTCAAACATAGCAACAATTGTGAGCTGGCGCAGGACTGGGAAATGGCTATTTCTATTGTACTTGGGGTTCCTATGAGTCAGAGACAACATGATGGTATTTTACAACCAAAAAGTCCATAAATAAAAGTTCTATATCCTGCTTTGGTGAGTGGTGATTGTGGTCTTAAAAGATAATGAACTGGCCTCTAAGATGCCAGTTTATCTGAAGGAAAGAGTAATGAAAATAAAATACACTGGAAACAATTATTCTAATAGATTAATGGAATACTGGAACATCAATATCCATGACTCCAACACAAAACTAGATGATGCCCAGCTTTAACTACCAACTGCTCAGAAAAGGATCACATTAGATGGTTCTGGATAGAAGAAGAATAAAATATCAAACAAACCCTGAAATCATTTTTAAAAAACACCAGTTTTATTTGACAGATAGATACTGGCCCTTAGTTACCATTAAGGACTTGAACTCAGTCTGATGGCACAATTTTTGGTCAAACAATAGATAGGTTTATAAGGGGCAGAAAAACACTAGTGTGGTACATATATCTTAGAAACAGAAAAAATGGGAAGAAAGTGGGATAAGTGACGTTACATTGAGTAACAGTACAGCCAGAATGCTCCTAAGAGGCCAGAATGGTGTGCCTTTGTCTTATGTTGTGGGAAAAAGAGAGTGGGGAAAGAGTAGATATGGATGAATCCTTTATTTTCATAAACATGGCAGGTTGGGTTTCTTGGCTAGAGAAAGGCATTCACCTTGTGAGTTGGATATGAGTCCCAATCACATTATCATAATTAATATTGTTCCCCACTATACCTTCCCATAATAGTGCTGCCTTAAATTTATCTCTTACAAGCACATGGCTCATCATTATCTAGCCAGCAGGTTTAACTAGGAGCAGGCATCTGCTATTGCTGTCTAGGCTCTGAAACAGCCACTCCCTTTCACCTGCCATGGCACTGGTGTCAGATTTCTCCTCCAATGTGCTCAGGGACCTTTAGTGTTAGGATACAGCCCACTTGGTTATATAAGTAATTAGGAGGGCTTGCATACCCCTCAAGAGTATATAAGACTCTTAGGATACCACAAAAAAAAAAAAATTGGGCTGAGCCCCGGTGGCGTAAGTGGTTGAGTGTGGAACTGCAGTCTGCGGGCTTGGTGGTTCAAAAGCAGTGGCGGCTGGGTAGTGCCCACGACCACCAGAGGGCAGTGATGCCCAAACAAAACAAAGTAGGAGGTCTTCTGATGTCAGCCATTTTGAGACTAATAGGAGCAAGAGCAGCTCTCTAACCTAACTCTCTAATATAGTCAGGGTATATTTTGTAGGGTCAACGTCCAGGAGTACAATGTTCAAAGACATGTCAGGTGTCTCTTTTTTTCTGATCTTAAAAGAACTAGAGACTTTTTTCCAGTTGGCAGACTCAGGACACCCAAAGTGGCAGCCATCATGGCCATTCTATGATCTAAGAGGAGGCTGCTCAGCTGGGGTGGCAGGACAACTGATGACCAGAGGGGAAGGACTGCTAGAAGGTCTCCTCCCAGGAACATACTACCAGGCACACCCATTCCCAAATTATATGTACCCTGGGCTTCCTAGACAATTCTAAATGATGAACTTTCTCTGGAAGAAACAATATCTGACTGTATCTGACTGATGGCAGTATAGCTCTGTGTTAGTCTAGGTAGAGAAGAGAAACAAATTCATTAATACATATGTGTATATAAAAGAGCATTTACATAATGGATAATTATACATTAAGAAAACATCCCAGCCCAGTCCATAAGTCTTATATTAGCCCATATGTCTGACAGCAACCTACAAAGTCCTTCAGACTCACGAATCCCATACAATGACGCCAAATGCAGGACAATCACAAGCCAGTGGGTAAAAAATCTTTGGATCAAGTGGTGTTGTAAGCATCTCAGTGCTGGCAGGAGTCTCCAGGTGGCTTCTCTAGGTACAGGTTTCTTGCTGCATCAGGGTAGGTTTATGTGGCTTCTCCTCAGGGATGTCTCACAGGGAGTCTGCCTTGTCAATTGAACCTCTCATGCAATGAGCGTTGTCAGCAGAAAGTCTCTAAGGAAGTGAACTGAGAGAGATAGTGCCTCCCTCCTCCAAGAAGGAATTACCATATTTCCTGGAATTCTCAGGAGAAGGCCATGCTCACACAGAGGTCTCATCAGCTATCTCCAGATTGACAGACTAGACTCCCCCTCTACACTCTTAATCCTCAAATTGACACCAAATTAGGTGATTGCCACAAGCTCCAAAGAAGTTAACAGTGGAGTACCCTGCCCTCAAGCCCGACTTCTCTGCCCTGCCTTGAGTCAAAAAAATAAAGTTTAGCAGAACAAAATGTTAAGAATGAAAAAGCTAACACAACCTAATAGAAAAAATGAAACCCAAAGAAAACCAGACAACCAGCAGAAAATGCCCAAATCTGTGGCACTGAAGTAAAGACATCCCCTAAACATACTGGAGACCTATGTGCATCACATCCAAGGGCTTGGAAAGTGGGAGGGGTGAGGGCAAATGAGATGGGGAGAAAGCTCACCAGCAAAGAGCAATACTTGCTTTTGTATGAAAGAATGTACAACCAAGTAGCCTGCTGTCAATGGAGAAAACACCCGATGCTGTTCAATGGCTTCTGTGGGATAGGCACCTCAGATGACGACAAGAGCTTAAGCTGCACTGCTGAAACACATGCTAGCTATGTATGTGGCAAAATCCTAAAGGCCACACAGCTCAGGTCTGTAGAAGAAATCAAATGGTGGAGTTTGGCCTGGCTATGCAATGTGGCCAAGGGACAGTACTAGAAGACAGAATGTGGCATACTTTGGGGACCAGATGAAATAAGAGTAGTCATACACATTTGAAGTGAGGTAAGATTTGTCTTTCCCCTCCCAGGTCTCCTAGGGCCTGGAAAAAAAACAACTGGGTTGCCACTCATTTGTAGAGATGCCTTGGGGCAATCAGAGAGGCACACATGTACATACACAGAGCTCACAAGGAAGGAAAACAGATGTTATTCAAATCAGCGCCATGGGAAATGGATGATAAGGAATGTATACAGCTGGAAATAGTGGCATTGCCTAACTAAGCCCTTTGCTGGAAGACCCAGGTAAAGAATAAGTCACAGGGCGGACTACGAATGCTGCTCTGAGAATTGCCTCTATGGGCAATGCTGTACTTCCCAATTGGGTGGGATGAAATCTCACTGAGCTGGGAAAAGGGGAATATAAAGCCACAGGAGAGAGGCAAGCCTTGTGTCTACGGTGCAGAGTGATATGTCTCATAAATCAAATTTACTGCATACCTATGTGAGCCAGTATAACTTGTGGGGAGGGAAAGGATGAAATGATGGACCCTGCTCTGAAAAGTAGAGACCTCCAACATGGAGGGTGGTCTTGCCAGCACCTTCATGCATCGTTCTCTGATATATTTCAAGGGAGAGTTGAAATTGCCCTGCAGTTGGTGAATCTGGAGAAGCTGCAAGGGAGTATGGACACATGCTTCAGGGCCTTGGGGTATTTTGTTATGCTGGGGGGTTGTGGGGGGAGTGGATTTCTTTCCATGTCCCTGCCTCTGTATCTTTGCAGCAATCATACAGGAAAAGCATATGGAAAATGTGACTGGTTCTCTGGAGCCACACTGCTATCATCTGGAAATGATGTTTGTCAAATCCAGGCAGCAGCAACTGCCCATTAAGAGAGTGCAGTGTTCAACGATATATTTGCTGGACACCTGCAATGGGTCTCAACTGGGCTGCCTTAAAGGCAGGATGATTCAGAGATGTGTGCCTTAGTTGGGATGGGAGAAAACACAAACATGAGTGCACAGAGCCAGAGATGGCTGCCCCATGTGGGCAGGAGTAGGGTCTTCATGTGACACATGGTGAGATTGCTGGAAGCAAAAAACAACTCCCTGACCTAGGGTCAGGGGCATGGCACATTTTGTGGGGTTATTGTTCAAGAGTATCAGTGGAGCTGTTGGACCCAAAGGCATGTCAGGTGCCTTTTTTATACTGACCATAATTGAGTGGGAGATTTTTTACCACTTGGCATACTCAAGACACCCCATGTGCAGCCATCATGGCCACCCTCTGGTCTAAACTGAGCTTACTCAACTGGACAGCTGGGATGCCAGGACTACAGAAGGTCACAGGAGAAGGGATGCCAAGAGGTCTTCTTCAGAAACACACACTGAAGCACACTGGGAAACACCTGCACCAAACTCCCTGGGCTTTCAAGTCAGGTCTTAATGGTGGACTTTGTTTAGGTGAAGAAACCTCTGGTTGCTGGCAGTATGGATCCAATGAAGTACATTGTAGAGTTCCCTGCCCCCAACCCAAGCGCCACTGTCCTGCCAGGACTTAAAAAAAAATTAGTGCCAAGGGCCTGGGCTGGAAGGGGATAGGGGGCAGCAAGAAAGATAGGAAAAGTCCAGAAAGAAGGAGTAATACCTGTTCTGGATGGAAGATTCCATCATAAGCTGTCCTCCTGCCAATGTACCATCAAGGGAATGCAAAAGGGTGAGGCTCACTGTGGAAACATACACTGGCTATGTACTTTGCAAAATCATAAAGGTCATAGAGCCAAAGTATGTGGGGGAGAGAAACAAAGGGGCCGGGGACTTGGGTTGGATCTTCAAAGGAGGCCCAGATTTCACATGTGCCTTAGTGATGAGTGGCAGACTTGACGGAGATGAAGGAAGGATAGTATAAAGTGACCAGACACGCTGCTTTTTAACAATTTAACAATGTCCCACAGCATTTTAAAATTAGAATAAATATACTACAATACTATTTTTGTGTGCTATGAACCTTTTTGTTGCTTCATATAGACCGAATTTTTAATCAAGAACCCCTCCCCCCGGTCAATAGTGTCCCGCTTAAAATCTGATCACTTTAAGGTAGTGGCATGTGGAATGTGGCAGTCTCAGGGGACCAGTTAAGATAAATGTAATGTACTCACTATAGGGGAGGTAAGATTATTCTTACTCTCTTCCTGGTCACCAGGGACTGGACAAAACCAACTGGGTTGCCAAGAACTTGAAGAGGTCCCTGCAGACATTCTGACAGAGAGAAAGAAAAGCATACACACAAGCACACACACAAAGAGAGAGAGAGAAGAAATACAGAGGGAAAATCAATTATATCTGAATCAGTGCCAGGGTAATGAAAAGATGGGGAAAGGCAAGCTCTGAGTCTAGTCTATTGTGCAGAGATATTTCACAGCAATCCTATGTAGATTGTAACTAATTGCATCAGTATACATGGAAGGAAGTGACCATGTGTAAAGTTAGACCCAGCTCTGAAAAATGGAGACCTCCCACACTGAGGGTTGGCATGCCAGCTCCTTGGAGTCACCTCCAAGCATCTTTCTCTTATCTCCCACAAGGGAGAGTCAGACTTGTCCTCGTTTTGGTGTGTCTGGAAAAGCTGCAAGGGAGTGGACACATGCTTCAGGACCTTGGTGTGTTTCCTTCAGTTGGGGCTGATGGTGGGGGTAGTGGTATTTGTGTGATCTTTCTCTAGGATCCTTCTCTCTGTGTCTATTCAATAAGCATTCAGGGTATGCAAAGTGTGACTGGTGATTTTGGAGCCACAGCGCCATCAGGTGGAATTTATTTTTTGTAACTTCCAGGCAGTGGTAACTTCCCATCTAGTGTTCATTCAGGCATATCCCGCACCACTTCATTGGACCTCTTCTGGGATTGCTTTAAACGCTGGCTTACTTAGAGGATATAGGACTGTGTGCCTCTGTAGGGGGTGGGGTTGGAGAGGAGAGGGTGGGACAAGAGGATGTGAGCCAAGGTGGGGATAGGAGGAGGCAAAAATAAGTATTCCTGCCCAGAGCTGGCTGGCCCATTTTGTAAGGAGGAGGTCATTTGCTGTGATTCATTTTGAGACTGATAGGAGCAAAAGCAACTTTCTGACCTAACAACAAACTATACCCAGGAAATATTTTGGGGGGGGGATCCAAAGGCATGTGAGGTGCCTCTTTTTTCTCTGACCTTAAAGGAAATCGAGGCCTTTTCTACTTAGCATACCCAGCACACCCAACATGACAGCCATTTTTGCAGCCCTCTGGTCTAAGAAGAGGCTGCTCAGCTGGACAGCTAGGGTGCCAGGACTACTGACAGTCACAGGAGTAGGGCTGCAGCGAGGTCTTCTCCAGTAACACCCACAGGAACACACTACCAGATACCCTTTCCCCTAAATCTTTGCTCCTTGGACTTCCAAGCAATTCTAAAGATTGGACCTTCTTTGGAAGAAACAATGTCTGCCTGATGGCAATATGGTTCCAATGAAATCAACAGCATTATACCCTGTCCCTGAGCCTGGCTCCTCTGCCCTGCCAGGAGTTTAAAAACAACATTTAGACGAAGAAAGTGTTAAGATAAAAATAACCAAGAGTCTAACATCCCAAAAGAAAAAATGAAACCCCAGACAAACCAGACAACTAGGAGACACTGCCCATGACTTAAAAAAATTTTAGTACCAAGTTCTTTGGGGGATGGGAGGGGACAAGGAAGGCAAGTGAGGGAGAGAAGGTTCACCAAGAAGGAGCAATACCTGATTCTGGATGCAGTAATCCACCACCAAGTTGTCTCCTGCCAATGGAGAACACACCAAATGCTTTCATGGGGTAACCATAAGGGAGTACAAGAGGGTGAAGTGCCTGTGGCAATCATACAGTTAGATAGAACGACACAGAGAGTGCACACAAATAGAGCAAATCAGCATTATCTGAATCAGTTCCTTTTTTCAGGGATGATAAGGAGTGTATATAGCAGGAAATACTAGTTGCATTGCCTAAATATGCCTTCTACTAAAGGGTCAGATTAGGTCACTTTGTGCAGATTTAGAATGCTGTTGTGAGGACTGCCTAACTTGGCTCTTGTGTGGCTCCTGGCTGGGTGAGGTAATGGCTCACTGAAGTGCAAACAGGGATGAAAATGCCTCTAGAAAAAGCAAGCTGAATCTATTGTGCAGTCTGGTCTCAAAATTCATATTTAGTGTGTACCTATGTTGGCCAGTACACATTGAAAAAAAGTGAAAGTGTGGAATGTTTGGCCTGGAATATGAAGACCTCCAATTCATGCCAGCCCCTGCAAGCCAAGTCACAACCAAGCATCACTCTATTCTCTTGTCCATTGCAAGGGGGCGGGGGATCAGGCTTGTCCTAGCTTGGTGAATCAGAAGAAACTGCAAGAGAGTAGATACATGTGTCAGGACTTTGGTGTGTTTTTCTTTTGCTGAGGTTGGGTGGTGGGTTTTAGAGGTGTATTTCTCTATCTTTCTCTGCCTCAGCATCTGTTCAACAAGCATGTTGAGTATGGAAGGCTTGCCATTCGTTTGAAGAGGTACCTTTTTTCAATCAGACAGATAGATAAAAGACACACATATAGATCACAAAGAGAGATAATTGATAGTATCCAAATCAGTGCCATCTAAAAGGGATAAGGAATAGAGTGTACAGCTGGAAATAACCAGTGACATCGCCTAAGCCCTCTGCCTAAGGGTCAGGTAAAAAAATTCACATATCCCAGATTTGGAATGTTCCTGAGATCTGCCTATGTTGGCTATGCTGTAGTTCCTGGCTGGGTAAGGTAAAAGCTCACTGAGGTTGGATAAGTGGAAGAAAAATCCAAGGGGAGAGGCAACCACTGAATCTACTGTGCTATGACTGTTCAGAGACAGGTCTCTGAAATTCTTTTTAGTATGTACTTTCTGTGAGGTAGCATACATTCAAGGAATCAAAAGGTATGGAGTGCTGAAACCTGCTCTGCCACCCCCTGAAAGTCAAATGCATATACCACCCACTTCTCATCCTTTCAAAGGGAAAAGTTGACTTGTCCTAGCCTTGGTGAATCAGGAGAAGCTCCAAGGGAGCGTCTGAGCACATGCATCAGAGCATTGGTGTGTTTCATGTTGCACAGAGGTGGGTGGTGATGGTATTTGTGTCCTTTTCTGTGTCTATCCAGAAAAGATGTAGCTGGAATTTCTGGAGCCACACTGCTATGGAGTGGAAGAGTCTAGGCAGTGGTAACTTGCTATCTAGATAATGCAGTGGTCAGACAGCTTCAGACCTGCATTGGGCCTCAACAGGAGCTTCCCTAATAGCTGACGTAGATAGTAAATAGTGTTCTAGAGGAATGTATAGGAGTAGAGGAAAATGTAGACCTA
Organism: Nesogale talazaci; assembly: GCA_004026705.1. NCBI lineage: Eukaryota > Metazoa > Chordata > Mammalia > Afrosoricida > Tenrecidae > Nesogale > Nesogale talazaci. The sequence continues at coordinate 61,469 of PVJH01001882.1, read as the reverse complement.
GGGATCCTTGGACATAGCTAGTTGCGGCCCGTCCCCTCCCCGCCTGCACCCCACCTGACCACCACCCCAGTCATGGCCTGCACTTTGCCAGCCATTTTGAGGCTGACCAAAGGAGGAGCAAGTCTCTAGTGAAAGACACGCACTCAGGGCTTTCTTGGCGGGGTTGCTTGTCCTGCAGTACCAGGGCAATCTGCCTGAGCCTACCTACATGTCAGGTGCATCTGTCTACTCTGCCATAAAAGGAGCTCTAGCCTTATTCCACTTGGTGTACCCAGGCCACTCAATGTGGTTCTTCTGTATTGCTGGTCTCCCAATACCTTTGGGGAATGGGGCAGCCAGGAGGGTCTTCTTCAGGAGCAACCATTAGGAACACACCACCGGCCATCCCACCCTAATCTCCTTGCACTCCTGGACTTCCTAGGCACTTCACAAAAATGACCTTTCTTTGGTAGCAAAAAATTCCTCTCGATGGCAGGATGTCTCCAAAAAGTCAGCAATAAAGTTACTCTGCCTTCATGTCAGGGTTCTCTACCTACCAGGACTGAAAATGAAATATAGGAGAACAAAACAGAACTGATAAGAATAAAACAAGAGCCCAACAAATCCAGAAGAGAAAATGAAAACCAAAGTAAACCAGACAACCAATATACACTACCTAAAACTGTGGTACTGAGGGAAAAATGGCCATTGACCTTGCTGTTAACACTGTCATGAATCCCAGTTAGGGCATTTTGCCTTTCTGCTTCCTCCTTACTTTCTAGAGTTTTCACAACTTCTGCTCTAGCAAGAAGTAAAAGGCTAAAGGCTAAACATCTTCCCCAAGCTGTGACTCCAAACCATTGTTTAAACCCTAGAACATCTGTCCCTCTCTGCTGAACAAGGCTTAGTGCTGGCCTGCCTTGCACTTGTGGGAGCTCAGCCTTTCCTCTTGGCCTTGGTCTCTGAAATTGAACAAAAAGTGTTTGCCTAAGTTCCTGGGAGTGGCAAAAGTCACTTTTCTTTATTTTTCCAGGAAATCTTATTCATGGATGCAATCTGAACTACAAATCCATGTTTCCACTTATAAATATCAAAAAAATGACACATTAGCAGGTAAAGGCAACCTTATTTCAGATGATATTCAGTTACCACTATTACATAGTTCACCAGTGATCTGTCATTTTGTCATACTGGAGTAGCTTATGTGTTGATATGATGCTGGAAACCATGTCACAGGTATTTCAAATACCAGGACGATCAACACACATTACTAGGTTTCAGGGGAGCTTCCACAGTAAAAGCATACAAAGAAGAAGAAACTAGCTGGCCACTTCTAAGGAAGCAGCCACTGAAAACCTTATGCAAGTACGGAAACTCTGTCAGGTACTCTAGGTCTCATGAAGGGAAGCAGAACCTTGTAAGAGATAGTACCAGAGGATGAAAGCACTTAAAATGTGATTGATGAGGAGCTGATTTTTTTTCTTTATAAATTTTATTGTAGGCTCTTACAGCGCTTAGAAAAAATCCAGACACATCAATTACATTAAGCACATTTGCTGCCATCATCATTTTCATAACATTATCGTTCAACTTCAGCCCTTGCTATCAGCTCCTCATGTTCCCTCCCTCCCCTCATCACCCTTTGATAAATTATAAATTACTTTATATTTTAAACCATCCACTGTCTCCCTTCAACCACATTTTTTTGTTTGTCCCCCTCAGTGGGGGATGATTATATGGCAATCATTGTGATCAGCTTCCTCTTTCTCCTCCTACTCCCCCCACCTTTTTTCTACTCTCATGGGATCATTAGTCTCATTTTTTTTGTGGGCATCACTGCTCTCCGGTGGTGCGAGTAGGAGGCCCAGCCCCACTGCTGGAAGTGAACCTCCATCCCAGTGGGCCGCAGTCCCACGCACAACCACTACGCCACTGGGGCTCAGCCCCATTACTCCCATTATTATTCCTGAAGGGTTGATCTGTCCTGGATTCCATGTGTCTGTACTACATGTACATGCTCCAGTCTAGCTAGATTTGTAAGGTAGAACTGGGGTCATTTTAGTCAGTGACGAGAGCATTAAAGAACTAGAAAAATGTTGCATGTTTTATTGGTGCTCTAATGTACCTTGGCTGGGAGGAGCTGCTTTTGCAAAGTAGTGACAACTATGATGATTTGAATGGAGTAACACCAAAGTACGCTCAAATTATAGAACAATATCATTGATATCACATAGAAGAAAAATTTTGCTAAAGATCATCCAACAAGGTTTGCAGCCGTATCTTGACAGGGAGTTTCCAGAAGTTCAGGTTGGATACAGATGAAGAAGTAGAACATGAAATATCATTGCTGATGTCAGATGCGTCTTAGATGAAAGTAGAAATCACCACAATGTTTTATTGACTACGCCAAGGTGAATAACAACAAACTATGGATAGCCTTGAGACAATTGGAATTCCATAACACTTCAGTGTTCTCATGAAAAATTAGTATGTGGATCAAGAGACAGTTGTGAGAACAGAACAAGGGAATGCTTCAAGGTTTAAAATTAGGAAAAGCATGCACCAGGTTGTATCTTCTCACCATACTTCTTCAAGCTGTATGCTGAGCAAGTATTAAGAGAAGATGGATTATATAATGATGGATGCATCAGCATTAGAGAAAGGCTTAACAATCTTTAATACACAGATGACACAACCTTGGTTGCTGAAAGTGAGGAGGATTTAAAGTATTAGCTGATTAATACCAAGGATTGCAACCTTTTTTTTGTACTATCATGGTAAATGGATAAAAGATTGAAGTTGTCAAGAATTCACAACCAATGCAGCAGTCAAGAGATCAAATGGCACATTACATTGGTTAACTCTCTTGACAGCTTTCAAGTGTGGGAAAGCAATGATATTACTCTGACCACACTGGTGCCCCTGAGCTTAACCAGGTATTTTTAATTGCCTTATATGCATATGAAAATTGGACATTGAAAAAATAAAACCAATCAAGCATCAAAAAACAAGAATCACATCACTACAAAGGAGAGGGAGAGCAGGATGGGGACCCAAAGCCCACTTGTGGACAATTGACTTACAGGGAAATTGTGAGAAGGAGACAGGTCAGTCAAGGTGCAGTGAGGTGGCAATGAAGCATAGAACTCTCCTCTAGTTCCTGAAGGTTTCTTCCCCCCAACTATCAATTCTACCTTACAAATCCAGCTGGACTGGAGGAGGTACACTGGTAGAAATGGGAACTGGAAATACGGGGAATCCAGGACAGATGAACCCCTTGGCGCCAGTAGTGAGAGTGGAGCTACTGGATAGGTGGAGGGAAGGTGGGGGAGCCAACTATGAGCATCTACACATAACCACCTATCGGGAGGACAAATATTGGAGGAGTGGGCAAGAGGAGACATCATGCAGTGTAAGATATGACAAAATAATAATAATTTATGAAGTATTGAGGATTGGTGGGGGAGGTGGGAGCAAGGGCAGAGAGGGAAGGATGAGAAACTGATACCAAGGGCTCAAGTGGAAAAGCTGATATTTGGAGAGTGATGATGGCAGCAGGTATGTGAAGGTGCTTGGCACAATATATGTATTTATGCATTGTGAAAAGCAATATATGAGCCCCCAATAAAATATTTTTTTAAAAAGAGAAAAAATAAGAGCAGAGGGTTCTAGGTTGATCCTTGTGATTGATTTCAGGGGGATAAATAATGGAAAAGTGGCAACAAAGGATGATGTAAGATATGGAAAAAATAATCTATAACTTATCAAGGATTGGTGAATGAGGGGAGGCAGGGGAGAAAGGTGGAGCTGATATCAGTGGTTCAAGTGGGAAGAGAATGCTTTGAATATGATGATGGTGGCATATGTGCAAATGTGCTTGACACACTGGATGAATGTATGAATTGTGATAAGAGATATAAGAGCCTCCAATAAAAGTATTTTAAAAAGAAAAAATAAGAACAAATAAGAATGGATGTGTTTGAATTGTGCGGGTGAATAATATTTAAAGTAACATGGACTACTACAAGGTCTGTCATGGAAAATGTACAACCAGAATTGCTCCTCAGAGGCAAAGATAGAGAGACTCCAGTCCCTGGAGAAGGATATCATGCTTGGTAAAGTAAGGGGCAACAGAAAATGGGAAGGTCCTCATCCAGACTGAATGACACAGTGATTGCAACCATGAGCTGAAGCATAGGAACTATTTTGAGGATGATGCAGGACCAGACAGTTTTGTTCTTTATGCATAGAATCGTTATGGGTCAGAACCAACTCCATGGCAACAAAAACAATTACATGATAACCAGAAATATCATGGAAATACTAATAAAGGAGACTTGGTTGTATTGTAAATTGGACTGCTATCTGTAAAGTCAGGATTTCACAATCACTAGCCATTCTTCAGGGAAAATATGGAGCCTTGGGTTCCCACAAATAGGTAGAAAACAAAAACTAAACCTACTGCCACCGATTCTATGCCATCTCATGGAATCCAGTTGGATAGGTTAGAACTGTTCTTGTGAATTTTCAAAACTGTATCTCTTTACCTGAGTATAAAGCCTTTCTTTTTCCTGAGGATCTGCTGGTGGCTTCTAACTGTTCACCTTGCAGATAGGAGCCAAACACCTGAAACATCCAATGAAGTGGCTCTACTCTGTCCTGTAGTCTCTCTCATTTGGAATTCAGTAGGTAGCAGTGACTATAGGGCTGTAACCCTATCTGCAATGTCTAGTACGTGTTGGACTGATAGCTCCATGCTAAGGTTGGTGGCTCAACTCCACTAAGTGTTCCATGAAAGAAAGTTGAGACTCTCTGCTCCTATAAAGAATTGTGAGTCCTCATTGATTTGATGCCCCAGTGGGATGAGTGATCAAATGACAATAAGATCTCTAAGATGAACCAGAGACATAGATGCAAGAATGGATTTGGGACTTGCACTAAATTCTAACCTCAATATAAGAACAATTAGTTCTTATGACATGGCCTCACTTGATGCTTGACTTTATGAAGAGATCAGTGAAGATATGGGGGCTCTAGAAAAGTATGGTAAAGAAATTAAATGGTGCCAGTTATCAGAAAGAGTAGTGTCTGAGATCTTAAAGGCTTGTTTCTTTGCTTTTGATTTAAATCATTTTATTGGGGGCCATATAGCTCATCACAATCAATACATCCATCCATTATGTTGAGCACATTTATATATATGTTCCCATCATCATTTTCAAAATATTTTCTTTCTATTTGAGCCAGTGGTATCAGCTCATTTTCATCCGTCCCCACCCTTCGTCCCTTATGAACTCTTTATAACTTATAAACTACTATTAATTTTCATATCTTATACTAAATGCTGTCTCCCTTCACCCACTTTTCTGTTAAACCAGAAAGTAAACACATATTTAAAGCATGGGATTCTACCTTCCATTGAATATAGGGAAGGATACTATAAGTCATGAAATGTAGGTGGCCTTTAACATAGGAACAGCCCTCAAGCTGACAGCTAGCACAAAAATTGTGATCTACAAGAAACTGCATTCTGTCCACAATTTGAATAAGCAGAATATGATTCTTCCCTAGAGTCTCTAGAAATAAAAACTGACATCTTGTCCTCTTGACAGCTTGATTTTAGTCCAGTGAGACACATACCAGACTTAAAACTGTTTTAAGCCTCTAGGCTTATTGCAAATTTATTAGCGGCAATATAAAACTGAAACAGAATAAGTGGAATAAACCTTGTCCATCTACCAAGAGAGATGAGAAGCGTAAGTGATATGATTAAATGTCAGGAAATGACATTACCAAGAAAATAATTAAAGGCCAAAACTGTTAAACCAAATATACTTACTGCCATATAGTCAGTTTACAATCATGGGGGTTCTGAGACTATAAATCTTTAAAAGAGCGTTAACTTTAAGGGTGGATAAACAATCCAGGGAAGAAAACAATGGGACAAAGAACAACAGGGGACACAGGATAGAGGGATGCTGGGGAAAGGAACTAGATGTTAGCAAACCCAGGGACAAGGGAATAGCAAGTAATCTAAAATTGATGGTGAGGCAGGTGTAGGATGTCTGGTAGGGATTGCTCAAGGGAAATGTAATGGAGAGGAATTACTGAAACCTGAATGAAGGCCGAACACAATAGTGGGACAAGAGGAAAGTAAAAGGAAATAGAAGAAAGAACTGGGAGGTAAAGGGCATTTATAGAGGTGTAAATACAGGCACGTACATATATAAATATATTTATATATAATAATAGGGAAATAGATCTATGTACATATAGTTATATGTTAAGTATCAAGGTAGTTGATGGACATTGGTTTTCTACTCAAGTACTCCCTCAATGCAAGAATATTTTTGTTCTAATAACCTGGCATTCTTTAATGCTCACCAGCCTGACACGATCACTGAAGACAAAATGGGTGCACAACATATAAGGTGAAAAAAGATGATGGTGCCTGGCCATCAAAAGATATAGCATCTGAGGTTTTAGAGGATTGAAGACAAATAAGTAGCCATCTAGCTGAGAAACAACAAAGTCCACATGGAAGAAGCAAACCAGCCCGTATAATCATGAAGTGTCGATGGGATTAGCTATCAGACATCAATGACCCAGAACAAAAAATCATAATAGTGTGAATGAGGGGGAGTGCACAGTGGAAACCCAAAACCCATCTGTAGACAATTGTGACCCTTACAGAAGGGTCACAAGGAAGTGATGAGCCAGTCGACTAGACCAGAGCCTGTACACTCGTACAGATAAGAACTAGAAACACAGAAAATCCAGGACTGGTAGACCCCTCAGGACCAATAATGAAAGCAGTGATACCAGGAGGATAAAGGTAAGGTGGAAGGAGACAGGGGGAACCAATCACAATGATCTACATACAACCCCCTCCCCGGGGAATGGCAACAGAAAACTGGGTGAAAGGAGACATTGGTCAATGTAAGATGTGAAAAAATAATAATTTATAAATTATCAAGGGTTCATGAGGGAGGAAGTGCCATGGAGGTAGGAGAGAAATGAGGAGCTGATATCAAGGGTTCAAGTAGAAAGAAAATGTTTGGAAAATGATGGTGGCAACAAATGTACAATGCTTGACACAATGCATGGATGGATGGATGCATGGATGGATGGATGGATGGACATAAGAGCTGTATCTCCCCTAATAAAATGATTTTTTAAAAGACCAAAAAGAAAGAGCTTTATCTTTTTCTTGTGAAGTGGCTGGGTGCTTGATCTGCTAACATTGCAGTTAATAGGCCAATGCTTAACCCACAGTTATACAAGGGCTCCTTGGGAAAGTAATTAGGTTATATAATATTTGTCTCTTAAAAACAATCTAATATGTAATGAGAGTGGGGGAAAGTGCTTGAGCTCACAGAGAAAGGTTCCTACAAAACTCTGAATAAATAGAAAGAGATAAACAGATAACTAGACTCACTCATAAAGGCTCCAGCATAGGATAATATTATGGAAAAATAGACATGAGAATTCCCTATAAAACTGACCAATTCTATAACCAGGTAACTTAACCAGGGAATATGTTGCTAATTTTAAATGATAATTCTATATGTGTTAAGAGATGGATGTTTGAACAGATTTTGCATTTGCTTTGGAAACTTTCTGAGCTCATCCTTGGTGTCTAGCTAATAATCTGCTACAATGAACTAGACAACATTCTTGTCCTATTGTGCATTACCACTATCTGTTTACACTATGAGCACAACAAAGAGGGGGACTAGATGTGAGTCCCATACTTAAAATAATAAAGGTACCTAAATAATAAAGAACCTATCACAGCAAATATTTGATTAATAGAAAAATAGTTCAATTTTATATTGGATGTAGGTCTATAATCATATCTGTCTTATTCACAACTTGTTTGGTGTGCTAACTAAGGTCACTTAAACTCAGTCTTGCTACTTACATAATAATGTTGGTGGCATATGGGAAATTGTACTATGTAGGACAAAATAGAATTATACAGAAATGGAAAGTTAATTGAACTCACAGACAAAACTCAACAGAAGTTGGCATGTTAATGTAAGAAATCTGCATCTCTGCCCTCATGAAAAAACACAGAAGATATAAGTACTTTAGGAAAGTGTAATGAAGAAATAAGATTATGCCTGGCTATCCGATAAAATTGTGTCTGGGGTCTTAAAACAAGCAGCCATTAAAGACATGTCAACTAAGTTCACATGAAAGAAGCATACCAGCATTGGTGACCCAAGGATTGCAAATTATGTAATCCAAATCCAAAGGTGGGAAGAGTATCAGAGTTTAAGTTGTAAGATTTTGATTTGCAGAAGACTATGGATGCAGTGGAATCCCTGAATATATTTGTGAGATCTACACAGGAAATCTCCAGGGATTTCCCTCTAATTATAATTAAGGGGGATTAAACTGGTTACCAAATAGTACTGGAGAGATGATTATATTCATTTAAAATGTTAAACCTGATTTGAACAGTTAAAGCCTTATCGCTTGATCTTCCCTTTAATACTCTTTGGACTTGATTTGGTTTTCATTATTTTCTGTGTGTTTTTGCCCCCTTATTGGGGTTTATCTCTGATGCATTTTGCCCTTTTGGGTAGCCTTTTTGAATCTTTGTTATGTATCTTTCAGTTTTTTGGCATATGAAAACCAGGATTGATGAACCTATAGAGACAAGTAGAATAAGGGTTACTGGGAGGTACAGTATGGGAAGGGGGTAGGGCAAGGGTAGGTAAAAAGGAGCAGATCTCAAGGAGTGCATGAAGGATGGCAATGTTCTGAAACTGATTATGGTAGAAATTGTACAATACTACTTGATATATTGAACTATGGATGGTATAATTAGGAGTAGCTCCTAATAAAATGGTTGGGGGAAAAAAAAACAAATTTGAATCTCAATATGACAACCCTTTTGACCTTCTTGTGACTAAAGAAACACATAAATAAAATCCCCTAAATATAGTTTCATGAGCTGCATAATGTCAGAAGGTCATTAATAAGTAGTTAATAGTATTTGCTTATAAATTTACATTTATAAATAACATTATAAATATTTGTAATATCTTTATAGTCTAACTCATGGTTTTATATAGTTCTGCATTTGGGACAGTACTCATTTAGTAGAAAAATGGATATCCTGGAAGTGAAAAAGATACAGATACAGATATGTCTTTGTGGTATGGACATTGAATAATTTCCAGTCTTCAATTTTGGGCCATAGCTTCATAATGCACAGTGCTAAAATCCTCACGATGTACAAAGCCCAAGAAAATGGGATTTTCTTTTCTTTTTTGGGGGGGGAGAGTGCAAATGTAATCCCCCACTACCACAAATTATGCAGTCGAGTTTCCCACATTTGGGGAAATTGCAGGGGTCAGCACAACCAGAGTGCAATGGATAAGCCTCTCCCTGGGAAAACCACCTTCGTGATCATGTATCTCCCCGGCCAGAAGTATTGAAAAATGGGATTTTCTTATGTGTTGATTTTAATTAAAATACACACATTTCAAAACACCAGATTGCTAGACTTGGATTGCAACAACAAAAACAATTAACAAACACCGGTCTTTAACTCTAATTCTTTCCCCAATACCTTCATCACCACAGAATCCAACTCCCAAGAGGTAAACATTTTCATTTCTTGTAGCTGTTTCTTCTGATATTCACCTTTCTATTTCTATGGCAGAAAAATAAATAATAGTCACTGAATCGTGGATGACCAATGTAGTTTCTTTGTTTTGATAAACAGCAGAGAAGCAAAGAGATACATGGACTAAACTTTCATTTAAAAGGTAAAGTTGGTTACACTTGATTCTTAAAATTAGAATTTAAAAACTCAGCTACATGTTTACAAGATAATAAAGACCCAGAAGTTTAAAGTAAAAAGATGAAGTCATGTTTTAAAAGTGAATAAACTACCATCCCAGTAATGAATGGGATGAGCTAGTGTGATGTGCCTTCTGATAAAACCATAACAGGAAGAACAGATCATCATCTATGTAGTTTTCTGGCAGAAACTGGTTAACCTAATAAAGAAAAAACAACGAGATAAGTTCAGATTGTGGGACATTGACAGGACAACTGCCAGAACACATCAGAAATAAAAATGCATGTAAGATTAAAAGGGAAAAAAGACTAGAGTCACGACAACAAAATATAATGCACAATCCTTAACTGGATCAAATAAAACAAATAAAGAATATCATAGGAACAACTGGAGAAATTTGATAGAGATCACATTGTTAGATAATATCAGAATGAAATGTCTTCGGTTGTAATAATATTAATGCATTTGGTTTTAAAGATGCATGATGATGCGCTAACAAAGTATCATGATGCCTGTAAGTCACTATCAAATAGCTCAACAAAAAATACATCTACAAAAAGAGATCAATTACATTGTAACAAAATATAAACAATTGATAAATCTATGCAAAGGATAGCGTTTGCCATTTCTTTAAGCTTGGAATTTTACAAAATAAAAAGATGAAGTAACAACTTTTGGAGACATTACATTAATCCTTGCTGTTAATTGTAAATCCTACTGGTCAAATCAGAAACAAATCCATAAAGTCAATGGGGGGGGGGCTGATTATATTTTTTAAAAGAAAAAAAAGACAGTAATTAAATAAAAGGATAGATTGAGAAGTGCCACTAAAAGAAAAGCTCATGTGTTCTTATTATTTTTAAATGCCCTTTAGTCAGTTCCAACTCATAGTGAGTGTATAACAGACCCAAACACCACCCAGCCCTGTGCCAGCCTCACAATTTTTCCTATGCTTGAGCTCATTATTGCAGCTACTGTGTTCATCCACCTTGACAAAGGCCTTCCTCTTTTTTGGATGGCCCTCTACTTACCAAGGATGATGACCTTCTCCAGAGAACGGTCTCTCCTAACATATCCAAAGATTGTGAGAGAAAGTATTGCCATCCTTGCCTCCAAAGAGCATTTTGGCTGTATTTCTTCCAGGACAAATTTGTTTGTTCTTTGGGTAGTCCATGGTACTTTCAATATTCTTCAACAGCACCATAATTGAAATGCATCAATTTTTCTGTCTTTTGCGTGCATCTGAGACAATTGAAAATATTGTGGTTTGGGTCAGGCACACCTTAATTCTCAAAGTAACATCCTTGTTTTAAAGAGGTCTTATCCAGCAAATTTACCCAGTGCAATACAGTTTGATCTTTTGACTGCCACTCCCATGAACATTGATTGTGAATCCAAGCAACATGAAATCCTTGACAACTTCAATTTTTTCTCCTTTTATCATGATGTTTCTATTAGTCCAGTTGTGAGGATTTTAGTTTTGTTTATGTTGAGTACATTCTGATGGCTGCAATCCTTGATCTTCATCAACAACTACTTCAAGTCCACCTTACTTTCAGCAAGCAAGGCTATGTCATCTGCATAGATCTCACTGCCATCCAGTCAATTTCCACTCAGTGTCCCTCTATGGGTTTCTGAGATTTCAAATCTTCATAGGAGTAGATTTCTTCAACTTCCTCCAACAGAGCAGCTGGTTAAACATACCACTGACCCTTACCCAACATCACCACCAAGGCTCCCTTCATTCTGTATATCTCTCTCACTGCCATCAAGTCAATTTTGATGCAAAGCAACCTATAGGACAGGGTAGAACTGGACCTATGGCTTTCTGAGAATTTAACTCTTTAAAAGAGTAGAAAGTCTAATTTTTCTGCCTCAATCTCTACAGACTAGATACTACTTTTGGTGAAGGGAAAAGTAATACTGAATGAATGAGATTGAATTATACATAGCTTGATGAACACAGGAATAAAAAAAACCTATAGGTAATTGTATATATAATTTTGAAATAATAGCAAAAGCAATAAGTATATATATTCACAAAAATATATGCATGTTCATATATATTCATACAGAAAATGAATTCAGCACATAAGGGGAACAATTATAGGCACTTGTTAGACATAACCAAACACTTCACAGCACTAGATTTGTGAGTTTGTAGAATTAGGATCATAGTTTCGTTGGGCATCTCAGTCAACTGGCATAACAGAGTTCATAAAATTATATTTTACATTCTAGTTTTTAGTGTTTGTGATATTAAAAGCTTGTGAATAGCCATCTAAGCTACAAGTATTAGTCTCTCCTGGTATAGAGTAAATGAGAAAGAAGGAAAGCAAAGACTCAAAGAAGCTGCAATTATAGTTTGCATGAGCCAAAGATGCATTTATCCTGTCTACTCAGGGTCATAAGAGAGGAACCATAACCTCAAACTCCTGAAAATAAAAAAAGCAACAATGAAAAAACTGAGAACTACTGGACTGGTCAAGAGGGGAACAGAGATCAGATACATGTCAAATCTTGACCTAAAACTAGCTCATGAGGTCACTTTGTAGCTAGGTAATATATTTTAACTCAAAAATAATATTATCTGTAAGTAAAAATCTAAAAGTCTATAAAAGGCCAAATAATCAGCAATTACTTTAAAACAAAAGCAATGCAAGGAGCAAGGAAATTAGATAAAAGTAACCAGGATAAGCAGAATCTATTCATATATTTGAAAGAATGTAATCAACATCACTGAGTGACTTGTATAGACAGTGGTACATGGAAACCTAAACTGGGCAAATATTCACCATAAAAATAATAAAATACCTTTCTAAAGAGTAAAGGGTGTATCTATTCTAGACTTGCATGTACAAGAAAACAAAGCAAGAAATAAAGCATAAATTGGCAGAACTACAATCAGTGGGAGATTTTAAATGTGTATCATTCAGTAGTTGATAAATCTAGAAAATAAGCAGCCATAATGAAAAATGAGTAGGAATATAGAAGATTTATGTACAACATCATCAACAAATTTAATTGATATGCAACGATTAAAAAAGAAAAATTCTTTTTTGGCACATACAAAATATTGGATTTGATCATGTCCTCCAGGACATAAAGCTAGTCTCAATAAGCACTAAATAATTTGTATTAGCAACAATATATCTAAAAAATGGTGGTGAGGAGGCCTGGTGGGGTTTGATCAAGTGCAATATTTCCAAGAAGAATTACTGAGAGCCAAATGAAGGGTGAGCATGATAGTGGGGAGGAAGATGAAAGGATATAGAGGAAAGATATATGAAGCAAAAGCTACTTATTAAAGTTTAACTGTTGACATGTATATATTTTAAAATATTAATTTACAATGAAAGGGGATAGAGGTTAATGTACACATGTTGAGTATTAAGATAATAGAGGGGCTTTGGGCCTCTTCTTAAGGACACTTTGTTCTAATAACTTGGCACCCTTTGATACTCACCTTCCCAACACCATCATTGAAGCAAAATGGGTGCATACGCAAATGTGAAGAAACTGGACGGTGCCTAGCTATCAAAAGATACAGTGTCTGGGATCTTAAAGGCTTGAACTTAAACAATATTATAGGGGGAAATATAGTGGGGAAGCAAATAAGCCCACACAGGAGAAGCACACCAGCCTGTGTGATCATGAGATGTCAATGGGATCAGGTAACAGGTATCGAAAGATCCAAAACAAACAATTACATGTGAATGAAGGGGGTTGGAGTGGATATCCAAAACCCATCAATGGATAATTGGACATCCCCCCACAAAAGAGTTACAAGTAAGGAACAATTCAACTAAAGTGTAGTATATCACCCATGAAACACATCTCATTTCTCTAGTTCCTGAATGCTTCCTCACCCACCCCACTACCATGACCTATTTCTATCTCACAAATTCAGCTAGACCAGAGTACACAAATTGGTATGGGAAAAAAAGAACTCTTAATTCATGGAATTCAGGGCAGATAAAACCCTCAGAAACAGTAGTAGGAATGACAATATCATGAGGGTAGGGGAATGGGGAGGGGTGGGAGAAAGGGTGAATCCATCACAAGGTTGGACATATAGCCCATACTTCAGGGGGACAAATAACAGGAATGTGGGTGAAAGGAGACAATGGACACTATAAGACATGAAATAATAACAATAATATATAATTGATCAAGGATTCATGAGGGGGAGGGGTGGCAAAAATAGGAGCTGATACCAAGGGCTCAAGCAGAAAGAAAAGGTTTTGGAAATGTCAATGACGACATATGTACAAGTGTGCTTAATACAATTGTCATAAGATTTTAAAAACTCCCCAATGAAATGAATAATAAAATTTTAAAACAATAACAATTTGTATTATATAAATCATATTCTTTGAGCCCGGTTCAATTAAATGAAAACTAATAAAAGCTTATGCTTTTTCAAAAATCTACATATCCATGTCTTTGTTTCTACATACCATTTCCCACTCAAAAATAGCAAGGTTCCATAAAAAAATAGTCAACTGGGCAGCAAAATACAAGATTAGCCTGAAAGTAAAGTATTAACGTGTGAAACGTACAAAGAATGAAAAAGATGTTTGACTGCCACTGGCTATATCTATGATATTGTGGACATTGAAATAAAGAACTGTAACATTTGTGAAATAAAGTAAAAATGTGAGTCATACTAATGCAAATAAATAATGGAGAATAACAGCTCTTAAAGTTTAATATAAACTAATGTGAGAAAATGATGGAGCCTGAAAATCAACATTTTGCAGTCATATCAAGAACCATCAACAGTTCTTAAAACTAGAAGATAGTTTGATGAAGAACAGTATCACAAGTATCTCTCGCAAAATTATTTAACTATAAAAAAGTAAATGGTAACTTTACAGTGGCATTTAACAAATACTATCTTAACCATGTGATCAAAATTAATATTATCCTTAAGGAGTAAAACCTTCATCGAGAGCGGAAGATTATAAGGCCAATAAGGGCCAAGAAGAAAGCTAAGATAATATTTATGTAAATGGAAGGCATGTTGATAATTATGATATGATCATAATCTAATGAGTTGAAATCATTTATTTTAGATTAAACTAATTATCAATTCAGTTCATTCTAGGCCTTTTTGGAATCATTCGTAGGTTAAGTAGGTGCCATTGATATGATGTATTGAGAAAAACACAATAAAACTCTGTGAAATTCCTGACAAAAGGCATAATGTAAACCTCATAAGGAAGAGACCATAAATTGAGGGCCATTTACAAAATAACTCTTTTTTATATTTGTGTTCATTTTCAGTGTTATGAAAGACAAAAAGGCTGAGGGATTTTTCCAAATTAAAGAGTAAATGAAAGATGGCAACTAAATGAAATATTTGTTCTTGGGTTGGACCTTTGACTAGGAAAAACAAACAGCTATAAATGATATTTTGGGGACAATTGATATTGGAATATGGTTAAAATAATAATACTGGATCAATATGAATGTTGATTTTCACACATGTACTGCGATTATGTAAAAGAAAGTCATGCTTCACAGGAAAAAATACTGAAGAATCTAGGGATAAAGCAGAAAGCTAACTGTGGTCTCAGAAACCCTATATAAAGTCTCCATAAGTCAGAATCAACTTAAAGGGCAGTGGGGATTTTTGGTGTTTGTCTGGAAATTACTCTCAAATCATTTATAGAGAAAGAGAGAAAAGCAGAATAAAGAATGATGCTAATGTGGCAAAATGCTAAATGATGAATCTGAATAAAGGTTATATGGAAGTTGCTTATAGTATCCTATCAATAGACTCAAACATAAGAACAAGGGTGAGGATGGCACAGGACTAGGCTGCTTCGTTCTGTTGTACAAAGGTTCACTATGATTTGGAGCCAACTCAATGGCACCCAACAACAATAACAGCAAATAAATGAATACATATAAAATGTCAAAAACACAAATATTAAAAATCACTATCAAATTATTCATGGAATACTTAAATAACACTTTCCCTATTTAATTAATGAAAAAATACATTGCAAAAATGTATTGGGATGAATAATTTTACTTTTTGCTTATAAGAACGGTAGAAAAACTTTAAACATTTTAAAATAGGAAGAGGGAATTATCTATAATATGAATCCCACAACATGCTTTTCTTGCATAAGGGGGCTAGATATCTGGAAATCAAAACAAACAAGTAAACAAATAATTCATGAGATTATGAAAGCAATGCACCAAGTAAATGAAATCATTCTGCAACCCCTCAATGACTGAAAAAATATATAAAATAATTTATCTTGTTATTGTTCATCTCTTTTCTCTGGCCTACTCAAGTTCTCGCACTCCATACTGCCCCAATTTCAATGACATGCTCCTGTAAAACAGTTGTATATACAAGTATAGCCTTAGAGGGGGTATATGGCATAGCAGTCAATGGCATAGACTCTAGAACTAGTTTGTCTGGGTCCATAGTCCAATTCTGGCAGTTATACAAGTTCCATTTGCCTTAATTTATCAGTCTCTTCCCTCTATTAATGTAAACATCGCTAACAAAATTGTATAATTAAATAGGTTAATACATATTATATCCCTTTAGAACAGTGTCTGATACATCCAAAGTGTTCGGTAAATATTGGTAATTCTTCAATTTTTCAATGATATGACTCACCATAGCACATTATGTAAAGCACTTTTTCCTTTCATGACTTCTCTTTTATCTGAGCTTTGATATTCCTACACACACACACACACACACACACACACACACACATACTTCGACAGGGAGAAGCAAAGATGAAAGGAAGAAATCTGTATGAAATGACATGGACATACAAGTCAAAACCTGTATAGATGCTTTCAAGAGAAATAGAGCTTACTCTTTGTAAGCATTATTCATAAGAGCCAAGTCCACAGTCTTCTTGAGTGCTACTTGTTCAAACATGTTTCACTACTCACTACTAACTACTGTAGCACACATGAGATCAACATGAGTCAGAATTTTGGTTATATACCAGACACTGTAATTTGGTTATTTATCCCCTTAAAGCTCCTAGTAGAAAGCCTAGCCCATTGCAAGGACTCCATAAAGATGTGCTGCATGACTTTTGATTGCAAGGATTGGTGAGACTTCAGTCAAATTTAGTTTCACATTTTTCTTTTTTGGGGGGGGGCATCACTGCTCTCCGGTGGTGGGAGTAGGAAGCCCAGCCCCACTGCTGGAATTGAACCTCCGTCCCAGTGGGCCGCAGTCCCACACACAACCACTACGCCACCGGGGCTCAGCCCTTAGTTTCACATTTTAAAAATTTCTGTACAGTTGAACTAAATAGATTATTTTTCTAATAGTAAAAAATGAACCCCTGCATGATAATTTTCACTGAATGGATCACATGTAACCAGTGTCACTGAGAAACCTGTATAGAAATTGCTGATAAGAACCCAAACTGCTGTGCAAACCTTCACCAAAAATTCCTGTATCATTTCCTTGAAAATCGTCTGTGATTGTCACTGCTTATAAAATAAGCTGCCTATTCGTTAGTATGGCATTCAATGCCCTACAATACTCTAGACTCACCTCCTCATCCTCATAAATTGAGTTATAGCCAACACAGACTTATCTGAGCCTTTGTTCTAGAAACCTCAGGCCTGAAAAGCCTTCCTTCCCACTCCACATGGCAGATGTCACTCACCTTTTAAGACCCACTAACGTTCCTCTTTCTTTTTTGATGGCTCAAGATTGTAAGCAGTCCTTGGAGTTCTATCTGCATATGGAATATGTACATAAATTAGAAGTTTGTTATGTACTCATCAACTGTTAGTCAAATGTTTTTCTCAATATTTCTAGCAGCTGTTCCCAAAATTATTTGGTCTACCTCTCCCTTTAATGAATAAAGAAAATTACCCAATGTCCCCTTGGCAACTAAAAAATATTTTCTTCCTGAGCCCAGAAACCCATTGCACCCTAAAAAAGATCATGTGCATTTGTTGTCCACATTATTAAAGTGGTTTTTTTAATTCTCAAAAAGAAATGTACTATCACCTATAATGCAGAATAAAATACAGATATCTACTTTTGTAGCCCACCTTGATCATCCCAGAGCTCCTCAGGAGAGGGTACTGCTCACTTGATGAAGCATATCTTCCTATGCAGGGAAGCAGAAGATAAGTACTTCCAGATCAACTACAACATCACAAAATGACTCCTGCTCATTATTAAGAATCATTGTATGTTTCTCCAATTTTTCCAGTGGTTACAAGTGAATAGGCCATTTGTAAGCCAGAGACTACCAATATTATTAGGCAGTGACTTTGAACAAGCAAACATGATGGCATTTATGTTTACTACATTAAATTGTCATTTTAAAAAACTTAACTCTTCCCACCCTACACAAAGGAAAAATCACATGTGCTTGAAGACTGGCCTTGTAGTCATTTCCCTGAGCACAGTGTTGTTTGGACACAGACATTAGACTTTCAGTACATTATTATTGATCTTCAACCAGCTATTTACTTCAAGTAGAAGAAAAGCCAAATATAAACAAATGTGTGAGCACAGTACCTATGAAACACCAACTTTAACAATTACAAACACACAACCATTTTGTTTATAATTCTCAGTCTAGCATCCTTAAATTTCACTGAAGCAAATAAAAAAGTTCATTTCTGCAATAGGACTTTTAAAAGTTCGTGGAATAATGGAATTTAAAGATAATGAAAAATTTTCACGAACTTTTTGATATCCCCCTTTTACTTCAGGATGTATTTCTATAAGATAAAATTTATTTCTTCAAAATTATAACCATAACACAATTACTGCATTTAAAACCCTCCAATAATTACTAGCATCATTAAATACCCACCACTTCATCCAAGTATATTTTGAGAAATCTATTTGGTGCCTGCATGTTCTTTCTTCTATTTTGAAACCGTGGAGCAAACAGGAAAGGAGGAAACTCTAGGAAACTGCATAAAGTTTCACAGAGCCTGGAAGTCCCATATGAGAAAAAAAAGACAGAAGAAAAGAAAAACTTACCTGGCTAGGAAGAAACACATTCTCCTACTGCTGTGGAGGTAGATGCGACTTCAGCCCTGGTGACGTTGGAGGAGGGGCAGAGAGGAGCGGGGCACAACCTCCGTTGCGGGTTTCTTCAGGATAACCCCACCTGGGAGCAAGGACACAGCGCTTTTTTGGAGGTTTGGCTTCTCGAATGTTTTCAGGTGGGAGTGTGGATCTCCCAGGGACGCAAGGTTGGTCCCCCTCCATAAGGACTGTAAACCCTGAGCGTCAGCTCTCTTTGGTGTGCCCAGATGAGGCCGAAACCTGAGATGGCGGCGGGACCCTCGGAGCACAGAGCTGACTTCCTCCTTGTTTGCTATTACACTATTTCCTGTAACCTGAAACGTATATCCCCTCTCCGCCCTCGCTCCTGCTCCCTACCCCACCCCATTTTAACGTTTCTTCAAGGAAAGAGCTTTAAAAACTATGCGTATGTTTTATATAAGCTCCATTGCGCTCTCCCCCCTCCCACCAAATGCAACTAAATCTATGGCTAATTTTACATAATCTATGCAACTTTAAGATTAGCAAAAATTCGGGTTTACACTTAATTGTAACTTGTGTAAGAATATTGTGTAAGAATGGTGAGATGAAAGTGAAAGTGAGGGGGGGATGGAACCAAAGAAACTATTTAAAATCCAAAGAGTCTACAGCCCCGTTTTTAGATGCATACCATAGACCCATGAAAACTGAATAGCACTATTCAAGAACCAATGCACAAACATTCCTGTTGACTACAATTCAGAAAGTACCTCAGCACTGACCTTGGAAATTGAATATGGAAAATAAATTCACCAAATGTCACAGATATTTTCTTCATATTTTAATAAATTTAAAATCTCTAAAATATTATAGTTTTTTTGTATTTCTTTTATTAAATCATTTAATTGAGGATTCTTACAGCTTTTATCACAATCCATACATGTATCCACTGTGTCAAGCACTTTTGTATATATGCTGCCTTCATCATTTTCAAAACATTTCCCTTTCTATTTGAGCCCTTAGAATTAGCTCATTCCCCTCCTCCCCGAACCTCTTTCTCCCATGAATCATTAATAATTTATAATTTTTTTCATGTCTTACACTGACTGCTGCCTCCCTTCACCCACTTTTCTGTTGTCCAACCCTCCCCCCCCCCGGGAGGGGGTTATATTTCAATCATTGTGATTGGATCCCCCTATCTCTCCCCACATTCCCCTTACACTCCTGGTATCTCTACACTCATATTGGTCCTGAGGGGTTTATCTGACCTGTATTCCCTGTGCTTCAAACTCTTATCTGTACCACTGTACATCCTCTGGTCTAGCTGGATTTTTAAGATCGAATTGAGATCATGATAATGTGTGTGTGGGGGGGGCAAGATTAAAGACCTAGAGGAAATTTGTATGCCAATTTTTTGTATTTTAGCATCTGAAACCTGACAGTTCATGCTATGTTATATATTAATTTTTTTCTTCAGAGGCATATGGCATAGTCTCATTTTACTATTATTCATGCCTTATGCATGAACAATACACATTAAGTAATTTGAAACCATATGGGTGTAATATTAAATTATGAAAGAAGTACCAAGAGAAGATGGAAAGAATACACAGAGTCACTGTATCCAAAAGAAGTTGGCAATACTCCACCATGTCAGGAGGCAACATATGAGCAAGAATCAATGGGACTTAAGGAAGAAATTCAAGCTGCACAGAAGGAATTAGCTAAAAACAAGGATCCCTGAATTGATGGACTCTCATTGAAATGTTTCAACAAGCTGATGAAGAACTGGAAGAATTCACTGGTCAATGCCAGGAAATTTGGTGAAATGACTGAAAGTCATCCATATTTGTATCCATTCCAAAAAAAAGTGACCCAATAGAATGCTGAAGCTATGAAAGAATATCATTGATATGTAAATGAAATTTTGCTGAAGATCATCCAATAACTGCTGTGCCAATACATTAACAGGGAACTGCTTGAAGTTCAGATTGCATTCAGAAGAGGACATGGCACAAGGGGTGTCATTGTTTATGGCAGAGGGATTTTTGAAAGCAGAGACTACTGGAAAGATGTTTCCATGTGCTGAATTGACTATGCAATGGCATTTGACTGTGTGTACCATAATAAACTATGAATAAGATTGAGAATGATGGGAATTCCAGAACACTTCATTCTGATCACACAAGGGTTTAAAATCAGGAAAGGTGTAAATCAGGGTTATATCTGTTCACCATACTTGTTATATCTGTATAATGAACAAATAAACAACCTGCAATATGCAGGTGACACACCTTGCATGTGGAAAGTGAGAAGGAATTAAAACATTTGCTAATGAAGGTCAAGGATTGCAGCCTTCAGTATGGATTGCAACTAAATAAAAGACCAAAATTCTCACAACTGGACCAATAGTTAACATCCTGAGAGATGGAGAAAGGTTGAAATTGTCAGAAATTTTGTCTTGCATTGGATTTTGATTGATCCATATTCAATGCTGATGGAAGCTGCCATAAAGAGATCAAAAGATGTGTTGCATTAGGTCAATCTGCTATATAAGACTTCTTTAACGTGTTGAAAAGCAAAGATACTAGTTTGAGGATTAAGGTGTGCCCAACTCAAGCTACAGTATTTTCAATCTCCTCATACGCATGTGAAAGTTGGACAGTTAATAAAGAAGACTGAAGAAGAATCGATATATTTGAATTGTAGTGCTGGAGAATATTGAAAACACCATCGATTGATAGAAGGATAACTGATTTATCTTGGAGGAAATGAAGACATAATTGCTCCTAAGAGGCAAGGATGACAAGATTTTATCTTACATACTTTGAACATGATGTCAGGAGAGGCCATTCCCTGAAGGACATCATGCTGGGTAAAGTGGACAACAGTGAAAAAGAGGAATACCATCAAGGAGATGGGTTGACACAGTGGGTGTGAATCAATGGGCTCAAGCATAGGGACAATTGTAAGGATATCACAGAACCATGCAGTGTTTCCTTCTGTTGTGCGTAGGTGTCATTATGGGCTAGAATTGCTCAATGGCCCCTAACAATTCCAACAAACCTGTAACCATAAAACAAACAAACAAAAATCCTAAACTCTGCCATCCAGTCAGTTTTCATTCATAAATATAGGACAGACTAGAAGGGCATGATAAGGTTCCAAAGATTTTCTTTAAGGAAGCCCACTGCAACCTCTGAATCCTACAGAGGGACTAGGGTTTAAAACTGCTGGTCTTGCAATTAGATGTTCAGTGGTTTAAAATTAAAAAAGGTTCTGGAACAAACTTAACCAAATACTGAAATATAAACATTTTCCAGAATTGTATGTTTTAGTGGAGAAAGTTCATCATTAATGTTAAAATAGAACTCGATTTTAATATGCTCTGTGCTATTTACTAGCTTTGTGAACAGTTAAACTCTTGGAGCAGTGATTTTAGAGGGACAATAAACAGTAATACTGTTCTTGGTGACAGTGCATTTAAAACACCTATGACTTGGGGAAATTTTTTCTTTTTTCCATTTTACTTATTAATTTATTTATACTTTATTTCAAATGGTTTTATTCATTTCCCCCTTTTATCATGATTTTTTTCTTTCTTTTAAAAATCATTTTATTGGGGGCTCATACAACTCATCACAATCCATACATACATCTATTATTTCAAACATAGTTGGACATATGTTGATATCATCATTCTCAAAACTTTTTCTCTCTTCTTAAGCTGTTGCTATCATCTCCTCATTTTTCCCTCCCTTCCCCACCCTCCCTTCATCATGAAAACCTAATAATTTATAAATTATTATAATTATTATGTCATGTCTTACAGCAGGGGTGCTCAATATGTTGATCGCAATCTACTAGTCAATCATAAATGTAGTGTGAGTAGATCGCATGGCATTAAAAAAAAAAAAGATTTGAGGGCTGAGCCCCGGTGGCTTAAGTGGTTGAGTGCGGAACTACAGCCCGCAGGTTTGGCGGTTCAAATCCAGCGGTGGCTGGGTAGCGCCCACGACCACCAGAGGCAGTGATGCCCACAAAAAACAAGAACAACAACCAAAAAAGACGAGCCTATCATCAATCCTGTCAGTCACCTAATTGACATATAATGCAGCCAATCAGATACAGTCTTGGGTGTCAAACACATGCACAAACAACTGTGCTAAATGCAGAAAAACTGACAAGCTAAATTATCGCCAACTTTTAGACCTTGGGGTTTTTTCTCTTAAATATAAGAAAGGGTATTAAAATGTGGGGGTGGGGGGACTGGAACAAGTAAGAAGATAAAAGTGTTTCACTTTCATATGGAATGGGAGTTTTGACTCTACAAGCCGGCATTCAGCTGAAGTCCAGAGAGCATGAATAGTTCTGGAATTTACTCACAGAGGGAAAGTACCCAAGCACAAGACTATGTGCTACCTCCTTAGCTGCATTATTCAGCTCTACTTATTGATGTGAGTCAACCTTTTCCCACATCAAGATCATTAAGTCAATGACTGATGATCATTTGGAAGTGTGCTTGAGGCTGGCTGTCAGCAGCTATCGTCCAGACTATGCATCCCTGACTCAATCCATTCAGTGCAAGTCATCAGCATAAGCTCAGGTAATGACAAAACAATATACATAGTTAATTGTATTGTGTTGTACAATATGGACTCATGCAGTTATGCAAGGTACATAAACATACACTGTACATATAAAGAATTCTCAATGTTTTTATTAATAATTGTAATAAACAAATTAATATATATGTTTTACATTTTTGTCGTTGGTAGAACATTTTCATTTTATCATTTCTTAAGCAGTTTGAATGCTGAAAAAGTGTGAGCACCCTGTCTTACACTGTCTGATGGCTCCCTTCACCCACTTTTCTCTTGTCCCTCCCCCAGGGAGGGGGTAATATGTAGATCATTGCGATTGTTCCCTCCTTTCTCCCCCACCTTCACCCTATCCTCCAGGTATCTCTACTCTCATTATTGGTCCTGAAGGGATCATTTGTCCTGGATTCTCAGTATTTTCAGCTAGGATCTGCACCAGTGTACATGCTCTGGTCCAGCCAGATTTGTAAACTAGAATTGGGATTATGATAGTGGGGGGAAGGAAGCATTAAAGAACTAGAGGAAAGTTGTATGTTTCATCAGTGTTACACTGCATGCTGACTGACTTATCTTCTCCCCATGATCCTTTTGTAAGGGTGTGGCAGTCATGTGCTTATGTTAATTTTATAATTGAAATGTAGGGGTGGAGTCTGGCCTGTTAATCAGGAGAAAGCCATTGAGTAGCTGATGAGGCCTCTATGTGGGCATGGCTTTCACCTGAGACTCCAGGGAAATCTCGCGATATTTCCCTCGTGAAGATGAGAAGCTATCTTCCCCAGTTGTTGGGAGTTTAGTTTCAGAGACGATTAATCACAGGCAAGCTGGCAGCATCAGAGAAGTTGGAGGAGCCAGCGGAGAGACCACTCGGCTTTGCCCTGATGAAGGCAGACCTCTGAAGCTGGAGTGGCATTCTGTTGATGGACCTGAGCCCTGGAAGCAAGGAGCCATGGGGAGACCCCTGCCAGCGCCAGAATTCTGCACCCACTGACCTGTGACTTCCTGAGTCAGAAGCAGACTTTATAGAATGACTTCAGGCATGTGGGTTAATATTGGACTTATGACTTTGCACTGGACTGGATTGGGATGCTTTCTTGGTGTCACATTTCTTTTATATATAAACCCTTTCCTTATACCTATATGAGTGTCTCTGAAATTTGTTCCTCTAGTCTATCCGGACTAACTCAAAGGGGATGTCCAGATGCCTACAGATGGGCTTTGGGTCTCCATTCCACACTCCCCCTCACTCACAATTACAGGGTGTTTTGTTCTCTGATGCCTGATAACTGATCCTATTGACACTTCATGATCACACAGGCTGGTGTGCTTCTTCTATGTCAGCATTGTTGCTTCTCAGTTAGATGGCCTCTTGTTTATCTTCAAGCATTTAGGACCCCAGCCACTACATCTTTTGATAGCCAGGCACCATCACCTTTCTTCACCACATTTCCTTATGCACCTGCATGTCAGGTAGATGAGGATCATGGAATGCCAGTTTAGTAGAACAAAATGATCTTGCATTGAGGGAGCACTTAAGTAATGCCTAATGTCCATCTGCTACCATAATACTAAACCTATAAATATATGCACATAGATCTATTTCCTGATCGTCGTACATAACCATATTTACATGCCTGTACTTAGACCTCTATAAAGGGGCAATTGTTTTCATTGGTAGAATTCTTGTCTTCTGTGTGAGAGAGTTGGATTCAATTATCTCACCAGATGTATTGTATTTAAATATAAATACATTGTATTTAATTTTAATTACTTTACAAAGGTCACCCTGATTTCAATTTAATTTAAGGAAAACATTTATTAAGTCTTAAAAACAGACAACACAAAGACACAGACACATAATCTGGGTTAGGAAGTTCATTGGAATGAGGTAGGGATGATAGTTAAATATGTCATGGGACAAAGCAGACTGTCACCAATTCATGACTGGTGACAGAGCACTCAATACCTTACAGTTACAAGTAGGACTACTGAAGCAGGAACTGTGATTGAGATATATATTTTGTTAGAAGAGCTTACAAAATTGTTCCAAGGCTTTTCAACCAAGGCAGCCATGGCATGACTCGTCTATGCAACCCCCAGTTCTGACCCCATTTTGATTATCTGTATTAGGATATGTCCAGGCAAACTCCTAAAGAAATGCTTCTCTTCCCTGGGCTGGCTGGAAAAGGGTGGCAGTAATACACCTTCCAATACACTCTGCCTGATGGGGAAGAATATCTACTTTCTTGGTTAATTATCAGAAGGAATTCAAGGAAGACATAATCTATGTGGGGACTCTGCAAATTAATTTGGAGTTTTCACTATCATCCATAGCCTCCTGAAATCAAAACAGTTGCCATAAAGTTGGTGCCAATCTCATAGCAACCCTATATAACAGGATAGACTTCTTCCTGTGAGTTTCTGAGAATGTAACTGTTGACTAAAGTAGAAACCCCCAGCTTTCTCCCATGGAGTGACTGGTGGTTTTGAACTGCTGACCTCAAGTAATTCAACACATAACCACAATTCCACCTTCTTGCAAACAGGGTGCTCACAATTTAAGCTTTAGTATATCTTAAAGTTAATACATTAAATAGAATACATTTAATATATATATAATCATAAGTATCCTGGTTTTGTTTCTCTAGAGAACCCTAACACAATTGGGTTTTGTTTCTTCATATTAGGGTTTATGTCAGATGAGTTATGCCCTTGGGGGGTCACCCTCTTAAAGCTGTGTTAGATGTTTTATTCTGGTTTGGGGTATATGAAACCCAGGATTGATGAAATTATAGGAACAGCAAGTAGAATAAAGATTTCTTAAGGGGGAGTGGGGATTAGTGTGGGTTGACTAGAGAAACAAATCCAGAGCCATGCAACTATGTAAAAGAAAGAGCTTTATATACAAGAGCAATTAAATATTGAAAAAACATCCCAGCCCAGTCCAGATCAAGTTTATAAGTCTGATATTAGCCCATATATTCGATATCAAACTATAAAGTCCTCATCAGACTTACAAAACACATATAATGATGCTGAATTCTGAAAGACCACAGGCCAGTGGGTGGGAATTCTTTTAGACATAATGGTATTGTAAACATCTCAGCACTGGCAGGGGTCTCCATAAGGCTTCTCCAGATCCAGTGCTTTGGTTGCATCAGGTTAGGTCCATGTGACTTCTCCTTAGGGATGTGTCTCAGGAATTGAGGAGAGAGACAGAGACACTTCCACTTCCAAGGAGGAAAAATGGAAATTCCCAGAATTCTCAGGAGAAGGCCATGCCCACATAGAGGCTTCATTGGTTATAACCATATTGACAGACTAGAATCTACCCCCTTCACTCTCAATCCTCTCAAGTCCCAAATTGATACCAGATTATAAAAATACCACAGAAAGCTTCTGTGTTGCTATGATATAGAACAGATTTTAGTGGTTTCCAAACTAAGACCTAGTAGGAAGAAAGGCATAGCAATTGATCTTTTTAATTAACCTATGAGAAATCTATGAATAGTCTAGTCCTCAACTGATGGGGCTAAGTCCTGAACAAGCATGGTTTTATGTTACTATGCATGGGGCTGTCATGAGTAGGGAAGAGGGGTGACTTAGCAGTAACTAACAATAGCATTTCCATGTCTGCTTCTCATTACTACCATCACTACTTCTTCCAAGTAGCCAGTATAGCTCTGTTTGCAAATTACATATTTAGTAAATGTATGGGAAATAAATGACCCTGTGGTTTTGTACCAGATACTGCTAATAAGGAAAAGAAATTCAAGTCTAGGAATAATGTAATCAACATAATATTAAGGAAATAATGTGAGGTATGATGAGATGAATACTTTAAAGATTGAAGAGCAGGTGAAACTAGGCACATTCAGTTGGAATTCAGTAACGTAGAATTTATAGGTGAGGTTATAGTGATGGATGATATCAAGAGACTATTAGAGGAAAGCCAATTGGACTAAACTCAAAATCTTGGCTACAAAAGAGTGACCAAAGTCAAAATGGAGGAATCTAAGCCAGTGTTACTCACCTTGCACTATTTACATCTTTCAGTGGTGAGAGACTCTTGTGCATTATAGAATGTTTAGCAATATTCCTAGCCAGACATATACCCAATATATATCAGTAGCAAACACTGCCATCTCCAGTTACATGACCCCCAAATGTCTCTAGACAAATATACCTTATGTGATAGTAACAGGTACTTTTAACTACTGTGGCTATGTAGTTGGATTATAGGTCAGGTAGGGGAAGATCTCCATCTTTTTAAGAAGTTCTTTGCATATACTGTGTATTTTGCATTCCCATATAAAAATTTGCAATTATTTTTTTCCTTTTCTTTAAGGAATGCTTTTGGAATTTGGATTGGAATTGTTTCATCCGTAAATTGTTTTAAGAAGTGTTGAGATCTTCACAGTATTGTCTGCTTGTCCATGAGCAAGAGATATTCTTTCATTTATGCAGGCCTTTTAAATTTATTAATGTTCTGTAGTTTTCTCTTTATAGGACTTTTGTTTCTTTCATTAGGTTTTGGTTTTGTGAAAATTATTATTTTCTTTTTTCTTACTTTTATTGGGGCCTATCTCCTATCACAATCCATACATTCATCCATATATTCATTCAGCATGTCAAGCACAATTACACATATGCCACCATAATCATTTTCAAAACATTCTCCTCTCACTCGAGCTCCTTATATCAGCTCCCCATTTCTTCCCTCCCTTCCCCCTCCCTCATGAACCCTTGATAAGTTACAGATTATTATTTTCACATCTTACATCATCCTCCATCACCCCTCACCCACTTTTCTGTTATTCATCCCCATGGGAGGGGGGCTATAGTTTGATCCTTGTGACCCTCCTCTAATCCTCCTGGTATCTCTGCTCTCATTGTTGGCCCTGAGGGGTTTATCTATCTTGGATTCCCATTTATTCCTTCTGTTATAAATTGTGTTGTTGCCATGTCTTTTCTGCAGCTCTGTGCACTGGGATACAGGATCCAATTGATTTTGGGCTGTTGTCTTTTATTCTGCAACTTTGTTGAAACTCTTGTGTTCAGTAGGCTTTAAAAAATGGTGACTTTGGGGTTCAAGATATAGGTTCAGATTGTCTTCAAACAGCAAGAGTTTCCCTATCTTCTTTGTCTATTTTTGTTTCCTTGATTTCGTTGTGTTGTCCAAAGGCTTTTTCAGCACAACGTTGAATTCTATTGGCCATAATTTTATTTAGGATTTTAGCATTTATCTTCATAAGGGATGTTGGCCTATAATACTCTTTGTGGGGTCTTTGTCTGGTTTGGGTATCAATATTATGCTTGCTTCATAGAATGAGTTTCAGAGTTTGTTGTCTGTTTTTAGACTCTGGAGTAGTTTGTGTAGCATTGGTTCCAGATCTTCTCTGGATACTTGGTAGATTTCCCCTATGAAGCCATCTGGTTCTGGACTTTTCTTGGCTCAAAGTTTTTAATGACCTGCTTTATTCTTCTCTTGTTGTCTAATGAGTTTTTCAATATCATTTTGCATTAATGTGAGTGGAAGATGTGTTTCTAGTTATCTGTTCATTTCTTCTACATTGTTGAATTTTTTAGGAAAGTTTTTCATAGTAATATGTTTTTATTATTTTATTTTATTTGTATATGTTCTAATGTCATCCTTTAATCTTATTCCACGTATTTTCATCTCTTTTTCTTAGTTCAGTTTTCCAGTGGTCTATTTTATTAATACTTCAAAGAATCAACTTCTTATCTCATTGATCCCCCCAATCGTTTATTTCTACTCTAAGCCTGCTTTGGGCAGATGGCCAATTACAAAGAGAAATCTATAGTCAGGTGTTGCTGCTCTTTTATTTTAATAATATTGTATCTATTTGTTTCTATGTTGAAAATCACACTGCCCTCTGTGCTGGTCTTTGCAGAGTCCCTCCTGTGGGCATCTTAATTCTATATATACACATATATTATTTATTTATCTAATTTTAATTTGTTTGAAATGAACTTGCATAACACTAAAAAGTCTACTATAGTTGACTTCCTCCTTTTATAGCCAATGTTTAGATTTGTAGGGTAAGGAATCTAGAGAGTGTTCCAGGCTGTGAGCTTTCATTCATTTTATTTTTAAATAAAATTTACTTATTTACTTTAATTTATAAAGAAGAGCATATTCTATGTAGTTGCACAGCCCATATCAAAGGATCTTTCAAAATTGTAATTCAAGGTTTGAATCTTTCTTGAGTTCCTTCATTTCAGGTATAGTGAGCATGTTCTTCCCTTGTGGCTTTCTAATTCTAGGTCCTCGCACATTTTGTATAAAAATTTTCCAGTATTCAGAAGCAGTCTCTTCTCAGAATTCCACCACTCTAAACTTATTGTCTACAAATTTTAATTTGATTTTAAAAATTTATTCCTAGGACTTGGAAACAGTACAAACTCAGTCAGTCCTCTCTGAAAATAGGGAGTGTGGGGCTCAGGGGGAAGTGAAGGACTACCTTCTTAAGATTTTGTATCTCCTCAGGTTTCCTGGTGACTTCCGCAGAGATGAAGAATGTGACACAAAATAGATCTTAATAAAAGCTAAGTCCATTAGCCATGCCTAGATCAAGGTTCATAATCTGCACTTTATAATTAATTTTGAACTCATAGGTCACTTCTGCTTACTCCAGGCCCACTGTCATGGTGGCTGGGCAACATCCGTATGATAGAAAATTCTTTCAACCTTGTCAATTGGTTTACCCTCTTTTTTACCCTTTATCTCTTGTGTTGATTCAGGGTTCTGAATATATCACTTCCACTGCATCAAATGTCCTAGTCTTTTATTTTTTGTTACAAAATAGAGATGTTCAACTACCTATGCCACTACTTTGAGAAGTCTAAATGCTTTTATCTTGATGACTTTTAGTAAAGACCTGCTAGTGTGTCCCTGGATGGTGCAAACAACTAACATACTCACCTGCTATTGAAATGTTGCAGGGGGCTGAGCCCCGGTGGCATAGTGGTTGTGCACGGGACTGCAGCCCACTGGGTTGGAGGTTCAATTCCAGCTCCCAGGGGCAAAGGCTGGGCCTCCTATTCCCACCACCTGAGGGCAGTGATGCCTTAATTTTTTTTAATTAAAAAAATTGAAATGTTGCAGGTTTGAGACTATAAGAGG
Organism: Nesogale talazaci; assembly: GCA_004026705.1. Taxonomy (NCBI): domain Eukaryota; kingdom Metazoa; phylum Chordata; class Mammalia; order Afrosoricida; family Tenrecidae; genus Nesogale; species Nesogale talazaci. Next base: position 30,909 of record PVJH01001882.1, on the reverse strand, counting down.
TACCTAGGAAGAAGGGCCTGACAAGTTACTTCCAAAAAATCAGAAAATGAAAACCCTATAGATCAAAGTTCTACGATGACACACAAATAGTTGCTTTGAGTCCAAATTTATTTTATGGATTTTTTTTTTGTTTTGGGTTGTTTGCTGTTGTTTTAACAGACCACCATTAACAGCATGCTTTCAGTTGGTGAGGTTTGTAATATATCTTAATTGTCTGTGTCATAATTAATCCACAGGGACCTTTTGATCACTATTCCCTTCCACAGTGCATCACATTGGTCCATTGAACTAATAACATCATTATGACTGGACCTACTAAGCAAGAAGTAGCAACTATTCTAGACATGCGAATGTCAGAAGGTAGGAAATAATCCCAACAAAGATTCAGGAATCTTGTTGGAATTTGTAAATTCAAAACAGTGGGATTTTTTGAGCTGTCTTTCTAAGATAAAGAATAAGTTGTTGTATCTGGCTTCTTCTAGGGTTAAAAGAGCCACCATGCATATTGGGCTCTTTGGATTTGGATATTCTTAATGTAGATGCGAGGAGTTCTGGTAGTCTAGTGGGAATGAGTTGGGCTGTGATGTGTATGGTCAGCAGTTCAAAATAAATAGCAGCTCTATAGGAGAAAGACTTGTTTTTCTATTTTCATAAACAGTCACAGGGGATCACTATGAATCAGCATTGACTCAATGCCAATGAGTTTGTTTTCTAGGGGGAATGTAGATGTGATAATTTGGCCCATTTTCCCAAAATTGCTTGTATTAAGTGGGACCTCAAACCCGAAAAGGCATCCAGACTGTCATGTTACCTCTGCTGTTATATGATTTGGCAAATTCAAATATGTTTAAAATGGGAGTTGCAGATAGAGATGACTCTGTAAGTAAATCACAGTTCCAGCCCTTAGGATATTGCAGCAAATCATTTCAAGTCTTTCTAGCTAACTGCTCTCCTCTTGAGAAATGGCTTTGGTGTCCTTATTGTGCTTTTGTGCAACATGAACCACATAACCATGACAACCAAGTTACTTAGTAACCTTAAATTACCCATGATGAACTAGGTGGGGTTTAACTCCCCAAATACAAAATTAGGTGTGTACTTGATTATCAAATGGAAGCGGTATACATGATTTAAAAAAAAAAAAGCTTGAACAGACTCAGAGGAAAAAATAAGTTACATGAGAAAGTTGCCTGAATGTCCATGATCTCCACTCCTGCTAGATTATTTTCTCTAACAGCCTATCCCTAGGATTTCATGGGAAATCCCTATGGTCAGTTAACTGAAGAAGAGAAAACTCATACCTGGTTTCTCTCTTTGAAACACATGTACTACTTAAAAATGGACTGCTATAGTACTGTGGCTACTCTCTGGGACACCCTTTTGGACAATGGTGAAGGGAAACCCTACCATTTGGCAAAATATCCAGCATGTACTAGTGGTGTACTGGTTATGCATTGGTTTGTAATCTGAAAGGTCAGCAGGTACCACTAGCACCTCTGCCAGAGAAAGACAGCTTTCTAATCCCAGAAACTCATAGAGCAGTTCTACCCTCCCCTGTTAGTTTGCTATGGGCCATATCAAATTTGTTTTTGTTTTTGTTTTGTGGGAGCATCACTGCCCTCTGGTGGTCGTGGGAGCTACCCAGCGCTGCACCAAGCCCGTGGGCTGCAGTCCCACACTCAACCACTGTGCTACCGGGGCTCAGCCCAAGGGCCACCTCAAATTTATGGCAGTGAATATGTGTGTACTAGGTTGTTGATATTGAGATAAGTGGCCTAACGCATGATTTTATGAAAATTCATAGTCTGTGGCAGTCATATGCTTATGTTAATTTCATGATTGAGATGTAGGGGTGGATTCTAGCCTGTTAATCTGGAGATAGCCATTGAGTAGTCAACAAGGCCTCTGTGTGGGCATGGCTTTCTCCCAATACATCTGGGAAATCTCGCGATATTTCCCTCGTGGAGATGAGAAGCTATCTCCCCAGTTGTTGGGAGTTAATTTCAGAGACAACGAAGTACGGAGAAGACAAGGTGACAGCGTCCGAGGAGCTAGACGAGCCAGAGGAGAAGCCACATGGCCTTACCCTGATGGGACCAGACCTCTGAAGCTGGAGAAGCCATGTGGGGACTCCTGTCAACGCTGAGTTGCTTCTACCACCACTGAATACTGTTGATGGACCCTGAGCCCTGGAAGCGAGGAGCCCTAGGGAGACCCCTCCAGGCGCCAGGACTCTGCACCCACTGACCTGTGACTTCGTGAGTCAGAAGGAGAATTTATAGACTGATATCGGACTTATGACTTTGAACTGGACTGTGCTTTCTCAATGTCCCATTCCTCTTGTATATAAATCTTTTCCTCATATCCATATGCGAGACTATGTATTTGTTTCCCTAGTTTACCCGGACTAACACATGGACTGTGGCTCATGTGAATACTTACCAAAGGGGGGTTCTCATTAGAGAAAGATTTCATTGGTCAATTAGGTAGGATGATGTGTTCTGTGGATACTAATCAATCTCTTTCCCCAGGCACTGCCAACGTGCTTATAAACAGTGTGGTCATGTTAGTAGAGATGGAGCTTATGCATGGACTCAGCAACATGGATTTCCACTTAACAATGACAACTGCTAAATGTACACTTTGCCAGCAGCAGAGACCAACATTGGCTCCTAAGCACCATTCCATAGGGTGAGGATTCAATAACTTTGGATAGTCATTTGCTCTGAATACAAATTAGCACTCCCTGCATTCAATGTTATTGCCCAAACTACCATTAGTGGACTTACACAATGCTTAACCACTCTTTTGGTATTTCATATAGCACTACTTCTGATTAAGGAGCTCAATTCACTGCAAATGGAATGTGACAATGGCGCCATGCTCAAGACAGTCATTATTCTTATATTCATCATCCTGAACTAGTTGGATTTTTAGAGTGGTAGAAAGGCATTTCAAAAACCCAATTACAGTACCAGATAGGGGGAAACATTTTTAAAAAATGAAACAATGTTCTCTAAGAGACTGTACACGCTCTTAACTAGTGTCCAATATATGGTACTATTTCTCCCATAGCCAAGATTTAAAAATAAAAGAATTGAAGGAGTTTGAGAGTGGTAATACTTATTATTATCCCTGGATATCCACTAGCCAAAGTTTTTCTTTTTGTTCCAGCAAAACTACCTTCTGCTATTATACTTTAAGGATACATGACAATAATTCCAGTGCAGTAGAAGTTATTCTATCTGGAGTTTGGGCCCCTCATATCTCTAATTAACAAGCCAACAAGGGAATTGCTGGACTGGCTGGTGATCTATCCTGATAATCAAAAGTGAAATCAAACTGTTATTACACCATGGCAGTAAAAAGTGTCTAAAATACAGTCCATCCCTTATGATGTCCCTCAGTACTGCTGAGCCCTGTAATCAAAATGTCAGTCGAAATTCTTCCAATTCAGGTAGGACTATTAATGGGTCAGACCTTACAGGAATTTGGGTTACCTACTAGACAAAGAACTGTGACCAAATGAAGTGCTGAGAGCAAACAGAATGAATATGAAATGTGTGGTGGGAAAAGGTAATTATAAACACTAGTTTGTGAGCATGAGCTCTAGTGGCATGATGGTTGCACTTGAGCTGTGAACCATGATTAGTAGTTCGAAACTATCACCTGTGTGGTGGATGAAAGATGAAGCTTTCTACTCCCATAAATAATTAGTTTCAGAAACCCATAGGGTTCCATTCTGTCCTATAGAGTCACTATGAGTCTGAATGTATGGCAGTGAGTGAGCAGAAACGAAGGCTCTAGTTGTGAATAAAAACTGTAATTGTGGTTGGTATTTTTCTTCGGTTGTTATAAATCAATGTGCAGAACTAGTCTATGGGATTTTCAAGGATATGACCTTTTGAAAGCCAGGTTAGCCAGGTCTCCAAAGCTACCTTTGGGAAGATGAATTACAAACCTTCAACCATCCAACTAGTAATCAAGCAGTTAATCACTCACTCTACCCAGAGGAAATTTGTGCAAATTATTTTCTTGTGTCAACTTGGTTAGTCTATGGTACGCAGTTGTTTGGACAAACACTAATCCAGATGATGTCATGAAGTTACTCTCCATATTGTGGACGAACATAACTAATCATTTGAAAGCCATAAAAGACAAAAAAAATGTTTTCCCTAGGGTATATTCTATCTCCAGATAAATCTTGCCAGAACTCTTCCACCCTTTCTATTGCATGATTTACAGTTTTGTTGATTAAAAAACAATGGAATCTCCAGACTGTCATCTGACCTATATATTTTGGTCTTCCCAGTTCTCATAATAACATGATGCAAATCCTTATAATTTCACTCCTTCTCTCTGACTCAGGAGCCCTAGTGATATAGTGTCTACTCCTTGGACTGTGCTCCTCAAGGTCTGCACTTTGAAACCAAACTCACAAAGACAGTTCTATCCTAGTCTATCATCTCTATGAATCAGCATCAACTGGATGACAGTGAGCCTGGTTTGGTTTTCTGTCTATATATACATGAGGGAATAACAAAAAATCCAACACACCAGAAAAAAGATCCCCTGGGTAGAACTTTCTTAACACAAATTTTTCCTTCTAGACAAGCAATGAGAAATTTACTCAGGAAGGTTCTCTCTGCACACAGTGGTGGAAGTTGTATGAGCTCCCAATAAAATGATTCTTTAAAAAAGGGCGGGGGGAAGAGGAGCTTATACCAAGGGTTCAAGTGGAAAATACTTGGAAATGAATATGGCAATATGTGTACAAATGTTTGATACAAATGATGTATTGAATGTTATAAGAGCTGTAAGGGCCACCAATAAAATCATTGGGAAAATAAAACAAAACCAATTTCACTGGAACTTCATTTGGGGGTTTTTTTTATGGCCAATTTAAAAGAACAACATGTGGGTCTGAAATTTTGTTTCCTGCTCTGTAAAAATGCTGCAGAAACTGTGATGATGAATACAGCTTAAAAGGATAGCACTAAGAGAAAAATTCAAGTTTACAAGTGTTTTTCCCATTTCAAAAATATGAAATGTTGATTGATGACGAACTTTGTTCTGGACATTTATCAATTTCTTGAACTGATAGAAATGCTGACTCTTACTGCATTTGGAGTCAACACCAGGTCAGACCAGGTCAAATTGTTAATCAAGCTTTCTATTTAGAGGTTCTGAAGATTGTGTAACAGTGTGACACAAAAATGGCCTGATTTGTGGCAGACGGAAGTGGATGGGAGTGGACTGGTTTTGCCACCAGGACAATGCACCTACTTAAATAGCTATCTCAGAGTACCAGTTTTGGGCAAAAAACCCCAGCATGCCACTCTTGCCCCATACATCTTACTCACTTGTTCTTACTCCTTGCAACTTTCTTTGATGTTTCTGCACATAAAGAAGGACATAAAATGACAGCAAACGATTTGATGATGTAGAAGAGGTGAAGAACAAAACAAAAGAGGTGCTGTCAGCCATCCAAACAGATGAGTTTGAGAAATATTTCCAAGAATGGAGTTGCAGATTTGATAAATGTATTAAGCATAATGGAGAGTACTTTGAAGGTGATAAGGTGGCTTTGTAAAAAAAATTTAAACACAAAGATTTCAAAATAAAATTTTATTATTTTTATTTTCCCCTTGTATACTAGTGCTATTTCTCTAGAGCACTCTAAAACAAAGATTACACCTACAACTGGGATTGGGATTTTATTTAATAGAACTACTGATGTTGATTTATTGGAATCTCTTGGGAGGATATGATTACAAATTGATGAGAAAATGAGAGGTAACCTGAAACAGAGTTCCTAGCTAATTGACAAACCAGGGAAGCAAATACGGAGACAATATGGTACCAAGAACTAATACCTTTTTTAACCAATGTTAAAAGGTGTGTGTGTGTGTGTGTGTGTGTGTGTGTATCCAGTAAACAAGGCTGATATAAGGCATCTATCCATATAAAGTTTTCATCTTATGATAATTAAGCATATAAAAATTCTTAACCCCACTAATCATCAAAAACAAAGTGAAACAATGATGTACTTGCTCACATAACAAAATGGCCACAGATGAAAATGATAGCATTGAGAAAAAGTTAGAAAAATAGAAATGCAGCATTTTTAATTGGAGTATAAATTAGTAAGGAATCTGTAGGTGAAGCAATGTCAACAGAGGTACTTTATAAGACAGGTCATAACCTTTGGAGCAATTCTATTCTGACCTCATAAAAGTTGGAATAGACTCAAACAACTAATAGCAGCAACATAAACAGACTACAAGTCGCTGGGTTGTAGCTCCCCAGTAAAGGTGGCAGGCTCCAAAAGAAGGAGCTGGCATTCTGCTTCCATACACATGAACACTAAGACAGCCCTATGGAGCTCAGTTCTACTCTGTAACACATGGAGTCAATGAAATGGATGGCAAGACATTTTTTTTGTTTTCTTTTTAATAAATCCTCATGCCCCTTTTGAAGGGCGATTTACTATTTCTATTTTATACTTTAAGTGTGTGTGTGGAGAAAAGATTTTCCTTTGTGTAGGTTATTTGGCAAAACAGCTAATGCTTTGGAGAAGAAAAGTGGGGAACCTCCACTTTGCTTTACAGAGCAAGAGTGTTACTTTTACCCAGAGAGAAGCTTGTCTCTGTCAACAGCAAAAATGTTACTTTTTCACAAAACCTGGGTTCATTGACACCTTCTGGGTAATCGAGGATTGGTGGCTACATTTTGCAACTGAAAGGACTAAGGCTATATAAATGGAAATGCCAATTTTCAGAAGACTGCCCTTGGGTCTGAGTTAAGAAAATGCTGTGCTCTCCACTTTGATGGAGGCTTCCAGGCTCTATTGCCTGTGCACTTTCTGATCCAGATCTTGAATTCTTCCTGCTACTTCCAAGTTAGTTCTGATATAAAATTGTAGTCTGTTACTTCACTAGCAAAACACATAACTGTAAGTATGGTTTATATGGCCATAAAACAGTGTCATGGGCAAGATGGTCAGGGTCAGAAATGGTAAAGAAATTGGAATTTATAAGTATATCTGACCTTCTCATAGGAACCAACTTTATGGTGCTCATGATTCTCAATCCTCCGGAATTTAGAGAATGAATTATTATATGATGTTTATACTATTTATCCATAAATTCCTTTCCTAGATATTTACACTGCAAATATAGCTGAAGTTAAGAAAAGTTAATGCACAAATGTGATAACTACAGTAAAATGTGTAAGAAAAAACCTAAGAACTCAAATGTTCATGAAGAGAAAGTGGTTACCAAATACGGTGAATTAGAGAGATGACTATAAAAATGAAAATAAAACTGACTAGAACAGTTAAAACCTTGTCAGTTGATATTTTTTGTTTGTTTGTTCATATTGAGGTTTATCTCAGATGTGCTATGTATGCCACTGGGGTCACCCTCTTGGATTTTTATTATCTATATATAAGCTGACCCACATATCAGCCGAGGCACCCGATTTTACCACAAACATTACATTTAAAATGTGCTGAAAAACTCGGCTTTTACATAAGTATATGTTTTTCTGTTTTTCAGTAATATGAAACCCAGGTTTGATGAACCTATAGGGAAAGCAAGTAGAAAAAGAGGGGTTTTTTTGGGGGGACACTGTGAGGAGGGGAGCAAAAGAAAGCTTCTGTGAAGGAGTTTAAGAAGGAAGAATGTTTTGAAACTGTGCCAGCAATTGTGCAAAACTACTTGATGTGATTTAAGTATGGGATGATATATCTATACTAACTCAATAAAGTGGCTTTTTAAAGAGATAAATGATAGCATATTCACATACCAGAATATTATGCAAACATCAAGAAGACTGAGATACTCTATATATTGATTTGGAAAATATTTACGTTAACAAAGTGTTAACAAATCCCTTTCCTCACATGTCCTGAAAATAGAACGTGGGTAGGGATGATAATTTTACTTTACATATTTATACATTTTTCTTTATAATATAAATCCACTTTATAATTATAAAAATAAAAATCTGAGTAAAATTATAATAATGGTTATCTCTGGTTATGATTTTTGTTATTTTCTTCATCACATATACTTTTAAAGTTTACTACAGTGAGCTTACATTAATTTTTATAATAAAGTAATTATTAAAAATTAAAAAGTGAAAGGCCATGTGTCATAGAATACTGGGATATTGAACAATATATCTTTGAAGAGCACAACGCACTCCGAAGGCCATACCAGAGGGATGTGCTGTGGAAACCCCACTAGGGAAATCTCATTTGTAGCCCAAGGACTTAACTACAGGTTGTGTAAAGCAGAGGACATTTATATCAAGAGTATTGAACTGTCAGTAAGTGGACTAACACTACTTCAATGTCCTGCTTACTTTATTGATTATTCTGGCAGACCTAGGTCTGATATTGTCTGTGAATATTAATGTAGTTTTGTTTGATCACTAACCCCCAATGCTTGTATAGTGTCATCATGAAAGGATTTAATCTGTACAAGTCAATAATTTATGTATTGTAATGTGTAATTAGTTTAATTTCCCTTTCTCAATTGTGGTTAAATAAATACCATGAGATAAATCCATAACAATATAAATGTAAGGAACTTAAGCTCCAGGGAGAAGATCAATATTTTCTAACATAAAATAACAATATATGGCTCTAAGATGAATCAGAGGCAGATATAAAACATAGATACAAGAAAGGATTATGGGCAATTAGTTAATCCTACCTCCAATCTAAGACCAATCAGTTCTCCTGGCATGGCCCTGCTTGATCCTTGTCCCCATGAAAGAGACACAGAAGATAGGTGCTATGGCAAAGAATGGTGAAGAAATATTATGGTGTTCAGCTATCAGATAGAACAGTGTCTGGGATCTGAAAGGAAGACGTCAACTAAGCCCCTGTGGAACAAGCACAGCAACATGCATGATCCAAGATTATATACAACATAATCCAAACACAAAGGAGGGAATGGTATCAGAGCTGAAATTGTGAAATTCTGGTCTGCAGATGGCTAAGTATGGGAGTGGAATCCCAAAATATATTTGCAGGATCTACACATAGAATATGCTTTGGATGATTTCCCTCAGACCATAATCGAAGGGGTGTAGTAACCAGGTTATCAGACAGAGTATTGTACAGATGATTATAACAGATTAATATGAAAAAATCTGAATGAAATGTAAAAAATCTTGTCACTTAAACTCTTTTTTACAAACTTTTGAGTTGGATATGCTTTTTAATATTTTCTGGGGTTTCTTTTCAAACTGAAGTTTATGTCTGTTGTATTGGTTATTGCTAGTAGTCTTAATTGTTTATATTTTCCTATATCTTTTGAGTATGAAACCCAATAGGGGGGAGAATCTAGAGATACACTAGCTAAGTGTCCCTGGGGGTATGGCAGAGGAGATGTGTGTGAGGTAGTGGGGATCTAACATCAATGAGTACAAGGAATAAAATGTTTTGAAACTGACTGTGGTAGTGATTATACAACATTTCTTTATTTTTTCAAAACCATTTTATTGGGAGTTAATACACATAGCATATCATTCCAGAGTTCAATCTCATCAAGCAATATTGCACAATTGCTACCACAATCAGTTCCAAAAAATTGTTTTCCTTCTTGAACTCCTTGACGTCAGTTCTCTTTTACCTAACTCCGCAACCATCACCATACCCACCCCAGATATCCTTATTCTAATTCCTGTCTCTATAGGTTCATCCACCCTGGGTTTTATATACTGAAAAACCATGACAAAAATTCAAGAAGTTATGACTGACAGTGTGAGTCCAACATATAACACTTCTTAATATGACTTGTTATGAATGGTATGGTGTCTAGAGTATGTACTAAAATACTTTACGTATTTTATAAATAAAGTAGTTTAAAAATAGTAAAAAATCTACTGCATAAAAAAGGGTGAATATGAATTTGGAACGTAGGAGACAAAATCAAAGAGGCATTCTGCACACAAATGTTTACACAGTAGCTTTATTAGCAATTGCCCAATACTGCAAACAACCAAGATGCCCTTTAAATAAACTGCAGTACATCAGTACAATAGATTACTATTATTATTGTTGTTGTTTCTAGCTGTCATCAAATCAGTTCCACCACAGCAAACCTAAGTACAACAAAAGGAAACACTGCTGGGTTCTGCATCACACTCACATTTGTTCTCATGTTTGACCCCATTGCTGCAGCTACTTAAGTCAATCAATCGTATCAAGGGCCTTCCTCTTTTTCACTGCCTCTATACTTTACTAAGCATGAAGGTCTTGTCCAGGCACTGGTCTCTTCCTGACCACATATCCAAATTACATGAGACAAAGTCTTTCCATCCTTGCCTCTAAGAAGCATTCTGGCTATACTTCTTCCAAGACAGATTTTGTTTTTGTTTTCACAGTCCATGTTATTTTCAATATTCTTTGCCAGCACCATAATTAAAATGCCTTGATTCTTCTTCCATCTTCCCAATATCCAACTTTCACATGCTTATGTGGCAATTAAAATACTCATGTCAGGTGCATCTTAGTCCTCAAATATTGATGCTTTTCAATAGTTTAAAGGGGTCTTGTGCAACATATATATTTACCTAACTAAATGTGTAATTTGATTTCTTCACTGCTTGGTCTATGGACACTGATAGTGAGCCCAAACAAGATGAAATCCTTGACTGGAATATTTTCATTTATCAGGTTGTCAATTTATGATCCAGGTGTGAAAATTTTTGTTTACTTTACATTGAGCTTTAATCTGTACTGAAGGTTATAAACTTTTACCTTCATCAGCAAGTGCTTCAAGTCCTTCTCAATTTCAGCGAGCAAGTTGCATCATCTGCATATCTAAGCTTAATATAAGCTTTCCTCCAATCCTGATTCTGCATTCTTCTTCATATAATCCAAATTCTCTGCTTATTTGATCAGTATACACATTGAATAAGTATAGTGAGAGGATATACCCTGACACACATCTTTCCTGAATTTAATCCATGTAGTAGTCCTAATTGTACTCTCACAACTGCCTCCATGTAAAAGTTCCACATAAGCATAATCAAATGTTCTGGAATTTCCATTCTTCTCAAGGTTATCCATAGTTTGTTATGAACCACTGAGTTGAGTATCTTGTCAGAATCAATAAAACACAAGTAGACATCTTTCTGTATTCTCTGCTTTAAGCCAAGATCCATTTTGACATTAACAATAATATCCCTTGTTTCACATCTTTTCTGGAATCTGGCCTGAACATCTGATAAGTTAAAGTAATGCTGCAACCATTGATGAAGGAGAAAATTATGAACAATCAGAATTTTACTTGCATATGATATTGTCCTATAATTTTAGCATTCTGTTGTGTCACCTCTCTTTAGAATATCATGAATCTTCACTAGTCAATGGTCCAGGTAGCAGTCTTCCAAATTTCCTGGCATAGAGGATTAAGTGTTTTCAGTGCTTCTTTAGCTTGTTGAAACATTACAATTGATATTATATCAATTATGGGAACCTTGTTTATGGATAATACTGTCAATGCAGGCTGAACTTTCTCCTTCAGTACCAACTGTTCTTGCTCATATGCTACCACCTGAAATTATGTAATGTTGACCAGTTCTTTTTGGTATAGATACTTTGTGTATTCTGTCTTTTCTTGATGCTTCCTGTCTCATTCAATATTTTGAACATAGAGTTTTTCAGTATTCAACTCAAGGCTTGAATTTTTTCTTGAGTTCTGTCAGTTTCAGATATGCTGAGTATGTTCTTTATTTCTTGTTCTTTAACTCTAGGTCTTTGCACACTTCATTATAATATTTTACTTTGTCTTTTCAAGCTATCCTCTGACTTGTTCTATTCACTTCTTTTACTTCATACTTTCTTCCATTTGCCTAACCTATTCTATGATTAAGAGCATGTTTCAAAGTCCCCCTGAAACCTATTTCTAACTTTTAAAATTTCCTGTCTTTTTAATGCTTGTTTGCTTTCTTGGTGTCCTTCCATAGCTCATGGAGTCTTCTGTAATCAGAGTTTAAAATATCAAACTGAATATTATTATTAGTTGAAAAACAGAGATATCAAGCCATTAGACAACATTGATGAAATTAATAAAAGTACATATAAATTTATAAATAAAATATATGTACTTTTACATAATGCAGTATTTATCAAAGGTAAAGAAAACCAAATTGCCAAATTATCTTAGGACATGGATGAACCTGGAAAACATTGTTATATGAAGTAAACCACATGCAGAAAAAATTGTACATTCTCACTCTTTTGAAATGATATGCACAAGTAAGTATATCTGTGGCTCACAAATGGCTACCAGGGATGGGAGAGGATTCACAATGTAGATAAGTTATTTTTTGTTGTTATTTTTCTTTTATTATTATTTTGGTTATTTTTGGTGATGAGATGGTTACAGCACATAAAGATGAAGTGTTCACAGTTTGACAAAGGAAAACAGTATCACTAAAAAGTACGCAAGAAAAAAGGATTGGTAATTGTTATAGCATATAGATAGATAGAAACATATGCCTGTGTATGTGCAGGGGCTTCCAAAAGTTAACTCAAAATGAAAAGATAATATAATTTTTCCATGAACTTTTTAAAGCTCCCTCATATATATATAAATATTTGTATGTATACAAATATACATATGTATCTAAGATTGCATGCATATATACATATAATAAAACACATAGCTGACAGTTATCCATACTTCTTAGGCCAAATCCCAAATCCTCGGTTTCAAGAATTAGTACCATGGTCTCATGGAACTTCTGACTCAATTAACATGATATGAGCTAATAATTTATGAACTCAAAGTCATAAAAATATATCTACACCCTAGTTTGATGCGTGCTCTATGAGGTCAGGCAGCTATCTAACATACAACTGTTGGCCTCTACTTGCCCAGAGAATAAAGGAAGAAGGAAAACAGAGACTCAAAGAAGAAACTAGTCTACAGGACAAATAGTGTGCAAAAACTATGGACTCATCTATTCCCAAACCAGAACTAGATGGTGTCCAGCTACCACTAGTGACCATTCTAATCAGGGCCACAATAGATGGCCCCCTGTAGAATGAGAAAGCAATATGAAAAAAAAAACAAACTTCACATCCCTGGTGGGGGCTGGGAGTGGGGAATTAGACAGATTGGACAGACTGCTTGAGACTGTGGCTCTCCTCAAGATCACTGCCTTGAGATACTATTCAAACTTTGAACCAAAACTAACCCTTCATGTAAACTTGTAACTATATAACAAATTGCTTCAAAATATAATATTACCTGCATGATGGTCCTTAAAAAACACACACATCCATATGAGCCAAACAGTCAACAATTACTTAAAAATAAGGATGAGAATGCAAAATGAAAGAAAACTAGCTTTATGTAAGCAGAACAAACAGAATGGAAATATAAAGACCGTTTATGCATTGCAAAGAATGCAACCGATGTCACAGAACAGCTTGTGTAGAAAATGTTGAATGAAAACCTAACTTGCCTACTCCCACCACCAGAGGGCAGTGATGCCTAAAAAAAATTTTTTTAAACCCTAAATTGCTGTGCAAGCCTTAGCAAAAAGCACAATATAATAACACTAAAAATTGTTATGTGAAAGAAGCAAATTTGGAAAGGCTAGGTACTGCACAATTCCAATCATATGACATTCTGGAATAGGCAAATCTATAGTAATGATAAAAAGTTCATTGGTTGCCAAGGGCTTCAGGAAGGACGTGGAATAAAGTATAGGGGATTTCTTAGAGCAATGAAATTATTCTACTGATATTATAATGATGAATACATGACATGATGTGGTCAAAAACCACAAACAAAAAGTAAAACTTGAGATGCAAAATTACAGAAATCATTTTTTTGGAACTAGTGAGATGCCACGATGGAGTCATAAGAAATATGACAAAATAATCAATGTTACAAATGTATGAAGCAACCTCTCTAAATTTCATGGGAAGGAAGGCACTGAGTTAACTTAGGGTATAAATGACATCTATAAAGACTCAGGCAAAAAATAAAAAAGATGTGCATTAGAAATGTAATCCTGAAGATAAGGAAGATAAACTCATCAGGGGTACAAGTTATCAACTCTGATACCACCTTACATATATACTCTGCAATTGAACACTGAAGTAAATTGATTACAGAAAATGAGGGCCAGGCTTTCTACTATTCATGTAGACAATTACAAGTAAGCAAGTGGGAGAGCATAGAAAGATCCACAGGGATTATAAAAATTCCATATGGTAACAGATATGGAATAACAATATTAGAACTTATATTGAGGGCTGAGCCCTGGTGGCATAGTGGTTGTGTGTGAGACTGCGGCCCACTGGGTTGGCGGTTCAAATCTAGCAGCAGCTCTCCAGAAGCAAGGCTGGACCTCCTACTCCCACCAGAGGGCAGTGATTTCCCCTGCAAGAAAAGAGCTTATATTTACTTTAATATATACGTGAAGGAAAGTCGAAACATATTGCTATGAAATCACAAAAACCTTTATTAAACAAATATATAAAAATGTGGACCTTCTGTTTTTCAACATATCTTTCATCTAGGCTAATGTACTTCTGGAGGTGTTGTTTCCATTTCTTTAATCCTTCCTCGAAGAATTCTTGGATCTTCAGTTTACACCAACCATCTCAAAATGGCAGTTTTGGCATCCTCAAAGAACTCAAATCCTATTCCTGTGAAATGTTCTTTGAATTTTGAGAAGAAAAAGAAATCTTAAGGGGCGATATCAGGTATCCTATGGTTTTCTAAAGAAATCCTCATAGTCAAGCCCTTACTTACTGCCCTTAAAGAGTGAGCAGATTCATTATTGTGGCGGGAAAAAATTGCTTGCTGTGACTTTTTCTCACCAATGAAATTTTCATTCTTGCTAAGTTATTCATACATGTTCCTGTGATCCTACACCCTTTGAGTAAATCAAGAAAAATATTTTGGATTCTGAAAATGTAACCATAACCAGAGCTGCTCATCTGCCTTGAATTTAACAGCACATCCCCTTGGAAGGCTTGTTTTGATTGGACTTTTTTTTGAAGGCTACCTAAAGAAACTAAGAAAAGTGCATTTTTGAGAGAACTTGTGTATAGCACTGATCATAGAAATGCTGAATACATTTTGTTTGAAATAAAGCTTTATATATATGAATTGAAACCCCAATAGCAATACTTTTTTACTTATCCTAACACACATGGTTAGAAATATTTATAAAAATATATATATATACATCAAAGGGACTCAACATAGAGGTTTGACTGAATGAACTGAGCCGTGTACCCTTTGAGGACTGGGACACTCTGATGGGGGAAGAAGCAGAGAAGGGCCATGAAAATGACTGTCAATGGGCTATGCATGGAACCCCTGGTGGGTGTCCAATAGAAAGGGAGTCAGAATATTTAGTACCTCAATGCCTTAATTGCATAGATGTGACAAGTTTTGAACTGTTGGACACAGATCTGCACTTAAACAAATTGATACAGTAAGGTTTCCCCTGGGAGCAATCCCCATCCTCAGGGTAAACAGAGCTGAGAGAAGTGTGCAGGACAACTCATAGGGTGTGGCTCGCAGTGGAACTTCTAATAGATAAACTTCTTGTACAGTATCTGAAGTTCTGTCATTGGAAAAATTGTTGCTGTCATCAATGCAATTGCCTTATACCCCAGGGGGATGATTGACAAGGGTTTGTCTGTGTTTTTGTTCTTCAGCCTTTTGTTTGTTGCTGTTGTTGGTCTTGTTGAGGTTTTGGTTTTGTCATAATACACTGCCAAAGTAAAGCAGAGTCCTGTATAACCCGTGGACAAGCAGATGAATTCTGGGCTCCTACTTAATTGAAGCCCCAATCTAAGATGAGTTAGTTCTTATAACATGACACTGCTTGATACTCGCTTTCATGAAATAACTGATACGGATGCTATAGCAAAGTAAGAAGAAAGTAGATCATGTCCAGCTATCATCTAGAATAGTGTCTCCGGTCTTAAAGGCTTATCTTCAAATGAGCAGCCATCTAAATGAGGAGTAAATTAAATCCACTTGGAAGAAGCACACCAGTCTATGTGATCCAAAGATGATAATAACAAAACACAACTATGACAAAGGGGAAAGTATGAAAGCTTACATTGTGAACACCCAATTTGTAGAAGGCAATGGAGGACAGTGGGAGCCCAAATCCATCTGTAGAGTATGTAGTCAGGTAAAGGCTCTGGTAGATCCCTTTCAGCCACAGGCAAGGAACTCAAAGTCTTACTATCAGATAATAGTAAGCTTGATTACTGTGGAACAAACATGAAACACTTTGAAACTTGACCAGCTGACCTCTCTTGACCCAACATGAATTTGCTTCAGGCTCAAGTATTTCTTGCTTGTTTAATGACAAAATTTCTTCCCTGGCTTTTACACTGTTTGGTCATCTTTTCTCTCTTACTCTTTATTTTTATCTTTATAATTAGTGTTATTTTATCCTTGCTGTCTTATTTTGTTTTGTTGTTGTTTTGTTGTTGCCATTGAGTTTCCCAGTTTGTGAAGCACAGGAGTCATATAAAACTGATGCAATGGTTTATCAGGGGTGGGGGAGTTGGATGGGAGATAGAGAAGGTGAGATTTATGAAGCAAGAATGAGTACAAGAGGTGGGAAGGAAGCAATAGAACTGATTGTGATGATGTATATACAACTCATTTTAAAAGTCCATTGAAGTATACGATTATGTGAATACTATATCAAGGAAAACACTAAAAAATAGAATGTTGATATGTGAAAAATGTAGCCAATGTCATTGAAAAATGTATAGAAACTCTTTAAAGAGAACCTAATTTGCTATGTAATCTTTCACCAAAACACAATTAAATATATATATTTAAAAACTAGTATTATAACCAAAGTCCATAATGATGTGACTAAATATGGGAAAGGCTTCTATGTATAATTATAAATAATTTATGTAGACACTCTCCTTTCAAGGAGATAAGAGCATTAACTCACTCAAGTGGGAGCAGAGCAGAACCCTGGTAGTGCAGTGGCTACTTGGGTTTTGACACACAAGGTTCACAGTTCAAAACTACCAGCAATTCCCCAAGAGAAAAACCAGGCTTTCTACTCCCATAAACAGTTACAATCCAGGGGCTCAAGTGGAAGAGCAGATGTTTGGAGAATGATGATGGCAGCAGACTTGTGAAGGTGCTTGGCACAGTTTATGTATTTATGTATTGTGAAAAGCGATGTATGAGTCCCCAATAAAATGATTAAGAAATCTTTCTATGAGGAAAAAAAAATCCTGAGCTTTACATAATAAACTTACTGTTTGCAGTGGACAAACAAACAAAACAGTTACAGTCTTAAAAACCCACAGGGAGTCCGGCATCAGCACTGAATCGAAGGCAATGATTTTTGAGATATCTTTTTAAATGGGGGTGTACATATTGTATTCCTTCCAAATAGCAAAATGCTAAAAGAGGGATATAAGAGTGTAAATCCACAATGAATACACCTGACAAACACTACCTCAACAAGATAACCAAGGTCATCATCAACAGTGTTGTCATGTTAGTATCCCTTGAGATGTGATAAAAATAGAACTGTACTTGTGATCATCCTCCCCAAAACCCAGAACTCCAGTGAAGCCATGAGTAAACATCAACTAAGTCCTATTGAAGGATAGTCTACAAAATACCTCATCGGTACCCCCCAGACTCTCAAGGTCACCAAAATCAAAGAAAGTATGAGAAATTGCTACAGTCAAAAGGAACCTATGGAGACATGATGACTAAATGCAATTAGATACCCTAGATAGGATTTTTGAACAGAAAAACTTAAGTACTAAGAAAATATAAAGTGTGTAAATTAAGTTAACAATGATATATCAGCATTGTACTACTAATTGTAAAAAGTGTACATACTATTAAATATAGGGGAAATGAGCACTTTTTTGAGTACTTTTTTTTTCCGTAAATCTAAAACTGTTAAGAATTTATTTAAAAATAAAGTCACTGTGGGGCTGAGCCCCGGTGGTGTAGTGGTTGAGTGCGGGACTGCAGCCCACTGGCTTGGTGGTTCAAATCTAGCAGAAGCTCTCCAGGAGCAAGGCTGGGCCTCCCACTCACACCAGAGGGTAGTGATGCCCCCCCCACACACAAAAAATAAATAAAAAAAGAAAGTCACTGTAACTGAAACCATCTTGAGATGGGAATGGATCCAGAAATGAGAGCCTGCTAGTGAAGCAAAAAGGTTAAGATTATTTCTCCAGTGGCCTCTGGTCAACCCAATTTAAAGTCTATAGAGAAAAAATATCTGTATATAGAATAGATGACTGGATGAGGGTAGGTTATCAGTATAACAATGTATAGACAAGACCTTGAGTTAGCTGGCAAAGGCAGTTTACACACAAAGACATATAACATATACAATTCAATTTATTATTCCTCAGGTAAGGAATCTTATCTTACTACTGATTCTAGGAAGCTTTTCTTCAGAACCCTGGGAATCCTAGGACAGTTTACATAGAAGACAAACCATAGTTTATTCATAGTTATACCATAGTATAACTCTGAAACTTAAGGTATTTTGTTTGTGATGACATCTACTTGGGTGCCATATAAGACAAGGTTCGAATATGTTTTTGTTCCCAAAGAATCACTCTGCCTGAAGAATTAGATATTAAGAAATTAACACCTTTGGTCATCACATCTTACATTCTCCTCTTAGTTTCACTTTCTTCCATAACAGCCACTGTGATTGACAGGGGGTAAAGGAATATCGTCAATAGAGAGAAGTGGTAAGAGTACCCTATAACTTTCAGGTTGAAACAATATTTTTACCTCAGGCACCCCTCCAATTTCCTCCTCCGAAGTTTTCAGCACTTTGCAATAGTCTATTTAAGATCTTGTGCTTTGGGCTGAGCCCTGGTGGCCCAGTGGTTGTGTGCAGGACTGCGGCCCACAGGGTTGACGGTTCAAATCCAGCAGCAGCTCTCTAGGAGCAACCTGGGCTTCCTACTCCCACCAGGGCAGTGATGCCACATAATAAAAAAATAAAAAAGAAGAAGATCTTGTGCTTTTAAATCTTTTCCCTGCACGCTGTTGTCAGGTGGTGTGAGCAGGTTCCAACCCACAGCCATCCTACGTAACATAGAATGAAAAACTCCCCAGTCCTAGGGCCACATGTAGTATCAATAATTTAGATGGATATTGAATTTACCTAAATCGTATATGTCAAATAAAATCTGCAGTCAGCTACTGAGTTGCTGTTTGCCAAATCAGAAACTCAGGAAAGGCATTTGAAAGATTTTACTCTGGAGCAGCTTTGACCATAGATCTTACCACCTTACTTAAAAACTGAAAAGCACATTAGGAAATTTGGAATAAATCTTTTATTGCTAGTTGCTTTTGAATTGATTCTGACTCAAGGATACCCATGTGTTAAGAAAACTGTTCCATAGTCTTCAAGATTGTGATTTTCCAGATGCAGATCACCATGTCTGACTTAAAAGGCATCTGTGGGTAAAGTCAAACAGCCATTTCTGCTAGTGGTCACTCAACCAGTTATGCTGCTTGTGCCACACAGGTATTCAGGAATTTTAGAGATCTTCTAATCAAAAATTTTACTTAATCCATAAAACCATTCTAGAACATTGCTGTCAGAGGACTTCTTTTTAAACTGTTCCAGTGAAGGAATTCTTCAATTGCTAGAATGATTCTGAGTAAGCCAAAATGTTAACTTCTTACAATATCTGAATTGATATGCTTTTACGGCTACTCCAAATTACCAATGCCTTCCCTCTTCCCCAGTATTTTTTTATGTTTTATTAGTATGTCACTCATATATCATACATTTCAATAGTTAAATCACATCAAGAATTGTACAATCATTATCACAACCAATTTTAGAACATTTTCTTCTTCATTGTGCACATTATTAGTGCAATTATTTATTTTAATTGTGGCAAAAATATATACAGTAAAACATTCTCGAATTCGGGAAAAAAAGAAAGAAAATAATGATGGCAACATATGTACAAATATGATTGATACAATTGATGTGTGAATTGTTGTAAAAGTTGTATGAGCTCCCAATAAAGTGATCTTTTTAAAAAGAAAAAAAAACATTCTCGAATTCAATAACTTCAATATATATAATTCAGTGTCTTTGATTACACTCTTCATATTGTATAACCATAATTGATATCCTTTTCATCCGATTCTACCTATTCTACCATCATTAACATAAACTCCATGCCCCCTAAGCAACAACTCTTCCTCCTTCACCCATAATAACCATTAGTCAACCTTGTTTTCACCTTTTTAGCTTTCTTAATACATCAAGATGCACAAATGATGTATATATTTATACATACCATGCATTTCCATAGTTAAATTGCTTTTAAGGAGCTGTATATACAGCATCACCATCAGTTCTAATGCTCCCTCCCCAATCCTCATTCATTAATTGCTCCCCAATTCCCCTTAACTTCCTTCCCACTCCCATTCTTGATAAACGATTGCATGAGCTATTTATTATCTGTACACATTCGCTCCTTCTGTTTCATAAAGTAGGGAACTTAACAGAAACATTAAAAAACAAAATAAACAGAAAAATAATATAAAAAGAGTAAGAAAGATCACCAGCAGTATTTAAAAAGCCAGAGAAGAAATATTTGAACCTAGAGCAAATTAAGGTCAAGAGTGGTAACCTGACCAAGTAGCATACACAGTTGAATCCACCATAGTTTACCATAATCTGTCTGATAACAAAGTCTCTCACCTGTGACCAGAGGGGATTTTCCAGGGGTTTAATCTGACTACTACTCTGCAGATGGATTTTGGGCTCCCACCATCCTCCACTTCCTTCTACAAATTGATTGCTCACAATTTATTTATTTTTATATATTTTTAAAAATAATTTTATTGGGTGCTCATACATCATTTCTCATAATAGATAAATACATATATTGTGCCATGCTTCTTTGTGGGATGAAGACAGAATTATTATACTCTAAAATATTAGGCAAGCAATTTACCAATATTTAGTGTGCTAGCCATTTTTACTTCCTATTGTATGAGGACTTTGCATGACTCAAGTTAGAATAATGATCTGCTTCCTTGAGGCCTATGGGTGGGATTCAAGAGACATTGTCAATGACCCCTAACAATATAGACCCGTCCACTTACCCCCGGGAGTCTGAAGTCTCTCCTTATCACATTCCTCTCCTCTTAGTCATGAGTCATCCCTAAGCCATTATCATATTATAGCCCTTAAGACTGCCCCCTGCTCAGGGCATGCCTTGACAAGTGACTAGAAAAATGATGTGCCCTGTTAGGCTACTTAAACAGGGAAAATTAATGTTCGTGACCCTCACTCCTGACCCTCGCTGCTGACCCTGAGCGCCGGACACTCTCGGCTCCTCATCCTCATCATGTAACTCCCTGTCCCTCTCCATCTCCACGCGGACCATCATACGGGGTGGAGGTGAGCATGATACCCTGATGTTATGTATGTCTGACTCATTGTTACTTTCTTTCTCTCTCTGTTATGATCACTATATCATTATTATAATAAATAATAATTATCGCTACACAGCTGCCTGTTAAACCCTTACTGCGAGTATATCAGGGGCCTGATCACCCCGATACTTCTTCACATGCCTGCAGCTGCCATCGTTCTCTGAACTTCCACTTTTCCATCCGAGTCTCTGACATCAGCCTCCCATCCCTTCCCCTCCATCCTTGCTCCCCACTCCCCGACCAACTCTCAATACTCTATAAATTATTGTTTTGTCATAACTTACACTGCTCGATGTCTCCCCTCGCCCTCTCCTCCAGTGTCTGTCCCCCCAGTAGGGGGTTATAGGTAGATCCCTGAAGTTGGCTCCCCCTCTCTACCCCACTTTTCCTCCACCCATCAAGTAGCTTCACTCCTATTACTGGTCCCAAGGGGTTCATCTGTCCTGGGTTCCCCGCATTTCCATTTCTCATCTTCACAGTAACACAGAATTGGGACCATGGCAGTTGGAGGGAGGAAGCCTTCAGGAACTAGAGGAAAGTTCTATGTTTCATTGTCACCTCATTGCGCCTCACTAGCCTGTCTCCTCCCCACGATTACCCTGTGCGAGAGTGCCCAATTACCCACAGGTGGGCCTTGGGTCCCCACTACGCTCTCCCCCCATTCGTAGTGACATGGTTCTTGTTTTTTCATGTTTGATATCTGCTCCCTTCAGCCCCCGTGATCACAGATGCTAGTGTTTTCCTTCCAAGTGGGCTTTGCTGCTTCTGGGCTTGATGTCCACCCATTCACCCTCAAGCCTTCATGATCCAAGGTGCTTTAATATTTGGTAGTTGGGTGCCATCAGATTTCTCCTCTCTATCTGTGTCTGCTCCCTTCTGTCTTTCTCGATCTTGTCAGGAGGGTGGGAACACAATAATTAAGATTTTTGTTCTTTGATGCCTGATATCTGGGTCTTTCCACATCTCACGGTTGCACAGGCTGGTGTGCATCTTCTAAGGTGGGCTTTGTTGTTCCTCGGCCATATGTTTGTTCACCCTCAAACTTTTAAGTCCTCGGATGTCATATCTTTTGATAGCCGGGTAACATCAGCCACCTTTACCACTCTTGCTCAATCCCCACATGTCCTTGGTGGACGTCTCATATGAGAGATCGCTCACAGTGATACAATTTTTCCTGTTTGATGCCTGAGGCCTGGTCCTTTTGACACCTCATGGCCACTTCTCCCCTGTGGGCTTGGATACCGCTCAGCTAGATGACCGTTTATCTTCAGGCTTTGAGACCCCAGACTCCATATCCTTTGGTAGCTGTACACCATGGGTTTTCTTCACCACATTTGCTTATGAACTTGTTTGACTTCAGTGATTGCATTGGGCCAGTGAGCATTCTGAAATGCCAAATTAGTAGAACACAGTGTTATTGCCTTGAGGGAGAGCACCTGGGTAGGGGTCCAAGGTCCAGTTTCTATCTTAGAATTAAACATATAACTATATGTATCAGAATTTGTTCCCTCATTATATTATGTGCTTATATTTACATATGTAAATGTCTGTGTTTAGACCTCTGCAAGTGCCGTTTGCCATCTAGTTCCTTCCTCTATTTCCTTCGGCCTTCCTCCCGTCCCACTGTCATACTCTGCCATCATTTGGGTTTCAGTACTTCCTCTCTATTACATTACTCTTACTTCAGCCCCATCAGGCCTGCCACTCCCTCCCCATCACCGACTACAGACCACCCGTTTTTCCCCCTATTCCGGAGTCTGTCCACGCCACCCTTCCTTCCCCTTCTCCCCCCCGTCCCCCCAGTCTTTCTCTCTTCCCCACTGTCCAACCAGTAGTGTTCCTTTCTTGATGAGATCCATTTTGGGGGCTCAGCCCACATTTCTTTCCCACCACATGACCGCCAAAATGCCCTCTCATTTTCTGCTTCCGTAGGGAGACCGTATGTTAGGTACTATTGTTGTTTGCCCTGTCCCCCCGTGGCGTAGGTTTCTGCAAGGGCATAGTCTTCTGGGCATTGTGGGTAGGGGTGGCAGAGAACAGGCTGGGGAAGAGACCAGAATGCCACACCCACGTGGAGACTGGTGGATACAGAGGATGAAAAAGAGAGTTGGCCCAGTCCCAATGACCAGAGCCCTGCCCACGACACGCCGGAAAATTGCTCACAATTTAAACTCTGATGTTTCCCTTTATCATATCTGGATTTTGTCATCATCTTTGGATCACACAGGATGGTGTGGTTCTTTGATGCTCCCCCTATCTTTAGACATAAGCATTCTTGATATTTTCAATTATTCCCCCATTTGCAAACCAGCCACAATCCTGGTTATTTTCCAAGTTGCAGACAAGATGGCCATAGATAGCCATCTTTATTTTTGGCACCCTAAAATAACCCGTATCTCCCAGAGGAAATTACCAAGTAGAGAATAAAATTGGAAGGCCTTCTTTGTTCTAGATATCAAGTTTCTATTAATATAGTTTGTCGGGCGGGGGTGTGAACTAGCAGGGTAAGGGAGTGAGGAGATACCTGGAGCTGGTGAAAGTACTTCAAGGATGCTGCCAGAGGCCAGACCACCTCTCCCCTTCGATGGCCTTCAAGCCCAGATGCAAGGAGCTGGCCATTGCAGATAACATGGTTGCATAGCTCAAGATCTGCAGACAAAGAAGTTGCAGTGGGAAACTCCCTAGCTTCTCCCCATCTCTCACTCGGACAATGTGACTACTCTAGCCCCGAATTAGGGAACCGTGAACCTCGCCCAGAAACTGAAATAAACCTTTGAAACTGTTTTCTACCTTTGCTTTCTTTCTGTCACCAAATCAACCTGACAAAATCTAACTTTTTTATTAAATCATTTTATTGGAGGCTCATACAACTCTTATCAATACATACATCAATTGTATGTGGACCACATTTGCACATCTGTTGCCATCATCATTCTCGAAACATCCTTCTACTTAAGCTCCCAGTCTCAGCTCCCCATATTACTCCTCCCACATGAACCCTTAATAATTTACAAATTATCATGATTTTGTCATTGTCCACTGTCCGATGTGTCCCTTTTCACCCACTCCCGTTGTCCATACTCCAGGGAGGTTATATGTAGATTCCCCCTTTCTACTCCATCTTCCCTCCACCCTCCTGGTATCACCAGTCTCACCACTGTTCCTGAAGGGATCATTTGTCCTGAATTCCCCATGTTTCTGGCTCCAGTGTACATCCCCTGGTCGAGTTGGATTTGTCAGGTAGAATTGGGATCATGATAGTGATTGGAAGTACTTAAGAACTAGAGGAAAGTTGTGTATTTCATTGCTACTACACTATATCTTGACTGGCTCATTTCCTCCCTGCGACCCCTCTGTAAGGGGATGCTGCTTCACTGATTGATGGGCTTTGGGTCCCCAATCTGTACTCTCCCTCATTTATAATGATATAATTTTTAGTTCTTTGATGCCTGATACCTGATTCCTTTGACACCTCATTGTCTCACAAGCTGGTTTGCTTTTTCCATGTGGGTTTTGTTGCTTCTGAGCTAGCTGGCCAGTTGTTTACTTTCAAGCTTTTAAGACCCCAGACACTACATCTTTTGATAGCCGGGCACCATCAGTTTTCTTCACCACTTTTACTTATGCACACATTTATCTTCAGTGATCATGTCAGGAAGGTGAGCATCATGGAATGCCAATAGGACAAACTGTTCTTACATTGAGAAAGTACTTGAGTGGAAGCCCAATGCCCATCTGCTGTCTTCAAAATCTAAATTCTTATTACCCAAGTGTGCATCCTGTAATTTCACATGGTTTAACTCATGCTAATCACTTGTTTTTAGTAACTTAATTTTGTATACAAGTGAAGGACTTTACTCCCACTAGATTTGGCTCCCCTCCTTCTGCTCCCAAGGCTTCTTTTAGATCATGTTAGTGCCATCCAGTGCCTTTGTTCTTCCTGTATTATTTCTAAAAGTAGGAACATGTAATTCCATGTTTTCATGCTAATCTCCCTGTCATTTAGTTGATCCTTGGCTCATATATCAATCCTTAGGACAAAGTAGAACTGTCCCTATGGGTTTTCGAAACTTACAGGAGTAAAAAGCATCCTCTTTCTTCCTACGAGTGGCTAGGGGTTTCGAACTTCTAGTTAGCAACCCAATGTTTAAGCACTATGCTACCAGGGCTCCTAGTTTATGTTTTCATGCTAGTCACTGAAAAAGAAATCCAGTGGTAAAGGGCTGAAATTGGAAACCTCTCTCCACATTCATTGACACATTGTGTAACACTGCTGTGGTTAAACTCTATGCCAACTAGACACTTCCAGGTGAAGGCAGAGGTGAAGCCCAACCTAAAAATCAGGTAGTAGCTCTGATGACACCTCTTTGGGGGGGAGGGTGGCCTTTTGTATAGGAGATCCAAAGCAGAACTGAGTTTTCTTTGTCCCTTTGGGTTCTACTGGAGCTGGATCCTGAGTCTGGCTCGTGGATCTGCTGTGTATCCTGCCAATCACAAACACTGCCAGTGGATTACCAATGGTGGATTCATCCAGCAGACATAGGATTGATGTACCTCACCATCCACCAGCCTGTGACTCCTCCAGGTTTTTTCATCCTGTTTCCTGTTTGTCTGTTTCCACAGCCACAGGCAAAATGAGAGGCCTGACTTGAACTAGACTAAATGTAACCTACTTCTGTAACAGTATAAGCCAAATATTTCTAAACACAAAGACATAAAAACATCACTGGTTTTCCTTCTTTGGAGAACCCAATTAAAACACAATTACAAACCTACTATGGTCCAATCATTATCTAGCTCAGTTGTATTCCCAAGGATATTCTTTAAAACAAAAAAAACACCTGTAAATGCCTGGATGTAGTTCACAAAATTGTCTTCTCTGGTATAGGAAACAGCTGAACAAAAAGGCGAGCATCTCCAGAGCAGCTCAAATAAGTGACCCATATGATTGCTAATTTGGAGACATATGTAATAGGCCACTGTGGACAGAGACACTGAAGGGCAGTTTCAAGTACTAGCCAAAAGTCAAAAAAGGAAATTTTAGATTGTAATCATTTGTGACATAGCTGCTTCTAAAATGTGCGCTTTCATATAACCTGCTCTAGCAATTAATCCATAATCAATTATGGAAGCAGAGAAATAAAAGAAGGTATTGCGTTGGGCAAATCTGCTGCAAAATACCACTTTACAGTGTTAAAAAAAAACAAAGATATTAACTTTGAAAACTAAGGTGAACCTAACCTATGCCATAGTATTTTTAAATGCCTCATGTGCAGGCAAGGAATCGTGGGGGCATAGTGAGTTATATGAGTCTCCTAACCACAGGGCCATACGCTCAAACCCAACAGCCACGCTATCGTAGAAAAATAGACGTTTTGCTCCTATAAATATTTACAGCCTCAGAAACACATTCTACTCTGAACTAGAGGGGCACTATAAAAAAGAACTTATTCAATGGCAGTGAGTTTCTGTGCACGCAAATGATAGACAAGGAACAGGAAAACTAAAAATTAATGCATATGAATTATAGGGTTCATGGAGAATGTTGAAGATACCATGGACTGCCAAAAGAAAGAACGAATCTGTCTTGAAATACAGCCAGAAAGCCCATTAGAAGCAAGACGGCAGGACTTTGTCTTATTATGGGCATGTTGTCAGGAGGAACCAGTCCTTGGAAGTCATCATGCTTGATAAAGTAGAGGGTCAGCAAAAATAATGAAGTTCCCCTCCCCCAAAAAAGATTGCTTGATCAAGTAACTGTAACAATGGGCTCAACATAGCAACAATGTGAGGATGGCACAGGATTAGATAGTATTTCATTCTATTGTATATAAGGTCACTGTGAAGCAGAACTGACTCCATAGCACCTAAAAACATAATTATGAAAACTGAACACAGCCATGAGCACATTAGCTGTGACTGCTATCCAGTACAACTGAAATTTTGCACCATCTTCACAATCACTAGGTTTGAGCCCACTGCTGTAACCACTGTTATCAAGTTGCTATAATTAAATATCAAATGAAGAGAGAGAAAAACTAAGAGTGGCTTACCTAAACTTTTAAATGTGTTGGTTTAAGGTTTTATCTAACATCATTGTCTAATTTAGGCAAATATAAAGACTGTACTTTGGAGTTGCTTCAATCTGACATCTGCCAGGTCATGTTTTTTTTTAATTTTTAGAAAATGGCTTTTCTGAGTCTCATAATAAAACAAAAGAAAATTTGGGGAAAACCTCTATATGCAAGGAAGGCAGCATTGCACTCAAAAGAATTTATGCAAGATATGGTTCTGGTGGAGTCAAATTAAAGGACACCATCAATGAGATAGCACTGTGATAATCCTGACAAATGGATAAAATCTTGGCAGGAACCCATTAACTCTATTTGAAGTACCAAGGTGGGGGCAGACAGTGGAAAAGACAAGAATAGAACCCCTTCCTGAAGTAAAATAATACTAAATTAAGGTTATTGAAATTGTCATATAATTTTAAATTTCTATATTTAAGTTGTATGAACATCTTTCTATCAGATCAGTTGGGCTCTGTGACTAGAGTTATCAGCAAATTTGGGGATAATGTCAAAAGTGTGATTTTGAGTCCCTTTGTCAGACCAAATGATTCCCTGACACCCTAACCCCAAGCCATGGATTAGAGTCTTGAAAGGAATTACCTGATACTATCTTCACTGAGTAAGTCAACAGCACTTGGAGCAGGCTGTCCCATTCAGAAGGCAAGGTTAACCACATGAAATTACAGTCGTCTCTTGAAATGATTTTCCATTTTAAATGGTTGTTTAGACCTGATGCAATAATTCTCTTTACTGAAGGAGCAGGATGTTATAATGTTTCTCTCTCTCTCTCTCACACACACATACACACACACACACACACACACCATACTAATACACCAAACATATACACAAATGGTGAGAGTTCATTTAACAGGTCCATGAAGTAGAGGTTAAAAAACAAATGTGGAATGTTTATGGGTGAAGTCCTTCTACTGGGGTTGCCCTTGCCCCTAGTTCCCTTCCTACTAATTCACCCTGCTATAGCACAGTAATATCAATACATATCATCATCTAGTGGAGGGCGAAGGAGGAAGTGACAAGCAAGTACACCATGAAGACATAAGAATCACTGGGGGTGGGGGGAGCAGGGACAGAGGGGAAGGGATGGGAAGCTGTTATCAGGGGCTCTAGGGGAAAGGTGGATGTTTGGAGAATGATTACGGCAGCAGGCATGTGAAGGTGCTTGGCACAGTATATGTGTTTATGTATTGTGAAAAACGATGTACGGACCCCCAATAAAATGATTTTTAAAAAATCGCTTCCACTCTAATCTTCGCAGGAATGGATAGCATGTCATACACAACCTCTTTTGGCTTGATGACAAATGGACAAATAGTAGGTAAAGACCATCACCACCAAAAAAAGGGAGGGAAAATAAAAACAGCCTGGAAAAAACCTGCAACATAATAGGAGAAAATTCCATTATGCACAGGATGGAGGAAGAACAGTTAAAAGCAATAAATATACAAAAATGAATAAATTTACAAATAAAAACCAATGTGCAGGGAAGATATTTAAATTAATAAACTAAAGATCTGGGTTTCTCAGGTAGTGAACAAAAAGATAAATTGAAAAAATTTTTGACAAATTAAAATTTCTGTTCCTTCAGCATTATAAATTAATTTGCCTTCTATGAATTTGGACCAGCTTCAAATAACATTCTGTTTCTTCTGTGTTTACTGAGCTATTATTCTTCCTTATGACTCAGAATAATTTCAGTATTTTCCTGTAAAATTGTTCTTTTCATTAAAAATTTTGAATTTATTATAGCAGACTTTGTCTTTGTGACAAATACCCAGCGTCATATCGCAATGAAATAATAAACCACCACTTACTAAGCTGGTTTTCTGAGAAAGAGTGATAGGCAAAATGTTACTTGGTATTCAAAAGAAATGGTTCTTCACTCAAATATGCTTAGAAAATGCTGTGTTAAAAGTTAAGGGTTTTTTTTCCTTTTAACTCCAGAGCTTTCTCACTAAAAAAAAAATACTAGCCAACACTTGTTGAACAATAAATCTCAGAGAAAAGACTATAATACACTTCATAAAACTCAATTTAAAATTGTTGCACCAAACATATTCTGCTAAATGAGAAACATACCAAGATATCACCACTGCCTAATAAGCACTGCTCTTGAAGTGTTTAATCCAGTCAAAATCTATATTATAAATTTTGCTAAGAATACATTATTATCACCTATCCTTGATAGGGTTGCCTATTAAAAATCCAAAAGGATTGACTGAACAACCTTCAAATCAATATTTTAATAAATTATCTAATTTTATATTAATCTATGAAAAGAAATTCCTCTTCAATATACCAAAACACTAAGAGCTCCCATTCACAGGCTCAATGTTTCCTCTGGGTGCGCAATTACCTAGGAATATACTGATCACAAATAACACAGGACTTACCATAAATCTTTCTCAAAGGCTGCTTGCTTTTAAGAAGGAGGCCACATACTGTGTTTCTGGGAAGAAATGCAATTCTGTAATTTTCACTATCCTATCAATTTGAGGCAATCTCAATCAAAGCCTCAATTTGGGGTAGGGGCAGGATTAAAATAAATGTCAGTATCATAAAAAAATTATGAAAAAGTGATCAGTAGGAATGGCTATCTTCAATTTATCAAGTTATACTTAACTACAGATTGATGTACATAGGCTCTGTTACTAAAGATAATAAAAATACAGAATAAAGTATATGCATGCTTTTTATGAAGCATATTTATATAAATATAATTTCAAATGCAAGGAAATGAACAGTGAGCAAACTGACTACAAGCTACAAGTTAAAATCAGGTTCCTAGTGGCACAGCAGCTAAGTGGTCGGCTGCTAACTAAAAGGTTGGCTGTTGGAACCCACAAGCCACTCTGTGGGAGAAAAATGAGGCAATATGCTTCCAAAAATATCTACAGCCTTGGAAACCCCAGGGGGCAGCTTCACTCTGGTCTGAAGGGTCATTGTAAGTAGGAATCCATACCATAGGAATGATTGGCTACATCAAAATAACTAGATGGGGGAAAATGTTCCTAATAAAATCTCAAATTAGAGAAACAATGTACTATTTCCATAATCTTGAGGTGGGACAACCCTTTAAAACATGATCTTGAAGCTGGGAGGTAAAAAAGGAAAAGATTTATCCATTTTTTTTCTTTTTTTAATTTTTTTAGTCATTTTAAATGCATTTTTTACCTGCACAAGAGAATTAACTGATAAAGTCAAAAGATACAGTTTCCTTTATACATAGCAGTTAAAATACTTCAAACATCACATGACACTATCAGCAAAAGTTACATTTTCAATTACAAATCAAAATGCATATTAGGATCTCTTTATGG
>PVJH01001881.1:0-188535 GCA_004026705.1 Nesogale talazaci | reverse complement strand
GCTGTTCTGAGGAGGACAGGTTGCGGGGCATGGAGGTGGAGCAGAAGCATTTTTTAATAATTTTATTGGGGGCTCTTACAGTTACTACAACATTCAGTACATCATTTGTATCAAGCACATTTGCACACATGCTGCCACATTCATTTCCAAACATTTTCCACTTGAGTCCTTGGTACAAGCTCCTCTTAAAAAAAAAAAAACTCCCCTTTCCCCTCCCCCCCTTTTTTAATGAATCATTTTATTGGGGGCCCATACAACTCCCATCACAATCCATAACAACATCAATTGTATGTAGGCCACTTTTACACACCCATTGCCATCATCACTCTCAAAACATTCTCCCTCCCTCCAGGCCCCCAGTATCAGCTCCCTATATTACCCTTCCTGCCCCCCTTCCCCTTGAAACCTTAGTAATTTACAAATTATTTTTTTCATACTGTACACTATACAATGTGTCCCAACACTCACTTCCCTGTTGTCCGTGTCCCAGAGAGGAGGCTACGTGTAGTTCCCTGAAGTTGGTTCTCCTTTTCTATTCCTCCATCCCTCCACCCTTCTGATATTACCACTCCTATTACTAGTCTTGATGGATCATCTATCCTAAGTTTCCCATGTTTCCAACTTCACTGTACATCTCCTGGTCGAGCTGGATTTATGTAGTAGAATTGAGGTCATGATAGTGGGTGGGAGGCAGCATGGGAACTAGAGGAAGGTTGCATATTTCATAGCTCCTACCCTGTATCTTAACTGGCTCATCTCCTCCTTGTAACCCCTCTGCAAAAGGCTGTCACCTCACCTATTGATGGGTTTTGGGTTCCCAATATGTACTGCCCCTTATTAATAATAATATAAGTTTAGCTCATTGATGCCTGACACCAGATCCTTTCACCACCTCATGATCCACAGGCTGGTGTGCTTCTTCCATGTGGGCTTTATTGCTTCTGAGCTGAATGGCCGCTTGTTTACTCAAGTCTTTAAGACCCCAGATGCTATATCTTTTGGTAGCCGGGCACCATCAGCTTTCTTCACCACATTTGCTTATGCACACATTTGTCCTCAGCGATTATATCAGGAAAGTGAGCATGCAATGTTATTCTTTTTAGTTCTTGAAGCCTGATATCTAATCCCTTTGACACCTCATGATTCCACCAGCTGGTGTGCTTCTTCCATGTGGGCTTTGTGTTTCTGAGCTACATGGCTGCTTGTTTACTTTCAAGCCTTTAAGTTCCCAGATGCTCCATCTTTTGATAGCCGGGCACCATCAGCTTTCTTCGCCACCTTTGCTTATGCACACATTTGTCTTCAGTGTTCATGTCGGAAAGGTGAGCATCTTGGAATGCCCATTTAATAGAAGAAAGCGTTCTTGAACCGAGGAGATACTTGAGTGGAGGTCCAATGCCCATCTGGAACAGAAGCATTTTATCCTGTCTACGTACCCATTTCAGTAGCCCACAGCCATGTCTGGTTCATTCCTTCTTCCTTTTTCTGTGCACTCCTAGCTACCAAATTGAAAATCTTGCTCTCAAGTAAACATAAACTGAAGGTTTATACATGGGTAGTAAAAAATTGATACTTTTTTCAATCTACCAGCATTTCCAACCCTCTTCCTATGATTGGAAAATGCCTTTATCTAAATACTGCAGAACCCCAGGTAGTATGGTAGGTTTGATGCTCTGCCTGGTTCCCAGGTTTCCTCTCCTGGGATCTACTTCTCTTACAATCTAGCAATCTTGTTAGAAGTCACAATGAATTGACAAACCTTTTCTATTTCCCTTAGACATCCATTTTAACCAATCTCCCAGCTCCATTAGGAAGTGGCCTGGACTCATCTGACAATACCTTCAGCCAGAAAGAAAATCACTCTCTAGGCAAAAATACAATATGAGAACCAGGTGGCTTATCCTAGAGGACAGACTGTTTGAGAAGCCTCCTTCCCTTGTGGTCCAACTATAAAGGACCCTCTAGCCTAGCCTGTGTGTTGAGGAAACAGATTTTGATGGACATGGCAGGTCCAGTGTCTTTTGGAGCAGTGAAGTCCACTGTCCAAAGACAGTCCTGATGGAGATTCTAATAGGGGCTTGAGATAACAAATGAGACAGGCTGTTACTGCAAGACCTAATCTGCTCTCCAATTTTAGGCATCTCTGACTATGCAACCTCTGAACCCAATTGCCTGATGAAGATTGTATTGGTTATCCATTCTCCAATAATTTCCTTTCCAGACTAGACAGATCCAAACAAAATTCTGATGCCTGTAACCAAGAATGTTGAATTGTACTGCATTCAGTCTTTCAAACAACCTCAGAGGGCGTGTACTTGTAATGTGATTTCATAGACTAGAAAATGGAATCTGGGTGGTTAATTGCTGTGGTTGTTAGATGCGATCAAGGCTGTTCCAAACCCATAGAGACCTTCAGCACTGCAGAACCAAAACACTGCCCATCTTCACAATTATTCCTATGCTTGATCCCATTACTGCAGCCATGGTGTCAAGTCATCTCTTTGGGGGCTGCCCCTTCACTTTAGCAAATATGATGTCTTTCTCTAGACACTGATCTCTCCTGACAACATAGCCAAAGTTTTAAGATGAAGTTTTGTCAACCATACCTCAAAGGATCATTCTGGCCATACTTCTTCCAAGACTGATCTGTTTGTCCTTTTAGCAGTTCATGGTACTTTCAATATTCTTCTCCAGCACCATGACTCAAATGAATCAATGCACCCTAAGCTTCGTTACTCAATGTCCAACTTTCACATGCCTGTGAGGCAATGGAAAATACCATAGCTTGGGTTAGGTGCATGTTAGTCCTCAAAGTAACGTCCTTGCTTTTCAATACTCTAAAGAGTTCTTGTGCAGCAGACTTACCTTAAATAACGTGTCTTTTGATCTCTTGATGAATAGTCCCTAGCCTGACAAATTTTTTCAGCAAAAACGTCCACTATATCTCTTCAGAGTATACTTGGAGTTGCAGTCACCTTTGATTAATGCTTTTCTACCTAAAGCATTAAATATTTAACTCATGTGCTATTCTTTAATTCATTTAAGTTAACTATTAGTGTCTTAACCATATTTAGATGTTCAGTTTCTGGGATGCTTTTTTGTATTCCCTATACGAGAAGCTCTGGTGGCATAATGGCTTGCACATTACGCATTGCTAACCACAAGGACAGACATTCGAAACCACCAGGTACTCCTCTGGAGAAAGATGAAGATTTCTACTCCTGTAAAGATTTGCAGTCTTCAAAAACCACAAGTGCAGTTATACTCTGTCCTAAAGGATCACTACAAGTTGGCATCAACTCATTGGCAGAGTTTGCTTGCTTGTTTATCCCTTAAGACCCAAACCAACCAACGTCCATTGAATTGTTTCTATGTCATATTTTCAAGGCTGTAAATGTTTACAAGGGCATATTGCCTCATTTTTCTCCTATGAAGCAGCTGGTGAAATTGAACCACTGAACTTGCAGTCCAATATTTACCCAACAGCATCACCAGAATTCCTATATTCATATAGCCAAATTCTTTCATTTCCCCCTCATAATATTCTTAAACAGTTAAACTTGATTAAAGTGAAAACATTACAGATATCATAGTGTGTGGGTATCTCAAAGCCAGCAGTCTGTAAAAATCCTTGAAAGGAAAAGTTGCCTGATGTACAATCTCCACCCTGACTGCTGGTGAAATTCTTAAGAACATCTGTTCTCTGTGAACACCTGACCTTAGTACACATCCATCTCTACCCTTCGGGCACACTTACTGCATTCTCCCTGTGCTAACCAAATCTTCTAGCCCCTAAAGAAGTCCAGTTAATCATTTTGACCCAAGAATTCTTCTAGAGGCCATTTATTACAGGGTGGAGTTGACAGCGGGAGCAACTTACCAACTATAAAGCTTGTGTTCTAGTTCAGTATCACCAGATCCAACCCATTGAGCTATTGGAGAGAACGTAGTTGGACATTTGATGATCTAGAAAAGATGCTAAACTGTTTCGCTCCCCTTCTCCCATTTATTTTCCTCTTTTCTCTACAGCTCCTTAAAAATTAGGGGGATTTCTGGTTCTCAAAAGTCAACAACCTCTCAGAATACTTTGCACTTTAGAGCTCACTCCCTCTCTCTCTCCCTCTCTTTGGAATCTTCTGTACCAGTGAGCTTGGATCAGAACTAGGAATGAGACTTCCCACAAGGAATGACAGTGAAGAGAGACATAGTGTCTTCAATCACATTCCTTCTTTCAGAAAACCCTGTGTGGTACAAAAGATTAATGCTAACCGAAAATGTCAGAATTCTAGCCCACCCTGCAAGGGCTTGCAGAAAGGCCTAGTGATCTCTTCTTTAAAAGTCATTCATAAATGATGCCTCTAAAATGGACCAGGGATCTATATAAACTATAGATATAGGGATGGATTTGGGATTCACACTAATTCTAACCGCAATATAAGAACAAGTTAGTCCTTTTGACATGGTCCTGCTTGATACTCACCCTCATGAAGAGATCACTGAAGATATGGTTGCTATAGAAATGTGTGGTGAAATAACTAGATAAAGCTCAGCTATCAGAAAGAATAGAGCCTGGTTTCTCACAGACTTGTTTAAAACAAGCAGCCATCTAAGTGAGGTGCCAACGAAGTGCACACAAAGGGAGCATGCCAGCCTGTGTGACACAAGAATTGTAAATACTAAAATCCAAAACGAGAAGAGGGAACAGTATTAGTCATTAAATTCTGAACACCCAATTTACAGAAAATTATGGATGACAGTACAAGCCCAAATTCCATTTGCAGGGTGCCCACTTGGATTAAGCCACTAGTAAATCTAATCTCGTTATTGACCAGGGATGTGAATGGCCTTGCTATCAGATAGAGTGCTTTGGGAAGTGAACTAATGTGAATGTACTTACTTTGAAGTTTAGCACCTTATCATTTGTCTTACCTATTGACCCATCTTAAATTTGTTCTAGTTTTTTTTATTTTCTGTTATCTTTCCAACTGTGTTTTTTCTACCCTTTTTATCATTACTAAGTTTTTTGTTTTGTTTTTTGTTTTTTATACTTTCCTGTATATGGAATCCATGATGGGTAAAACTATATAGGTGATAATTGGATTAAGAGTTTTTTGAATTACCGCAAAAAGATGGAGAAATGTGGAGCAATATTAAGCACAAGGAAGAAAAAATTGTTCTAAAATTGCTTGTAGTGGTGATTGTACAACCCTTTTTAATATGCTTAAACTATTGAACTGTAAAATGTGTGAATTGTCTGTCAATAAAACTGTTCTACTCTAACACATAGAGTCACATGAATTAGAATCAACTTGATATTAGCTGGAGTTTTTTAATCACTTGAATATTATATAGCCATTATTGATTCATTCTTTATAGCATTCATAAAAAAAGAGGTGGAAAATAAACAACTAATATTTCCAAGTGCTCCTACTCTGCTGGACTCTGGGTCAGATGTTTTTAGTTACTACTCTGTGATATCTTCTTTTGTTTTAATTTTACACATTGAACATTTGAGCCAATGAGAGAACAAGAAGTCATTGAAGTGGCATAGATAGAATCAAGAAGAACTGAGATTTGAACCCAGATGTTTTGTTCCCAAAGTGCTTTACCTCATACTAGAATAAAACAAAATCAATGGATACTGCTTTCCTTCTCTGAGATCATGCAGTGGAACAAAATTTAGATAAACAAAGATTTTTATCTTTCAAAGTCCAGAGTATTTATGTTCACTTTAGGCATTTGGGAAAAAAAGCAAAATCAGTTGCTTTTCCCTTAAACTTCCTTATTTCATTTGATCACGCCAACATTATTTCCTTAGAACTCTGTGAAAGGTATTTTATGCCAACATGGCTCCCATAGGAACAAGTTGACAGAGGTTAGCCTGTCAATCAGGTCACAGTTTGATTGCAGGGCTACTGTGGCAGTCATGTGGTTATGCTAATTTTATGATTGAAATGTGGGAGTGGAGTCTAACCTGTAAATCTGGAACTAGCTATTGAGTAGCCAATGAGGCCTCTATGTGGGCATGGCTTTCTCCTGAGACTTCTGGGAAATCTCACGATATTTCCCTCATGAAGATGAGAAGCTATCTTCCCCAGTGGTGGGGAGCTAGTCTCAGAGACGATGAATCACAGACAAGACAAGATGTCATCGTCCGAGAAGCTGGAGGAGCCGGCAGAGAGACCACACAGATTTGCCCTGATGGAGCCAGACCTCTGAAGCTGGGGCGGCCACATGGAGACCTCTTCCAGCAATGAGTTGCTTCTGCTGTTGATGGACCCTGAGCCCTGGAAGCAAGGAGCCATGTGGAAACCCCTGCCAGCTCAAGGAGGATTCTGCACCCACTGACCTGTGACTTCGTGAGTCAGAAGGAGACTTTATAGACTGATTTCGGGCATATGGGTTAATATCAGACTTATGACTTTGAACTGGGCTGGGCTCAGTCCTGTTCCTCTTGTATATAAATCTTTTCCTTATATGTACATGTGTGTCCTTAATTTGTTCCTCTAGTCTACCCAGACTAACACAGCTACTGAAATAAATGTCTCTCTTCCTTTCTCTCCTTGGTGGTGAGCCACACACACTCTCTGCCTTCATCTTCTTGCTTTTGAGTCACTCAGAGACCTGTTGGAGATGCAGCCACCACCATTGGATCCACAAGATTTTGCACCCACTGGTCTGTGATCTTCCTGTATTCTGCATTGCTGCATAAAGCTGCCTGAGTCTGATGAGGGACTTAAGGAATAGTTCATACTTAAGGATGACTATCAGACTTATGGACTTGATCTGGATTGGGGTGGGATGTTGCCTTGATATAAAGTTCTCTCTTACACATATTTATGAGTGTCACTGTATTTGTTGCTCTAGTCAACCCAATCTAACACAACTTCATTTTATATTTCTTATAGTCATGCCATGTCTTAAGCAAATCCCATAAAAATACAAAAATGTCATATTGTCATTGTAATGTATAGGTTTTGTTCACTGTAATCAATAGTCATATATATAAGGATCAATTTTCAAACATAAACCCTTCACTCCTTCCTCATACAGGCTATTAGTGGTGATACCTCATGCAGGAGGACTCACTGAGCTCCCAGAAGAAAGTGGAACATCTTCAAATCACATAAGTAGTAAAGTAAATATCCAGCAGAAGAGTCAATGCTACCAGTTCAGGGTGAATGTTGTTTCAACACCTTGCAAGGAAGATCAGCAGCTGTCAAGAACATTCAGGGGCTGGGATCAGTGGCACTTCCCAGAGAGGGAACATTGCTAATAAGCCTCTTGGCCCAGGAAACTCAAAGGTCCTCAAGAGCTGAGAGAAGCAAGCATGATCACTCGTGCTGAGAGTGATATCATGTTACCTTATCCTGTTGCTGATAAATGTTTTATCAATGTGTCCATTCTAACATATGTGCTTCACTTTCCTAATATATTTTGGTCATTTCCAATTACACCTTAAGGAGTGTCTTTTGCTCCCAGGCTATAATTTGTCTCTCCTTCTCAGGTTCACAATCAAGTAATGTCTAATTTTCACTTTATTATTATTGCATATTACCCCAATTCCAAACTAACACCAGGAATTTTTTAATCATTCTGTTGTGAATTTTCCCTTCCACCAACATTTCACAAGTACCAAAAATCCAAAAATATTTAGCAACCATATTGTTACCGTTTCTAGACCTGGCCTACCCATAACCATGTTTTGTTCCATATAGAGGGTATACTGTGTCTCAGTGAGATTAGTGGGTTCTGTTTTCCAGTTTCTCTTGCATAACACTGGAATATTAGAGGTTCTTTTAACTAGGTGCAAGAAGGAACATGGATGGTGTAATACTTTTAGCCACCATTCACTCACTATAATGATCATGTTGGGCTTCCATTTAGTGTTTTCTAACTTTGTATGTAAATGTGGCAGGGTTTTTTTAATCTCTTCTTAATAATGACATGTATTTTTTCCAGCTGTTCTATCTTGTCTTCTATAGGTATATTAGGTTACAGATAACCCAATCTATGCTATCCACACTTGTCTTAAGGGAGGGTTGTAAATTTGTAGGTTGAATTGTCTGGCAAGGCTTGGTATCAGGAATCAAGGTTGCCAGGGCACGGGTGTAGTAGTTGAGTGTGGGATTGCAGCCCACTGGCTTGATGGTTCAAATCCAGGAGCAGCTTTCCAGCAGCAAGACTAGGCCTCCCACTCCCATCAGAGGGCAGTGATGCCAAAAAAAAAAAAAAAAGGTTGCTAGGGCAGATGGTATGAGGATAATTAAATGCACCAAAATCAGGCCACTCTTTGGAATGGTTTCTCCTCCACAAATCATCAATATATTGCTGAAGGGTTAGTTTTCCACCAATTCATCCTTTAGATAAGGTTTTGCAAAACACATAGTGCATGTTTAGTAATCTTCATGCAGAGGGGTTGCATCTGTTGTGGTGACAGCTTCAGGTCTTACTGATGATTTACAATCACACACAGGACTTTAATTATAAGTATCAGGCATGACAAGACCATGCTCATGATCATTCACAAGATGTACATTTTTGATCAGTTGGTAAGTATAAGCTCAATATAAAATCCAGCAAAATATAATTGTGCATCCAATTGACAAGTATTTGATATCGGATGTTCTTGTAGGATATTGATAAGCTTGTAAGTACACTGTGATATAGGTCCAAAAGGAAAAGCTTCAGTATTATTTCAGGCAGATGTCTATGGAGAAATTTTGTCTAGTTTAATTGTCCTCTGCTTCACACAGTTCTGTTGTGGTTTGGGGTAACCATTTCCTATAAAGAGAGATTTGTATTATTATTATTTCTATTATTAATCCATATGGTATGTTATTTTTTTGCAGGCAGAAGCCTGTTTTATTAGGCTAATGCCTTTATAGGTTCTGTTGTGTGTTATGCAGAGAAATTTTACCTTGGTATATTAGTAATTAGTTGATGATGTAGCAGAGAGGAATTACTAAACCTAAATGAAGGATGAACATGATGGTGGGAAATAAAGGAAAGAATCAGGAGGCAAAGGACATTTATAAAGGCCTAAATACAGACATGTACATATGTAAATATATGTAACAAGAGGGGAATAAAATTATGAACTCATACCTACATGTTAGGAATTAAGGTTGCAGATATTGGGCCTCAACTCAAGTACTCCCTTAACACTAGAACACTATTTTTCTAACAATCCAGCATTCTGTGATGCTCACCTTCCCAACACAATCACTGAAGACAAAGTGAATAGCAAATATGGTAAAAATGGGTGTATAATAAAATATGATGAAGAAAACTGATGGTGCCCGGCTATCTAAAGATAAAGCATCTGGGGTCTTAAAGGCTTGAAGATAAACATGGCTATCTAGCTGAGAAGCAACAAAGTCCACACTCCCTCACAGAGGGCTCACAGGGAAGAGAAGAGCCAGTCAAGGTGCAGTATAACAAGGATGAAACACACAATTTCCTCTAGTTCTTTGGTGTTTCCTTCACCCTACTATCATGACCTCAATTCTACCTTAAAAATCCCATTAAATCAGAGCATGCACACTGCTATAGATAAGAGCCCCAAACACCAGGAATTTAGGATAGATAAACCCCTCAGGGTCAATAGGGAGAGTAGAGATACATGAAGATTAGGGGAGGGTGGGCAGTGAAAGGAGGAATCTATCACAAGGGTCAACTTGAACTCCCTCCCACTGGGACAAATAATGGAGAAGTGGGTGAGGATTGATGGAGAATGATGTAAGATATTGGGGGGGGGGAGTCTATAACTTATCAAATATTCATGAGGTAGAGTAGGCAGGAAAGAGAGGGAGGAGAAATGAGCAGTTGATAAGAGGAGCTCAAGTGGGAAGAGAATGCTTTGAAAATGATAATGGTGGCATATGTGTAAATGTGCTTGACACATTGAAGGAATCTATGGATTGTGATGAGAGATTCTCCATGGAGGTAAGAACCTCTAATAAAACTATTTTGTTAAAAATAATTAATTAATTAATGGCATGCATTGTCTAGAATTTCTTGCAATAATTGTCTATGTGCTATCTTTATGTGTTCTTGAATTACTCCATTAATTTTTCAATTATATCCTCTAAAGTTGGATTATATGATACGTGGTAGTTTCATATTATGTACTTTCATTCTTCAAGGGATTTCATTCTCTTTCCTGTAAAATGAGATCGCTGGTCTAATTCTGCTATATTTGGTAGACCATATGCTGATATTCATCTCATTAGTATGTTTAGGGTATTATCTGCATACAGGGTATTTATTCCATGTGCTTGTCATATACCAGCATATATGCCTACAATGGTGCAAGCTATCTGTTTTTGTTCATGGATCCTATGTAATTTATCTGTATCTTGTGTTCAAAATCCTAATTCCTTCACTATTTGTCTCTTTTGTAGATGTCTAAACTTTGGTTCCTTAATGCTACAATATTGACATTTGTCAATACTTTTTCTTTTTTCCATGTCATCCCTGTTTCTTTCATCCTAGTGCCTGTGCCTTCATGTTCTGTTTGCATGTATATAATATATCTGCTACTGTCCTTGTGTAATGGGCATTCATTCCTTTCCACTTACCTTTAAATGTTAATTTCAGGAATTAATCTTTCTATATTTCTGGTTCTCTTCTTACTTTAATTGTTTATCTTAGTATATCTACTTCATTGTTATATTGGAGTTCTAATCCCTGTTTGTTTGGGTGTGTGACCACAGAGGTAACACAGACTTCTCTGTCTTGTGATCATTTATCTATTATTTGTTGCCATGTTTCTTTAGGCCAAATACCTTGCCTATTGATTTTCCAATCATGAGATCTCCATTTTTGAGACCATACTGTGACATTTTCTATGATCTATGAATCCAAGGTGTGTGTGTGTGTGTGTGTTGTATGTGTGCTGTGTATGTGTGATAAAGAGAGAGAGAGAGAGTTTGCTTTTTCATCCATTTAATAACCCAAAGGGATGCTGTTAATCTGGCATGTTGTGCAGACTTGCTTTACCTTCCTCTGTTAGAATGAGTTCATTTGGAACTTGAAGAGCTGCTGCCTTCTATTTGGTTTCATTGTTGACCACAGAGGCTGATCGTGGTACATAAGTAATTAAGTCAGGAGAATATGCCAGACCTCATTTGCCAAAGTTATGACCATGACTGTGTTCAGATCTCCCTCTTTTTTGGGGCCCTACTTCAACCTTGCTAAGTCCTCCGTCAACTGAGAGTGTTGGCCTGGGTGTTTGGATGTACCATTTCTGAACTAGCAGATTTGGTTCAATAGGTCAGCCCACAGTCTTGCATAGACTCAAAAATCTCTTCCACTCACTGCCATTGAGAGGATGCTGACTCATTGTGAGCCTACAGAACAGCTTAGAACTCTCCTGGGAGTTTCCATATTTCTTCATAGAAGTAGAAAGTCTTATCTTTCCCCTTGGAGCTGTAATGGTTTTAAACTCTATTTCTTAAGGTTAACAGCCCAGTACATGACTACTATGTCACCAGCGCTCCTTGGGGGGCTTTATAGGATAATCATGCATGTTTTTAAAAGAGAGAATATTTTAAATGAGAGTATGGGAATTTTTATGTCCAGAAACCAACTGGTGTGTATAATTTTTCATTCTCAACTTCTATCACTGAGTAAAATATCCATAATCTTTGTATACTAACTTTGTATACTAATTATTTGTATACTAACATTAATCTGATTTTCACTCCTGGATTCAGGTATTGTAATGTTTGATATTCTCAGA
Organism: Nesogale talazaci; assembly: GCA_004026705.1. Taxonomy (NCBI): domain Eukaryota; kingdom Metazoa; phylum Chordata; class Mammalia; order Afrosoricida; family Tenrecidae; genus Nesogale; species Nesogale talazaci. The sequence continues at coordinate 176,789 of PVJH01001881.1, read as the reverse complement.
AATCTTTGTGAACAAATTCTAGGACCTCTTCCTTTTTTGGTTCCCATTGGTAATCATCAGCTTTCCTAGTTACTATATATATGACTTTAAGTATCGGTATTAAAAACAGTATGTGTTATTTCCAATAACCAAGTAAGCCTATCAATTTCTGTGCATTGTTCTGCATAGCTACTGTGGGTATACTGTCAATTTTATCAATTACCCTTATGAGAAATATTCTTCCTTCAGATGACTCTATAGTGCCTAAGAATTTTGCTTGTGTGTCTAGGCATGTAGTTTGTCTGGATTAATTGCCCCTCCTTTTGATCCTAGCTGTATAAGCAACTATCCATGCATTTTTTGCAGTTCCTCATTATTGTTAGCTAGAAGTGTATCATCTGCACAGTGCCAGATTGTACTTTTATATTCTGATTGTTTTATGTGACTAGCTAAATGTGAGTTATTAAGGGACGATTAAGATATCTCTCAGGCAGTCTTTAAATCTGTATTGTCTGTCTTACCATGTAAAAGTAATATAGCTCCTAGAATTCTCATGCAATGAGAGCGTGTCCCTCATGTATACCATTCCAGAGGAGCTGTCATTATCTTGTGTTATTTTGGCAATAATGTCACCCATGTCTTGCGAAGCTCCTCCTAATGCCCTGTTATTTTCATTTTTCTCCATTTGCTTTAACCACAGGCCACACTAGAAAATTGTAATCAAATTGTGCGGTTCTTTCAACAATATCATGTAAAGTAGTTTGGTTGTGTGTTGTTATTTTTCTTCTCATAACTTCTTATATCCTCCTTTTAATGAGTATTGTTTTACAAATTATTTCTCAAATGGTTTTGAAAATTTTTAGGGTCTATTTTTATTTCTCCCAACCTTACATTGTATTCTTTTAATCTTTTAAGTGGCAATACATCCGGAAAGATTCATCGTATAAGATCCATGCCTAAAATATTTTTGAATCAACTACTTATAGTTAAGAATCCTTTTTGCTATAGTTTAAAATGAAGGAATTTCCTAATCAAAGCTGCAATACAATTCTGTTCTAATTTCTGTAGTGTAATGTCCAGTTTACTATGTTCCTCTGGCATTACTAACAAAGAAATGTTGGGTCCTGGGTTTAGAGAAAAATGTATGCTCATTTAGTCTTCAGTCACAATGCAAGATTTATGTACGATCTGTTGTCTATGGACATTGGTGAAACTAAGTCTGTTGTTTCCCACTTGGTCCATTTTTATGTTTTGTTGTTTTAAAAACATATCTTATTGGTTACATATCCTGGTGCCTGACTCTGTGGCCATGGATTTGGGCCTTTTTGGTTTGAAGTTATGTCTGAATTACTTAGATCTAGGTAGGTCTCAATAAATCATCTCTCCACTGGTTGGTCTAGCTTTCTCTTTTGCCTCTATTGAGTTGGGAATTGTCCCACCTATTGGTATTATTAGAAGGAAACGGAAACTGAGGTTTGGCGTTTCCTGTTTTAGCAAACCATGATCTAGCCCATCTCTTGTCAGAGCTCATATTTGAGCTTATCCCAGAAGATATTTTTGCCTTTATTCGGTCTGGTTCCTCATTTAATTTAAGGATCCTTTGTAATGTCTTATCCCGGCACTGAGCAGAGCTGCAGCCTACATCACTTGTAAATGTTCAGGAGTTCCTTGTAGGAATGCATTTTGTGTTCCACTCCCTTGGGTTTCCAAAGCTGTAATTCTTTATGAGAGCCGAAAGCCTCGTCTTTCTCCTTCAGAACAGCGGCCTTTAGAATTCGCGGTCAAGACGTGATCATGACATCAGGGAACGACGGGAGGAGTTATTTTCCTATCACTGTCCCCAATTTCCTTACCTCTTTATTGCCTTCAGCCTATCTTATTCCATCTTAACCTATCAGTTATATTCATGTATGGGCAGATTTACCTGCACAATCTATCCCCATAGGCTTACTTTTTGATAAAAAATTCCTGTTCGTAACTTAAGCTGTTCAGTCACATCTAGGTTTCTGCAATATTAGTAAACTAATACATGTCTTTACCAGTTAGCATAGGTTCAGCTTCTTTATCCCTTAGTTTTAAGTTTCAGCCTATGTCTGAGATATCTTTCTGTGCAAAGTCTTATCTCATTGTCATGAGATCTTGTTATCTTTATTTTGCTAAGTCTCCCTGTCCTAGACCAGATCCTCACCTGGCTTTTTCTTAATGGTAGAAAGGAATGTTTCTGTCAAAGTCTTTTTAAATAGGTGATTATCTGAGTGCTTATTTAGGAGATTTCTATGTAGGGTCTTACTTTTCTATCGATCTCTGTCTGGTGCTGATATTGTTCACATTAATATTAATGATATCTTAGTCTTGTTACTTCTTTCCAAAACTGGATGTATACTATTGGCATTGTTTTGTATTTAATTGTCTGGAATGCCATACGTTAATGAATATGATTAGTTTATTTTGGATTCTTTCGTTCATGGGATAGCAATGGTCAGAGACTGAAAATTCTAGTTCACTTTTCTTCTAAATATTTTCCAAATTGTATTCATTTTAATCAAGTATGCATAGCATATGGAAGATTTAATATAATCTAGATTTCCCCCCACAATTTATACTCCTGTAATATATTTATACTGCACAATTCTTTTTCCAAATGCTTAGTTTTATTTCCTATGAATTTTTTATATTCAAAAATCTTAGAGCCAAATTTTGCAATTTCTATGTGCCAGTCTAGTGGTGCAGAATGTGAGATTTTGAAATCTATGACTTCCTCTTTTTATTGTAATTTAAATGGGATCACCCACTGTGCCAAGATGTGTTAAGCAAGTCCCATAAACATGCAGCGCCATCTAATTGCCTTTGGAATGCTTAGGTTTTACTCACTGGAGTCAACAGCCATATATGTATATAGGGACAAGGCTAAAATAGAGATCCATCTTTCCCTTCTCACACAGGAGGAGCTCCACTGAGCTCCCAGAGGAATCACGCCTTCAAAATCGCATAAGCACTAAAGCAAATATTAGCTAATGAGTCAGTGTTCCCTGTGTTCGTAGTGACCCTTGTATCAATACCTTGCAAGGAAGATTGTTGGTTCCAGGGGTTCCGGGCAGCAGCAAGTCCTTCACTGAGTGGCGCTGATAGTAGGCCTTTTGGCCCCCGAAACTCAACAGTTACCAAGGACAAGGAGAAGTGTGATCATCTCCAGCTGTGAATGATGTCCTGTCATCTCCTTCTGCTGCTTATAAATCTATGTTATCAGTTGGTCACTTCTAACAGATGTATCTGGCTTTACTGGTATGGGCAGTTTCTCCATTACCCATTTGGAAGTATCCATTACCCTTGGGTATTCATGTATCTGTCCTTTTCAAGCTCCACAGTCTATGCTTCTGTTTATAGGACACCACCACTGTTGAAATGACCAGGAAAACTCCTTCTGCCCAGGAGGGCTTTACTATGCAAAATAAAGAAAGAAAATAAAGATTTCATCTCACTCTGCCAGGCCATAGTTTCTAAGGAAAGTTTCTGTCAGTTGTAAGTGAAAAAGTCCACAGCCAGAAAGCATAGGAACTTCCAGAAACCTGATCAAGAAAAATTCATCAGATTAAAAAAAAAAAAAACCCAAATAAATTTATTAGTGTTTTCCCTATTTTCATAAGCTTGAGATTTAAAAACAACAAAAATACCGTGAATTGACTAAAATTCAAAATTCTGAGGAATGGAAAAATAAAAGATTCCCCGCTCCTCCCATTTGAGCATGCTCTACCGAAGATCTCATGATTCTGGGAATGTGGAAGATGGTTCTACTAAACAAATAAACAAACAAACAAAAAGGAAACACTGATGCATTCCAGATCTAGAAAGCAAATGGAGCATTGTCTTATGCCTTATAATGAAATTCAAACAGCGAGGTTACAAGACTAAGAGAGTTTGGGGAAATTATAGTCAATTAGACGATGTTTATGAATGGAAAATCTATCTGCTCTAGAAACCTTTGTTTGCCCAATTCACAATGAAAAGTTAAAAGAAACAAAAAAACCTTTTTGAATGGGTGCTCAAAATTTGTTAGTTGAATTGAAGCATCTACCTGACAGTTCTATGAAACATGTTATCCACAGCCTTACAATGAAAGCCCCAATTCCATTTGCAGAGTTCCCTCCACAATTAGGCCTCCCTTCAATTCCCTTAAACCATTGGCCAAGGATGTGAATAATCTTGCCCTCAGAGAGAGTGCATTGGAAAGTGGATTACTGCAGATATAGTTGGCTTAAAATTTAACCTAGTATCATTTGTTTTCCTTTTTTTATCCAGTTTGTGCTAGTTTCTATTATTTCCTGCTTTCCATTGGATTGAAGATTTTCTGTGCTTTATCTTGTTGTCATTTTTTGGTCTGATTTTTTTCAAATCATTTTTCTGGGAGCTTATACAACTCATTACAATTTGTACATTAGTTGCCATCATCATCCTCAAAACATTTTCTTTCTACTTGAGCCCTTTCTGTCAGTTCATTTTTCACTCCCTCCCTACCCTCACTCCCTAGCGAACTATTGATAATATACTTTTTTTTTTCATGCCTTACACTGGTCAATATCTCCCTTCACCCACATATCTGTTGTCCTTCCCCCAGGGAGGGGTTATAGGTAGATCATTGTGATTGGTTCCCCTTTCTCCCCCACCTTCCTCTTCCCCTCCTGGTATCACTACTCTCATTATAGGTCCTGAGGGGTTTATCAGCCCTGGATTCCCTATGTTTCCAGCTCTGATCTGTACCAGTGTACATCCTCTAATCTAGCCAGAATTGTGAGGTAGAACTGGGATCATGATGGGATGGGGGGGTGGGGAGAAGAAAGTATTAAAGACAGAGGAAAGTTATATGCTTCATCAGTGCATTGTTTTTGATTCCTCATACCTGATCTTAGCAACACCTCATGATCACACAGGCTGGTGTGCTTCTTTCTATGTGTGTTGTCTTGTTTCTCAGCTAGATAGCTGCTTGTTTATCTTCAAATCTTTACGACCTCAGACTCTATAGCTTTGAATGGGTGGGCACCATCATCTTTCTTCACATTTGCTTATGCCCCTGCTTTGTATTCAGGGATCATGTAGGGAAGGTGAGCATCATGGAATTTAATTGTTTAAATTGAACAATTTCTTGCATTAAGGGAGTACTTGAGTAGAGGGCCAAAGTCCACCTGATACCTTACTACTAAATCTTTAAAAATATGCACTACATCTATTTCCCCATCATCATAAATAAATCTATTTACATATGTGTTTGCCTGTATTTAGACCTCTATAAATACACTTTGCTTCCTAGTTCTTTCCTTTTCCTTTCCTTTTGTCCCACTATTATGTTCAGCCTTCATCTGGGTCTCAGTAATTCCCTTGATCAAGCCCTACTAGGCCTCCTACACCCTCCTCGCCATCAATTTTGGATGACTTCTTGCTTCCTTTTCCCTGGGTTTGTTAACACCCACTTCCTTTCCCCTGTCTTCCCCTCTTGCATGCCCTACCCCCCATGGTAGGTCCCCTTTTTCTCCTCCAGGTTGTTTATCCTGCCTATCTTATCTAGATAGACCTGCAGAGATAATAATAGAATAAAAAGCAAGACAGAGCAAAACAAAGCAACAAAAGAAAACAAAACAACAGCAAAAAGAAAAGCCTGTAAATAGTTCCAGGTCTGTTTGCTGACCTATAGGAGTGTTTTCCAGTCAAGTCTAAGGGGGTGTCACACCTTGACCTTAAAGTTTATTTTTGGTATTCCCTGGGCACTTCAGTGCTCTGATCTCCTTGCTATTCTGTTGCACATCCTTAGTGTTTCCCCTCAGTGTAGTAAGGTCAGATCAGATGCAATTCCCACACTCTGTCTCCAATGTTGTCTCCTGTAGTGCTATGGGTCAGTGAGGGATAGCATGTCTCATAGTGGGACCAATTCTATGGTCCTCTCTGCTTTGGCTTCTCTGAGTGGGAATATTGACCTCAGGACTTGGTGGGCCAGAATGTATTTCACTCTCTCTTTCTCTCCCTTCATTTGCTCCTGTGTGCTTTGATCTATCTGTTTTTTTATATAAAATCTAACATGAGTAAATATGCAGTAAAATTATATTCATAGTTTCTTAGGGTTATAGAGGGAAACATCACAACAGATGTAAGCATGAAGGAAGTGTTCTAAAATTGCACAGTTCTTTTGTAATACATTTTTTTTTTGTGGGCATCACTGCCTCTGGTGGTCGTGGGCGCTACCCAGCCGCCACTGGATTTGAACCACCAAGCCCACGGGCTGCAGTTCTGCACTCAACCACTTACGCCACCAGGGCTCAGCCCTGTAATACATTTTAAAGATATGTAAATAGATGTCAAGAAAACTATTATTAAAATGCTATCTGTGGCTTGTATTCACATATACTTACACACAGACAAAGAGAGAAGAAGGAATGGGGTCTGAGGTCTTTTCCTTTCAATCATGGTCCCTATGGATCACTGTTTTTCCTGTTCCCCTTCATCTATGGCAACTTTCTTCTCCAGTGCTCTTCTTCCATATGGCATACTCCAAGCAGGCTAAGGTGAAAACTGCTGTGTCATTATACCTGGGAATGGAGAGCCTAGACATGATAGCCACCATTCAGGTTCAAGTTTAGCTGATTGGACAATGAGCATCTTCTAAGAGGAGACCAGGTGCTGCAGAAAAGAGAGATTAAAAACTGGTCCTTATCTTAAAAGGGATTGCATACTTGTTATGGGAAAATATCACAAAGTAAAACAAGAATTAGCTGAATGAAACAACATTTAATCACATCATTACATTTTAGAGCATTTAGGGCAAAAACGTGCTCTGTTATCTTTTCATTTTCCCATGGCCATTTGAAGTCTTCTTGTATACTACAAGGTTTCAGAAAAGAGAAGTGCTCATTTGATTGCTGCAGGAAGGTACCATCATGACATCCCTTAAGCTCAGCCTCCCACTCCATGAGATGAGCTCCAAGCTCCCTTGCCAGGGTAGTCAGTGCCTACCTCTGATGTAAGTCCTTAAAGACTCCAGACCTTCATTCCTCAGTAGATCCCAGATAAAAAGCAATCGCTAAAGAATGAGTTGTCTTCAGACACACTTGCCTTCAGTCTTTGGTGTGTAACCGTGGGCAAAACTTCTCTCTTCAGGTAAGGCAATTATTGTCAAGGCTTGACAGTTGAAGGCACCTTCAGACAGCACCCCTGTAGGTTGAGGACTAAGCCCTCTAGCTCTGAAGGGGGATCTGAGCAGCTCATCCACTATCATCTTTTATTTAATCTGTGTGAGTCTGTGTCTAAGTTGTGGAAGCAGTTCCTCTAAGGAGTGTGTGTGTGTGCGTGTGTGTGCATGTGTTCTCCTCTCCACTCCTCTCCCACCGGCCCCCAGAGACATTTAAAGGAAAAAAAGTTAGTAGAACAAGTGACAGCCCTGGCTCCTAAAGCTGGTTTCTAAATTGCAAATGATACTCCCCATATCCTTCCTTTCCAGCCATTTGAAATTACCCAGTCATTCCACTGGTGGCATTCCCCCATCCTCCTTGCTAAAGGACCTGGGTGGTAAAAGTGCTCATTTGTGTTCAAGATTAGACAAAGGAATCATGAGAGGGCACCCATGCTCATTACTGTGTGACAAACATCCTTCTCCTTGCATTCACACTGTAATAGAAATCATTAAAAAAGGAAAACCTTCAAGGAGTCTACAGAAAAAAAGTGGTTGGAAATGGATTGTGGTAGCAATCATGTGTTCTACTTGATATGGTTGAAAGAGGGAATGACATGATAAATGTATTATATCCCAACTAATTAAAAAAATAAAAAGCAAAACCTTGTGGCTATCTCTATATCATTATGGTTAGGTACCATCAAGTCAGTTCTGACCCATGGTGACTCTATATTAAACAGAACACAATATTGTTGAGTCTTGCATCATCCCCCCAAACGATTTTTATATTTGAGTCTATTGATGCAGCCACCATTTCAGTCCATCCTGTCAAAGGTCTTGCTCCTTTTGCTGCCTTCCACTTTACCAAGCATGCTGTCCTTCTCCAGGAACTGGTCTTTCCTGACAACATGTGCAAAGTACATGAGATGAAGTCTCTCTCACCAACCATGCCTCTAAGGAGCACTCTGGACACACTTCTTCCAAGACATGTTTATTGTCCTTTTAGCCATCCATGGTACTTTAAATATGCTTCACCAGCACCACGCTGTCATCTATCTGGAAAATGAGAAGGTAAATGTCAGAGCCAAATGCACAGCATCTTTGACCTACTAAAAGGTCTTTCTAAATGACTTAAAGTCCAAAAAGTGTCAACCTAGTATTATTTCTAAGATAGGTGACTGCATTGTGTGGAAAACATGAAGTGGAGCTTCAGAAGACAGTAACACTGGTCTTTCCTTCCATAGCAACTAAATGACTGAAAGAATCACTTTATCTCTTTGAGCCTCAGCTTCTTCATCTGAAAATGAATGAGGTAGACCAGTACTTATTTATACAAATGATTTAAAACTCAGGGAGTGAGGAGAGGTTTTATGAGGTGTGGATTAAACTGAGAATTGAGGGGTTTGCCCACCCAAATCCACTGACATATAATGCATAGAAACTTTGTAGGACAAGGTAGAATAGTTCATTTGGGCTTCCTGGGATATGAATCTTTGCAGAAGCAGAGAAATCTCATCATTCTCTCAAAGAATGACTGGTAGATTTGAGTGGCTGACCTTGGATTTAGGAGCCTAGTACCTAAGCTTCTACATTACTAGGGTTCCTTAGGGGTTTGATAAAAGCATCTGATTGACTGCTTGCTTCCTTCCACTTTTTCTATCACTCAAAGGACAGCATCAAGCACATTCTTGAATATGTATGAACTGAGCCTTTGAGCACAGTGTAAACTTGCAAGAATAGCTTTCAGCTTCATGAGATTTGTGGTTGAGGCAGTAGCACCAGAAATGCAAGAAAGCATATGAATCTCTGTTTTTAAGTCATTCTTGGATCATACTCTTGCCCATCCTCACCCCAGGGTTTCCCTCAGAGCATGTGATACTGTCAGATACAGGCTGGTAGCAGGATAAACACAGAAACCAGGAAAGGTTAAGAATGTGCAGACCCTATTTTAGAATCAGAAACCCCATAAGCCCACCTATAGACAATTATACATCCCCTCACAGAAAGGTCACAAGGAAGGGACAAGGCACTAAGGGTACAGTATGGCACCAATGAAACATACAATATTGCTCTATTTCCTTCCCCCCCCAACTATCATGATCCCAGTTCGATCTTATAGATCCGGTTACACCAGAGCATGTACACTGGTATAGATAAAAGCTCTTGACACCTGGAATCCAGAACAGATAACTCCCTCAGGAACAATAATGGACGTAACAATACATGAGGGTAGGGAGAAGGTGAAGGGAGAAACGGGAAACTGATAGCAATGATCGGCATATAATCCCTTCCCTCCCCGCCCAGGGTAAGGAATAACAGAAACATGGTTGAAGGGAGACAGTGGGATGGGGTGAAATATAAATATTATAATAATTTATAATTTACCAAGGTTCAGGAGGGTGGGAGGATGGGTAAACAGGAAAAAAATGAGATGCTGATATCAAGAGCTCAAGTAGAAAGAAAACGTTTTGCAAAGGATAATGGCAAGCACACGTACAAATGTGCTCGACTTGATGGATGTAGACTTTGCTATGAGAGTTGTAATAGCCCTCAATAAAATGATCAAAACTCATAAAAATAAAATTTAATTTAAAAAGAAAGAAATGACTCTAGAATAATTGAATAGCACTTTCAACTGAGTCTTAGATCTTATATAATGAAACTTAACTCCAAAAGAGCCACAGACAACTATAAAGCATCAAATTAGGGGAGAAAATCCTTAACAGAATATCTTCAGACCTAGACTGAAGCAAAAATATTCTTATTTTTATACATATTGTGAAATACTTATTTCTAATTACAAATACATGAAATTATGTCATGAAGCATGGTGTAGCATGGGTAACCGTCTTTACATAACAACAGTAAGGGCTGAGCCCCGGTGGTGTAGTGGTTGAGTATAGGACTGCGGCCCACCGGGTTGGCATTTTAAATACAGCAGCACCTCTCCAGGAGCAAGGCTGGGTCTCCCACTCTCACCAGAGGGCAATGATGCCCCCCAAAAAAACAAACAAAACAACAGTAAACAACATTGTTACACTTTATGACAGTCTGTGTCAATGTCAGTGTGAAGGTTGAGATAGCTGCTCAGATCAGAAATTCTCGGGGCTGTCTTTGTAAGAGCACAACAAAGATCATCTTCCACAAATATGTTTATGAATTTGGATTTGATAACCAACACGCTGGAAAACCCTGTTCACAAAGATAAGCTGTTGGAAATGAAGGAAGAAGGTGCAACACAGTCTCAGACAGAATAGGATATGACTGCAAACACTTGATTCAGAATTTTGTAACTGGAATTGTAGAGAATTGTTTTTGCTGCATTGCTGTTAATAAGTTCAATGAACTTCTCTTGTGCTGTTTCAGGAACATCTTCAACTTTGTGCATGGACTTCTGACAGGTGCAAATGGGGTATCAGATAGCGGAGCAGTGTCTCCCTTTCGAATACCATCAGAAATAGGTGTTTTCTGATGGTCTTAGGTGATACATATGAAAAGGTCATTCGACCTACAAAGGGGTTGTGACCCACAGGTTGAGAACAGCTGCTTTAAACCCTTTCCCTAAAAGAGATGGACTGTGAAGATAGGCTTCATGCTGGTCTAAGTTGATAGGAGATAAATTTTTTTATGTATAAATGTCTATGGCTGTGTCTCTGACCAACAAAGACTAGTACAGCCATGGTCTCTAAAAGAGACTTTATACATGTCTATGTATATATACTTTCTTATCATGAAAAGTCTTATAAGGTATATATCAAAACATAACAATGTTTACCTCTAATAATTAGCTTGTGAAAATGTTCTTATTTTTGACATTCAAAAAACCCTCAATCTATAAAGGGAAACATTAATAAACTAAACCTCATCAAAATTAAAAAGAAATACAAAATTTTCTTCTATAAGAGACTCTGCTAATCAAATGTAAAGACAAGCAACAGATGGGGAGGAAATATTTACAAATCGGATACTTTAAATAAGTCTAGTATTAGGATAAAGAACTCTCAGACAATTTGACAGCTTAAAAAAAGTAAGTTTATGCTTATTGTATGCCCCAGCTAATGCACTCTTGACTATCCCAAAGAAGTGAAAACAACAACATCTTACATTCAAACACAACACTGCATATGAAGTGCATCTTCAGGCAAATTGGTTCACAATGACTGAGAATGGAAGCAAGCTAAATGTCCTTCAGCAAGTGAAGAGTTCAACTGTGATAAAGATACACCATGGAGTTCTGCTCAGTAATAAAAAGAAACAAATAAGGGCACATGCAATGATATTTTACATGATTCCACGTGTATAACATCTTTGTAATAACAGAATTACAACCAATTTCCAGAGTACAAACAAGATCCACTCTAACTGTCTTTAAGCGTGTGTCAGTAAGTGGGAGCAGGTGCATACAGTTCTTATTGAGGCTCACATGAGTGCAGGAAAGGGAGTCGGGGTCACAGTGGACTATGCCGGGGGAGGGCCCCCCACACCAGCTGCTCTGAAAGACAAAGATGAGGCTTCCTGCTCTGTAAAGACTTATTGCCTTGGGAACACAAAGGACAGTCCTACTCTTCCCCTGCAGGTTCACAATGACTCAAAATTGACATAATGGCAATGTTAGAGCTTTCTTTTTTACTTTAGTCAGTGGTCCTCAACCTTCCTAATGCCATGACTCTTTCAGATAGTTCCTCAAGTCATGGTGACCCTAGCCGTAAAATTATTTTCGCTGCTACTTCATAACTGTGATTTTGCTATCGTTATGAATCATCATGTAAATATCTGCTAGGCAGGATGTATTTTCATTGTTACCAATTGAACACAATTAAAGCATAGTGACTAATCAGAAAACAATATATAATTATAATTGTGAAATATTTATTTCTAATTACAAATAAATGAAACTTTTGTTTTAAATCATGTTATAGTAGCTGAGCCCTGTTGGTACAGTGGTTGTGTGCAGGACTGTGGCCCACAGGGTTGATGGTTCAAATCCAGCAGCCACTCTCCAGGAGCAAGGTTGGGCTTCCTACTCCCACCAGGGCAGTGAAGCTAAAAAACAAAAACAAAGCAAAACAAAAAGCATAGCATAGCATGGGTAACAGTCTTCATGCTGGGTACTTTCATAGGTGGGAGTATTTGCATGTAGGTGGACCCGCCCGGATAGAGGAATGATGTCTCAGTTTCTAAGACCGTGGGAAATATGTTTTCTGATGGTCCTAGGTGACCCCCAAATGGGTCGCGACCCACATGTTGAGAACTGCTGATTTAATGCAAAAGCGTGAGAGTTGATGATTAAAAAGCTTAGTTAGCAGCCAAGAGGTAGGTGATTGGGACCCACCTGCTACTCTGCAGGAGAAAGATCGGGCTATTTCTGTATAGATTTACAACCTGGAGACAGCTCTTTGTCGTCTAACTTCCATCGAGCTGGTTCCAATTCATAGTGACCCTGTAGAATGGGGTAAGACTGCTCCTGTGGCTGGCCAACATTAGCTTTTCACAGGAATAGAAAGCTTTGTCTTTATCTCCCAGAGCACTTGGGAGTTTTCAACTGCAGACTTTGATAAAAGCAGTCCAATGTGTAACCACTGTATCCATTGGAATGGACTCAAACGCAGTGGATTGGTTTTAGTGCAAGAAACCTTTCAAGTCATTGAAACCTTTCAAACCTTTCAAATGATCTTAAAATTACAGATGAAGTAAGTGTAAAGTGCAGAGTTGTGAGGAGGGGATGGTTCAGTCATTGCAAAGTGAGTGAACTCGGGTCTTACTAAAGGGCAAGTGTTATTTCCTGAGAGTCATTCTAACCTAGACGTGGAGAATGGATCAATCAGTGATTGCCAGAGGTTGAGGGTTGGGTAGGGAGGGGTGTGGATATGGCTGCAAAAGAGTATCAAGAAGGGTCCATAGGATTAAAAATACTCTATTTGTGACCATGGGAGTGGTTACAGAAACTTACAAACATGATAAAACTATAAGATTGAAGACACATCCTGCTGTGGGAAACTAAGAAATAGGCATATAGAAACATTACATTCCTTTTTTTTACAACTGCATGTGAATTTATGATTATTCCAAATAAAAGTTTTTTAAAAAAGACTATGGCATATGCCAAAAGAAAAAAGCAGCCAGAATCAAACATGGTCATGGTGGTTGTTGCTCAGTGCTCTTGAGATCCAACAGAATGAAACACTGCCTGATCCTGGGCCATCCTCACTGGCATTCTTCTGTATAAGCACATTGTTCTCACTGTGCTGTCAGTCCATCTCATCGAGGTCTTTCTCTTTTGCATTGCCCTTCTACTTTATCAAATACAATATTCTTTTCAATGAAGCAGTCTCTCCTGACAACGTGCTCAAAGTACATGAGACAAAGTCCATGCTTCTAAGGAGCATTCTGAATGTACTTCTTCAAAGATATATATGTTTATTCTTTCGGCAGAACATGGTACTTTTAATAGTTTTCACCCACAAAATGCTTCAAATGCATCAATTTTTCTTTGGTCTTCCTTACTCAATGTTGAACTTGCATATGCCTATGAGGCCACTGAAATTGCGCTGGCTCGGACAGGCACATCTAGAGGTTGTATCTCAAACAGTGTGCCTCAAAATTATGTCTCAAAGAGACAGGCTTGCTCTTCAACACACTAAAGAGTTCTTGCACAGCAGATTTGTCCATTCCAATGCATTGCTTGATTCCACGAGCATTGATAGTGGATCTGAGCAAGATGATGAAATATTTGACAACTTTAACCTTTTCTTCATTTATTATGATGTTACCTACTGGTCCATTTGTAAGAACTTGGGGTTTCCTTCTATTGAGTTGCAATCCATACTGAAAGCTATAATTCTTGCTCTTCGTTAACATGTATTTCAAGTGCTCTTCGCATTCAACAAGCAAGAGTATGTCATCTGCACAATCAAAGGATGTTGATAAGATTTTCTCCGATTATGATTCCTAGTTCTTCTTCATGGATTTCAGCTTCTTGGATCATTTGCTCAGTATACAGATCAAATAAATATGGGGACTATATACAATCCTGAAGCATAGTTTTCCTGATTTTAAACCATACAGGATTCTCTTGTTCTCTTCAAACAACTTCCTCTGACAGGTTTGATGGGGACTCTTTAATTAAGCCTTAAGCAGGACAAAGACAGAATCAACATAATCACCCAGATGATGCCAACAGTTAAGGCTGATTGAGTCTCTCTACTCACAGTTATAGCCTGAGGCTGATTGAGTCTCTCTACTCAGAGTTATAGCCTTTATTATATACTCTAAAGAACAAAGAAATCATCACAAGGTCATGACTAGTGATAGGTCAATACATCATTGTGGAAGGCAGAACCATGAAGCAGGGAAAGTAACTTGCTTGGGAGACATCTACAAGTACAGATTAAAAGAAGCTACAGGATTGCTTCTAGAGTTTTGATTTTCTAGCTATGTGGTGGTTGCAGTATGACTCATGATCATGTGACTCTGAGTCATAGTCAGTAGGACTCCAATTTTTAACTTAAGTAACATGTGCCCTATTGGCCATTTTCAGTAAATGCCCAGGCAAGTTCTCTAGTACTTTGGGGAGTTCTTTCTGCATTCTAGCTAATCTACTTCAAAGAATACTTTTCCTGAAGGCAAATTGCTCCTCCCTGGGCTTGCTCCTCCCTGGGCTTGTCCAGGACTTGCCTAAGAATAACCAGAGTGGGCTTTAATAGTCTGCATGCACTGGGGAGTAACAAAGAATTCTAATGGAGTTGGAATGATATCAAGACTCACCATGGAGTTAGGGCTTGTGCTGTAAATTGCTGTCTTCCACAAACCAGAATTTAAGTTGCAATTTAAGAGCCAGCAGAGCAGTGCATTTGCAGTTAAATCAGAATTTGTTTATTTGCTTGCACATTCTTCTCTTTCTTCATTTAACAAATAGAAAGTAGCTGTTCGGTTAGTGGTTATGCATTGTCTACTAACTGTAATTGCAGCAATTCAAAATCACCAACTACTCTTCAGGAGAAAAGTGAGGTCTTCTACTCCCATAAAAAGTTCCAGTCTCAAACCTCACAAGTCTTACATAGTCACTAGGAGTCTAAATGGATTGCATGACAGTGAGTTTGGTGTGTGGATATGATGTGTGAGGCGCTGTGTTAGAGGCAGGGATGCAGCAACTAATCAGACAGATGTACCCTTGCACTCATACCACTTAGAACAAAGGAGCAAGTAATAAATTAATAAAATAAAATAAAATTAATAAAATAAATTAGCAAGTAATCACATAATTAATAAAGTTCTAAATCTACACTGTGGTACATGAACAATGGGAGGGTTGGCCATGTCTGAAGCTGGTTTGAAGAAGTGAAGCCTAAAATGAGACAAAAGAAAGACTAGAAGCTACTTAGGGACAAAGATGAATTGGCTTAGCATGTTCCATCGCTAACTTAAAGATCAGAGATTTGAGTTCACCCAGGTGTGCCTTGGAAGAAATACCTGGTGATCTGCTTCTAAAAATCAGCCAATGAAAAGCCTATGGAGTACAGTTCTGCTTTGATCCACATGGAGTCTCCACATTCAACACAACTGGTAGTGGTAAAGAAAGAGGTAATTCTTGGAAGAGGAAATAGATGGAGCCTAGAGAACAAAGGGGCTGAGGTGGATAACGCAGGGGCCCAAATGAAGTTGGATCGTGCAGGACCAGGACGCCTGCATCAGATAATTTAGAGTTTCGCTCAAGAGTAATAGGAAGACTTGCAGGGCATAGAAGCAAGTAGAGGTTTTTGCAGCTGCAAGAAAAATGTAAGCTATTTTAGGAACATTGAGATCACAATAGTAACTCAGCACTGGAATAGATTACCAACAGAGCTTGGGGAGCATTGTCCCCAAATAAATTGAGTTGGCTGTTCAGGAAGATAAATAACTTCACATGGGAAAATTTGTACAAGAGAAATGCAAGTTCAGCTAAGCTATGTGGGGGCTGGTAAATTAGGTCAGTATCGTGGAGTTGGGCTGCACAAAAGTATAAGGCTCTCAAAAGAAACAGCATGGGGAACACAGTCTGACCAAAGTAGATGATATGACTTAGAAGAATACAAGAGAAGAGGATGTTTGTGCAAAACAATACAACATAAATAATTGGACAATAACACTAACATCAATAAGTGACTATAGGGCCACACATGTGTATGTATAGGCATTTAGATGCATGATAGGTACAAGTTGACTCATGTATGCATAGATAGAAATGTCAATATTTATGTGGACATACAGAGTTAGAATTTCCCAGACATAACCACACACCTTATAAAATTAATTTTCTGGATTCGAAGGCTTAGTCTCATGAGATAACTCAGTCAATTGGTAAGATACAGTTGAGGGTGTTGGTACTCTGAGTCCTTGTGAAGTGAGATACACCTGGGACCTCAAAAGTTTGTGAGTATTTATCTAAGATATATCTACTATTCTCTACTAGTCAAGAGAAAAAAATAAAGAAAATAAAATCTTATAGGAGAAACCAAACTACAGTATTAATAGTCTCCATGAGCCACAGCTTCAATGACCCTGAGAACAGAAGAATTCCATGGTGTCCAACCACCACTAGCAATGTTCTGATGAAGGCCATGATAGATAGATAAGAGAATAGATAGAGAAGCACATGGCGCATAAATTAAATCCTTAAAAATACAGACTGACTGGGTCAGTTGAGATTTAAAGACTCCCTGATACTATCACCGATATATTCTTTAAATTCTGAATAGCTATTGCCCTAACCATCTTCCCTGAAATAACAGATTGACTCACAGAAATATAGAACATTACCTGTGAGTAAAATGCTCCGTTATATAAACAATCTGTAGCCATCTAACAATGAGCTTCAAAGGATATATGGGATAATTCTATAATTTTTTATTCCATTTTACACAAACCCACTGAGGTCCTCTAACATGAGAGACCAAAGGATCAACAATTACTCTAAAGCAAAAATGAGGTGATGGGGGATGGAGGGTGGGGGGGGTGGGCAGGGAAGCCAAGTACCAAAAACATTACAGAAAGAAGGCACTTAAGGAGCATGTTGACAGATTATGAACAATATAACTAGTGTTTGTGTTAGAAACCAAAAGCCTCACTGCCATCAAGTTGATGCTGGTTCATAGTTACCCTGTAGAACAGGCCTGAACCTCCCCTGTAGCTTTTTGAGATGATAATTCTTTCCAGGAGTAGAAAGCCCTGTTTTTCTCCTCTGGTGCGGCTGTGGTTTCAAACTGCAGATCTTGGGATTAGCAGCCCAACGCATAACCACCATACGACCAAGGATCCTTAGAAATTACTAAATGGGAACCTAACTTTCTATCTGTAGTTTTCATTGAATGTGTGTGTGTGTAACTCTAGTCCCACTTCTGGTTTTAGAATTGGGAAGGAAAGGTTGACATTTTGCTCCTTTTGTTACAGGAGAAAGAAGCACTTTCTGGAAAGCACTTTCTGGAAGGTCAGAGTGTTCATAGGAAGATAGGAGCATTTCCAGGAAGATTAGAACATTCTTCAGAAAGATGGGAGCACTTTCCTGCTGTTTTCTTAGGCATATGAATGAGCAGGATGATAGAACAGTATTTCAAAAGGGAGGAAGAGCTAAGGGGACCAAAAGAATCCTCTGACCTTCTACAGAGGCCCTTTTTTGTTTGTTTGCAAATCATTTTGTTGGGGGCTCATACAACGCTTATCAAAATACATACATTCATACATGTCAAGCACATTTATAAACATGTTGCCATCGTCATTTTCAAAGCATTTTCTTTCCACTTGAGACTTTGGTATCAGCTCCTTATTTTTTTCCTCCCTCCCTCCCTCCCTCCTTCATGAACCCTTGATAATTATAAATTATTATGTTTTCATGTCTTGTGCTCTCTGATGTCTCCCTTTACCCTTTTATCTGGTGTCCATTCCATTGTGAGGGAGTTATAGATAAGTTATGGTGATCAATTCCCCCTTTCTCGCCCCACCCTCCCCTACCCTCCTGGTATGGCTACTCTCAACAATGGTCCTGAAGAGTTTCTCTGTCCTGTATTCCCAGCTCTTATATGTATCCATGTATATTCTCTGGTCTAGCCAGATTTGTATGGTAGAATTAGGATCATAATAGTGGAGGGAGGGGAGGAAGCATTAAAGAACCAGAGGAAAACTATGTTTCATCAGTGTTGTACTGCACCCTGACTGGCTCATCTTTTCCCCACCATCCTTCTGTAAGGGGATGTCCAATTGTCTACAGATTGGCTTTTGGCTTCCACTCTGCACTTCCCCCTCATTCACATTGTGATTTTTTGCTCTGGGTCTTTGATACCTGAAATCTGATCCCATCGACACCTCATGGTCACACAGACTGGTGTGCTTCTTTCATGGGGGCTTTGTTATTTCTCAGCTAGATGGTCACTTATTTTCAAGCCTTTAGGACCCCAGATGCTATATCTTTTGATAGCCAGGCACAATCAGCTTTCTTCATCACATGTGCTTAGGTACCTGCTTTATCTTCAGCGACTGTTTCAGGAAGGTGAGCATCATGGAATGTCAGTTTGATAGAACAAAGTGTTCTTGTGTTGAAGGAGTACTTGAGTAGAGACCCAATGTCCATTTGCTACCTTAATACTAAACCTATAATTATTTGTACATAAGCCTATTTCCCCATTGTCATATATAAATATATTTATATATGTACATGCCTGTATTTAGATCTCTATAAATGTGCTTTGCCTCCTAGTGCTTTCCTCTATTTCCTTTTACTTTATTTTTGTTCCACTATCATGTTCAGCTTTCATTTGGATTTCTGTAATTCCTCTAGATTATATTGCTTCTGATCAAGCCCTACCAGACCTTTTATATCCTCCTTGCAATTCAGTTTTGGTTATTTTTTGTTTCCTTGTCCCTGGGTTTGGTAACATCCCCTTCACAAAAATTGTTTTTAGAATCATCTTTACTCCCATTTGGAATCGTGGATCATTTCTCACCAGGTGAGAAACTGATTGGGAAGAAGAATTGGGAAGGAGATAATTCTGATAGTCAAGAACAGTCCAATAATTTTCTCCTTTCCTTGCTCAGATTTATCAGCCACAGAATAAATTATAGCTCTTGGTCAAATTTCACAATTTCTACTGCTTAAGTAGGGCTGTAGTGGGCAGCTGTCAGTAGTGATCACTTCTAAGAGCCATCTCAAATATTAATGCTAATAGAAGTGGGCAGTTTGAATTGTGGTTTGATGGGGTAGCTGTTGGAATCTCATGAGGTCTACCTTTGACGACCCTTTTCCCTGCCTTTCTTGTTTGAGATTCAGCAGAATTTGTGTGGCTGTTGGGAAGGCTGGGAAGGACTCCTGAAAGGTCTTTGTCTCACACTGGATGCCTGCATCCCTTATGTTCTCAGGAGTAGTCTAAACACTCTAACAGCTGTCCAGTGTGGGTAATTCCAGTGGACTGTGTCTCTGTGAAAAACATGATTTTGCCTTTTTGTAATTCTATTTGAGCATGTTGGGAGTTTATTTAACTTCCAACCTACTAAATTTCTGCATTCTAGTCTTCACTATATTTTAGTGTGGCTTCAAAGAAGCTATTGATTCTGAAGTAGTGGGTTTTGATTGAGTTGACTTTTTAACAAAACTGTTTGGATTTTAATTGTGATGCAGAGGCTACAGTTACAAACATTTGGTTTTGTACAGATCATATTTCCAATTTGGTGGATAAGCTCAATAAAGGTCATATCCAAAAAAAGATAATATAAGTATTTAGTAAGTACTTACTACATCTATGCTACTAAATAGTCAGATTTTGAGAAAAGTATAAGAGCAAAAATTTATTGACTGAGGGCACAGTAAGTGGTGATCATCACTAGGTCACCAGAAATGGACCATGGAACCTGGGCACATGAGCCAATTAGAAGCTGAGTGAAAGAGAGACCTACCTGGGACTGTCAACTCCTACCAAGAACCCTAATTGTACTCACTTGAAAGAGAATAAGTCTATTGAGCAAAGGATGGCCAATCATCCCTTAATGACCTGATTGAGAGATCTCTCAATTGCTTTGCAACCTTGTAGAGGTCAAGGACATCCTGGATCTATCCAGTTGGTCAATGACCTTAAGAGATTATCAAAGAAAAGTATAATATATTAGTAGAGATGGCTGAGTAAACTCAGATGCTATATAAAGAATCATGGATCATTTTTATGGCAGTTGACAAGAACCATCAGTGAAGTTATTTTTATTGCGTAGGATCAGACTGGATACACTGAATGAAATATGGCCCTGAGATCTCAATGCATAGAACAGGATGTAAGCTTGTGTGAGTAAAACATAGCTGGTACTTTACAATCCCATATCTAGTAATATTTCAAAATAAGCCTTGCGTACTAATATCTCAATTTGGTATTTGGCATTTGTTATAACCATCCCTTTCCCCTCCTCCACTCAGTTGCTGTCAATCCCGACCCATGGATCCCTCTCATGTGTGTCAGAAAAGAACTGAGTTCTGAAGGTTTTCTGCAGCTCGTATTTGGGAGTAGATTCACAGGCCCTTCCTCTTATGGGACCTCTGAGTAGATTTGAATCTCTAACCCAGTGTCTCCCAAAGTGGGTGATACCACCCCCTGGGGCCCACTAGAACATCTGCACAAAGCCGAAGCCCACATTTTACTCTGGATTACCAGCTCTAACACAAAGCTTGTCAATTGTCAGAGCATGCTGTGCAATATTTTTTTTTCTACAAAGGGGCAATGGGCCGAATGAGTTTGGGAACTTACGTTTATCTTCCACCTACCAGCCAAGCATGAAAACTGATGGAATATTGTGAAGCAGTCCTCAAATCATTCCTTTTCTTTCACTTATCCCCAGAGTAGAAGTCAAGGAAGAAAAGGGTTAGGATATATTGAATGGTAAAAACAGTAGTGCAAAGTACTCACTACTGATTTTCAAGTCAATGTCCACTTCCTGGGGTTCCCACGTTAAAGAGGAGATTCTGCTTTCACTTCTTCACTTGTTCAAGATCACTCTTCCTTTCACTGGCATTTCTTATTTTACACCATTATATAAATGTCTTGCTGTTGTCCCACAAAATTGTGAATCCTTGTAAGAATGGAGATGATATTATCCATTTTATATCGCCTTTATGGTACCTAGAAGAACTCAAAGTTAGTTTTGGAAGATACCGCCATCCTTCAGTTTTCAAGTAAGGAAACTGAGATGAGAGAGAGAGAGAGAGAGAGAGAGAGAGAGAGAGAGAGAGTCTTTACCTAACACCTCCAGTAGAGGAGTTTACGAATGCTGCACATTAACTATTTCTGGTTTTTAACCTTTTCAGACATATGAGAGAAGGGTACTTGTAGCCCACCTTGTTTTGGAACTGGCTAGTAGACTTGTGCTCGATGATTTTAGTTGGCCAGGCATGGGATGGCCAATGCAGACTCGACAGAAGGTTCTCTTCATGTGGTGTTGGTAACCACAACATTCAAGACCTTTTTTGTTCTATTAGCCCAGGCCCCTATGCCAAGATCTTCTGTTGACCCATAAATGGCATGCAATTTGTGGCCATAATCCTCTGCTTGTTATTGCAGGGTAAGCCTAGAGTCTAGGGACTGTCTCATTAGAAGCTCAGTCAATATTTTATTTTGTATTTTTACAGCAGGCACATGAGTTAGAATGCTTCTAACTCTTGGTTTATGAAACATTATCAATAATTACTTAGGCATAACCCTGTTATTTTATTGATTCTATTGAACTGGATCATTTTAATGGTGAGCATGTATGAGACAACCCGCCCCCAAGTGAGAGCACTGAATCTTAACCACTAGACTACCAGGGAGCGTCCCGCCCCCAAAGGAGAACATCATCCGTAACTTCATTTCTTCATGCTCTTCTGTGCTCCTACTTCTTCTCACTGATATAACCACCATCTTGAATTTTCTCCTTCTCATTGTCTCCTTACTTTTTTAATCCACTTTATCATATCTATTTTTATAAAGGAGCTTCAAAAATTTGTGGGGGAAAAGGCATTAAAAGATCAGGTAGTTTTTTTATGTATTTTAAAATTACTTCCTATATAAATCCATTTATTTTTTTCTTTTGAAGTTCCTCAAAAGGATACCTATAACATTTCTCCTATAACATTTTTATTCACTCAATTTTATTTATCCATATGTTTTCCATAGTAATAATTCCTTGATTTCTATTGTGTACTATAACAGTGAATGAATATTGCAATATTACACTGCCCCCCTTAAAAAATTCATACTCACCCCCATCATGTCTCCTAGGGAGACAGATGAGGCCTTCTGCTCCTGTAAAGAGCTACAGTCTTGGAAACCCACAAGGGCAGTTCTTCTCTGTTCTAAAGTGTGCGAAGCATCAGAATCAACTCAATGGCATTGCCTTCGGTTTTGGTTTCAGAAGAAACTAAAACCACTATCAAGAGAAACTGTTCAATTGATAAGGATCAATGAGACTTTATTTGAATTCTAGTAGAAATTTAAGTGCAAGCATCATTTTAAACAGTTTGGCATTTTTCAAGGTGACCATTGAGGCATGGCCTATAACAAAGCTCAATAAATGTTAAAGGAATCATTAAATAAGTAATTACTCAGCATGCTAATTCAGGTGCATTACATCTTCTCTTTTGCCAGTCTCCTGGTAACTTTTCCATACTTTGACTTTTGATCCCTGGTTCATTTTTTCTTTTCCTTTGTCTCATACCCTACCATCATTTAGGTGGTATGGTAGTCCAGCTGGATGAGAGAAACAAATCCAGAGACACTCAGACGTGTATAAGAGAGAACTTAATATCAAAGAGCAATTGTACATTTTAAAAAATCCTAGCACAGTCCAGATCAAGTCCCTATGTCCAATATTACTCCATATGCCAATACGCATCCATAAATCCCTCTTTAGACTCACACAGACATGCAATGACATCGAATGCAGGAGATCACAGGCCAGTGGGTGGAAAGCCTTATGGATCCAGTGGTGATGGAAGCATCTCAGCGCTGACCTGGGTCTCCACATGGCTTGTCCAGCTCCCAGGCTCTGCCTCTATCAACCTAGTTCCATGTGAATCTTAGGACTGAGCCTATCATGAAACACGATGTCCCTCACTGACCCATAAGGCTGAGAGGGTCAACACTGGGGCATAGTGTGGCAATTGTGCCTGATCTGACCTCACCATACCAAGGCAAGATGCTAAGAACATGTAACACAGAAGCAAGGTTAACAAAGCAATGAAGTCCCTGGGGAATACCAAAAGTAGACTTCGGGCCCAAGGTGTGGAACCCCATCAGATTCGACTGGAAAACATCCCTAAAGGTAACCAATATGCCTGGAACTATTTATATATAGAATTTTTTTTCTTTTTCTGTTGTGCTATTTTTGTTGTGGTGGTGGTGGCTATTTTGTTCTTTTGTTTCTTTTGTTGTTTGTCTTGCTCTGTATTATTTTATTGTCTTATTATTTTCTCTGCATGTCTATCTTAATAAAATAGGTGGGATAAACAATCCAGAGGTGTACATAATAGGCCTGATGATTCCTGGGGAGAACACAAGAGAAGGGGAGGTGGGAGAAAAGAAGTGGGTGCTAAGAAGGGAACAGTAAGCAATTCAAAATTGATGCTGAGGAGGGCATTGGATGCCGCATAGGGCTTGATCAAGGGCAATGTTATCAAGATGAATTCTTGAAACCTGAATGAAGGCCAAACATGATAGTGGAACAAGGGAAAAGTAAAAGGAAATAGAGAAAAGAACTAGGTGGCAAAGGGCATTTATAGAGGTCTAAATACAGGTATGTACATATGTAAATATATTTTTATATAACAATAGAAGATCTATGTACATATATTTATATGTTAAGTATTAAGGTAGCAGATAGACATCAGGCCTCTATTAAAATATTCTCTCAATGCAAGAATACTTTGTTCTAATTACCTGGCATTCTGTGATGCTCACCCTCCTGACACAATCACTAAAGGCAAAAATGGATGCAAAACTAAATGTGGGCAAGATAGCTGATGATGCCCAGCTATCAAAAGATATAGTATCAGGAGTCTTAAAGGCTTGAAAATAAAGAAGCAACCATCTATCCCAGAAGGAACAAAACCCACATGTACGCAGCATACCAACCTGTGTGATTATGAAGTGTCAATGGGATCAGGTTTCAGGCATCAAAGACCCAGAACAAAAATCATATCAATTTGAATGAGGGGAACTACAAAGTGCAGATCCAAAGTCCATCTATAGACACCTACAGAAGGATCACAAGGAAGAGATGAGACAGTCAGGGTGCAAAGCTTTCTGCCCAGTATGGTTATCTCAAGTCTACCTTACAAATCCGGGTAGACCAGAACATGCATACAGGTACAGACAGATAAGAGCTCAAAACAGGGAATCCAGGACAGATAAACGCCTTGGGATCAATAATGAGAGTAGCAATATCAGGATGGGAAAGGGAAGGTGGGGAAAGAAAGGTGGAACTGATCACAATGATCTACATATAACCCCCTCCTGTGGGGACAGACAATAGAAAAGTGAGTGAAGGAAGACACTGGCCAGTGTAAGATATGAAAAAAAATAATAACTTATAAATTATTAAGGGTTCATGGAGGATGGGGGAGGAAGGGAAAAATAATGTCTACTGAAAAACACACACCAGTTAGAGTTTTTGCAGACACCATTTCAAGGCACTGATACCATTCTTGGAGTTGTTTAACCAATCTCAACATCCTTTTCTGAGCCATTCCTCCCAGTAAACCAAGCTGGCTGCTGTCCAATCTTTCCAATTCTCTTTGTCACTTTGATCCCATACAGATAGTTCTTAAAAGGGCATAATGGTCTAGATAGGCCTCTTTGTCTACATAAGCTAAAATGTTGTTCCATGTTTAAGGTGACTTCAAGGAATATTTTTGGTCTAAGGTTTAAAGATTGTCTCAGGGCGATCGACAGTTTCAGGGGTTTGCTGCTCATCACTTTCAGAAAAGTACAAGAAACCTGCCCCTAGGATTGGGATCAAACATGCATTAGCCATTGCTATTTTGGGGGTTAAAGCATGTGCTATTGACCCTGGAGTTCACCATCTAGATTATCCCCAAGCCAAAAAAGACTTAGAAAGCACAACTGAGATTCGCATGAAATCACCGCTACCGATCCTGAGGAAGATTGGACTTGGTCTTTCATTTTTATCTTCACGAGGCTGAGGTCATCAAAACAAGTCACTTCCATGGGGTCTGGGAGAGGTTTGTTTCCTGGGAAGTGTAGATATGTTGTTTACAAGCTCCTGGGAAAGGGCTTGGAATGGGACACATGGGACATGAAGATCTCACACAGGGCCTGAGGACTTGGCGCCTCCAGTGGGAGTCTGGAGCTACAGTGTGAAGTGGCATGGGTCAAGCAAAGAACAGAAAAATAGTGGGGGATCGGAATCGGATGACAGGGTGTGGATAGGGGTCACACAGAGACCATGCATGCCTTAGAATGATTGAATTTCAGAACTGAAAGTGACCTTAGGAATTGGCTAATTTAGCCAGCTCATTTTACAGTTAGGGAAAGTTAGACCCATACAGGTAAATGGACTTGTCCAAGGACAGAGAACAATGTTTTAAAATTTTTTTAAAAACCCTTTTACACAAAGGTGTTTTGTGTTCCCTTCCACACTACAGTAGAAAAAAAATAAATAAATAATCTAACTGGCTTAAAGTAGGTGAGGAATATAGAGAAGTTCATTTCTATCAGGTGGTTTTTCAAAGTATACATATGTTATGTTGAAGGGTACAAATAGTGTGAAAATATTCTATAAAAAGTCACAATTAAATAAAATTAAGCAAGGATTAATATTGTTCTCCTGGGGAAAATATTATCCACTATTTTGCCTGGAGTTTTAAACAATGAAAACGCCACCTCTGGGGTGAGGAATTTTAATTGTTAATTTTAACAATGAAATCCCCACCTCTGGTGCACAGAATTATAGGCATTTTCTTTTATTATAATTCTAATTCTTTCATAACTTCCAGGTTTTCCATTATAACAACATGTTTTTCTCACCATGATTTTAAAGATACATTTTATCTTTTGTTTTAGCTTCCATGGTTCCTAGTAAATGGTCCCAGATGGAAGCAGGTAGCCTAGTGCTTCACATGAGAATGCAAGGGGATCAGAAATTTGTTACAGCTGCTGCCGTCATTGCTAACAGCATCCGGTTTGTTCAAAAGTCCCATTGTAACCTCATGCTCCTCTGATTTTGAAGGATGCTCCCCCACCCCAATCTCTGGAACACTTAAACACAGCAATCTTGAAGACAAAACAAATCTCCGTGGTAAGGAAGTCCTTTAAAAACCATCAGTTGTTTTAAAAACACAGACAAACATTTTTCAGCCATAATAAAAACACAACTCCCCAATGCTTTCAGCTGCTGATGGAAACACCTCCTGCTTAGCTTCTTGTTCTCCACCAGGTGAAGGAACAAAGAGAAGCCAGTTGAAGTGAGGCTGTCAAATCTTCTCATTTAATCTCTTGATACTGGGCCCTGTCTTCCTCTTACAGAGTCACCTCTAAGCGTGTCTACACACAAGCCTTCCCAAAACAAACAAGACAGAGTTTCCTTTGACTTTCTTCTGACTCGTAACAACCCGTGTCTGTCACAAAACAACTGTGATCCTTAAGTAAGGTGATCAGACATCCTGCTTTTTAACAATTAAACAACATCATGCGATGTTTTAAAATTAAAACAAATATATTACAATTCCACTTTTGCATTTTATGAACAGTTTTTGGCTCCATATAGACCAAATTTTTTATCAAGAATCCCCACCCTGACCCCCACCCTGTCAGTGATATCCCGCTTAAAATCTGGTCACTTTAATTTGACTTGGGGAAAGTGGATAAGCTGCCCTTTCTTCAGAGATGCCTCTGGGGGAACTTGAACCTCTAACTTTCCCATCAGACGGAACCATTTATCACTCAGGTAATAGTTACCATCTAGGGATTCAAGGAATCCCCTAAGGAGATTTTTAAAATGATGATGTCTACATCCCCATGTAGAGCTTCTGATCTCATTTGACTGGGTAAGGCCTGGATTTCAAGGAATTCTAATGATCGTCAGGGTAAAGAATTGCTGTTTAAGACTACCTATTTCTACCCTAACTCCCTTTATTCTGAGGTTGTTGTCCCTTTAATTGTCCCTTGTTTTCCTGCTCATGAAGGATGTGCCAGTAACTTATACTTCTGATTACATAATAATTGACATGTGTGCTGCCAAGAGCAAAGTTAACAGTTCAAACTCACCAGTTGCTCCCTAGAAGAAACTCAAAATAAACTCATCCTATTCTGTCTATAAAAATTCTTTCTTTGGTCAGAAAATCTCTATAAAAATTCTACCTCTGCTTCGGAAGTTTATGGCTACTAAGGTGAGTCCAGTCAGTGGTTTGAATGCTGGTGGCATAATGGCTTATGCAATGGGCTGCTAACCATAAGGTCAGGAGTTCAAAATCATCATCTCCTCTTCTCAGGAGAAAGAGGAAACCATCTGCTCCCATCAGCCTTGAAAACCCGCAGAGACAGTCTACCCTATGGTAGGATCATTATGAGTTAGAATCAAACCACCCCATGGGTTGAGAAGGCAGGCCTATGAACTAACTATCTCTTCAGCATTGCCAGGTATATCTTGTATTTGTTGAATTTGTTCACACTTACTTATGTGTTGGGTTCAGACATAGTATATTTTTACTGCATTTGCATTTATTGCTAGCTACCCATGTAAGGTTCCAACTGGGATTTTATTAATTTTTTCACTCAATTTATCTTCTGCACTATAGTCAGAAGGTGATCAGCCCAAGTATTTTGCAACCCTTTTATACTGGACCATATAGTGCTTCTCATGCATTAGTTCTACTATTATAGCTACAGTGTTCAGGGTATAATATCAGATAAAGATACCCTCCCCCCAAAAAAATAAACTGAGTTACTTGCAATGCCTGTCACAATGGATTCTGTACCTCATAACCATTCTTTCTTTCTTTCTTTGCTAAAAGATGCCTAATTTAGTTTAAATAGAAATGGGCCCAACCACACTGGATGAATCCTGAATGATATAAACCAATCATAACAAATCGTACTCTATATTGGAGAACTAAACAAAGATAAAGAAAGGCCTCCTGGAAGATTTGAGGGAAAATTTTTCCTTACTGATAAACAAGATTCACTTTAACACATTATCCCTCCCACTTCCTGCTTCCTGATTTTAGAAGCTGTTGTGTGAGAATTCAGGCCAAAATATGTTGAAGCCATTGTGATTTTAGAAAGAAAAAAGAAGTGAAAAAAATGTTTGAGTTCAGCCTAATATTCTAATATGACATGTGCGTATTGTGAATTGTTAAAAATCTTTCCTCCAATCCTGATGCCATATTATTCTTCATATAATCCAGCATCTCAGAAGATTTGTTCAACTTACTGATTGAATACATATGGTGAGAAAATAAAACCCTGACCAACCCTTTTCCTGATTTTAAACCATGTAACATTCCTGTGTTCTTTTTCAAACCATCATTTTATTGGGAGCTCTTACAACTCTTATCACAATCCATACAACCATCTATTGTAGGTCAAGGATATTTGTACATTTGTTGCCCTCATCATTCTCAAAACATTTGTTTTCTACTTAAACTCTTAGTATCAGCTCCTCATTTTTTCCCTTCCTTCCCACACCCTCCATTCCTGAACATTTGATCATTTAGAAATGATTGTTATTTTGTCATATCTTACACTGTCTGATGTCTCTCTTCACCCACTTCTCTGTTGTCCAGGGAGGAGGTTATATGTAGATCCTTATAATCAGTTCCCCCTTTCTTCCCTATCTCCCCTTTATCCTCCAATATTGCCACTCTCACCACTGGTCCTGAAGGGATCATCTGTCCTGGACTTCCTGTGTTTCTGGTTGCTATCTCTACCAGTGTACATCCTCTGGTCTAGCTGGATTTTTAAGGTAGATTTGGGATTATGATAAGGGGGGGGAAGGGAAAGGAAGCATTGAAGAACTAGAGGAAGTTGTATGTTTCATGATTGCGACACTGTACCCTAACTGGCTTGTCTCCTCTCTGAGACACTTCTGTAAGGGGATATCGCTTCACCTACCAGATGGGCTTTGGGGCTCCAATCTGTACTCCCTCTGTGGTGATCATGTATTCATGATGTCAATTTCATGATTTGGATGTAGGAGTGGAGTATAGGCTGTTAATCTGGAGATAGCCAATGATCTGGAGATAGCCTATGAGTCCTCTATGTGG
Source organism: Nesogale talazaci (assembly GCA_004026705.1). NCBI lineage: Eukaryota > Metazoa > Chordata > Mammalia > Afrosoricida > Tenrecidae > Nesogale > Nesogale talazaci. Next base: position 147,393 of record PVJH01001881.1, on the reverse strand, counting down.
GCATAGCTTTCTCCTGAGAATTCTGGGAAATCTCGAAGTATTTCTCAATTAGAAATGAAAGATTTGACTCTCAGTCTCTGGGAGTCAGTCTCTGAGATGACAAACTACTAACAAGACAAGATGTCAGCATCCAAGGAAATGGAGGAGCTGAAGGAGGAGCCACATGGCTTTACCCTGATGAAACCAGACCTCTGAAGCTGGAGAAGCCACATGAAGACCTCTGCCAGCGCTGGGTTGCTTCTATCATCACTGGATGCTGTTGATGGACCCTGAGCCCTGGAAACAAGGAGCCATGGGGAGACCCCTACCGGTCTCAGGATGCTTCGGCTGCACGTGTTTTGTGAATTAGAGGGAGACTTTATAGACTGGTATAGGACATATGGGTTAATGTTGGATTTATGACCTTGGACTGCACTGGGTTGGGATGCTTTCTCAATGTTCCGTTCTTCCTGTATATAAACCTTTCCCTTACATCCATATACAGTCTATGAATTTGTTTCTCTCATCTACCTGGACTAACACACCCTCTCATTTATAATGTTAGGTTTTTTAGTTCTTTGATGCCTGATTCTGATCTCATTGACACCTGTGGTCACACAGGCTGGTGTGCTTCTTCCATATGGGCTTTGTTGCTTCCAAGCTAGATGGCCACTTATTTACCTTCAAGCCTTGCAGACCCCAGGTGCTATATCTTTTGTTAGCTGGACACCATCAGTTTTCTTCACCACATTTGCTTATGCACACATTTGTCTTCGGCACTCGTGTTGGGAAGGTGAGCATCATGGAAGCATTCCTGTGTTCTATTAGCACAACTGCCTTTTGATTTATGTATAAGTTCCACATGAGTATAATGAAGTGTTCTGGAATTCCCTTTCTTCTCAAGGTAATCCATAGTTTGTTATGATCCAGACCACTGAATGGTGTGGCACTCAAGATTTAATTTTTCTTATTCTAGTTATTGTTCCACTTCACTCAATTTTTTAAAATTCAGGACTCTTCTGAATTGGCTTAGTTAGCCATGACTGAATTGATTTGAACTGATCAAACCCTGTTTACAAACTAAGTGCCAAGACAAAAAAAAACTCACATTTGCTGAGTCATTTCTGACCCAAAGGGTGGGACAGAATAGAACTGGCCCATGGGTTTCTGAGACAGTAAATCTTTACAGGAATAGAAACCTCATCTTTCTCCCACAGAGTGGCCAGTACTTTCAATGATAGGAGTCTAACACAAAACCTGCTCTACCATGAGGGCTCCCTATGTCTAAGAATGGTGGGCTTTTCATATCTCCCACCATACAAGAGGATTTCAACATGTTTATGGGAAGATTTCCATCTGTTTTCATTCCATTTCCCTCAGAACTTTTGGAAGCTCCCTCATACATTGTTCTTCTTATGGATAGTGCCACAGACTGGGGAGAAAAATGTTTATGAAGCTGTCTCTTTTCCAGGAATTGCCTTAGAGAAGATTCAAAAAACCATACCAGTTACCAATTGACTAAAGTATGCCTCGTAACGACTCCCTGTGTGACAACTTAGAGCTAAGCTCCTGAGGATTTTTTTTAATTTAAAATCATTTTATTGGGGGCTAGTACAGTCTTTTCCACAATACATAAATACATATACTATGTCAAGCACCTTCGCATGTCTGTAGCTGTTATCATTCTTCAAATATCTGCTTTTCCACTTGAGCCCTTGAAATTAGCTTCCCATTCTTTCCCTCTGTGGCAGTCATGTGCTTATGTTAATTTTATGATTGAAAATGTAGGGGTGGAGTCTAGCCTGTTCATCTGGAGATAGCCATTGAGTAGCCAATGAGGCCTCTATGTGGGCATGGCTTTTTCCTGAGACTTCTGGGAAATCTTGTGATATTTCCCTCATGAAGATGAGAAGCTATCTTCCCCAGTTGTTGGGAGTTAGTCTCAGAGACGATTAATCACAGACAACACAGGATGGTGGCATCCGGGAGGCTGGAGTAGCCGTTGGAGAGACCACACAGCTTTGCTTTGATAGAGCCGGACCTCTGAGGCTGGGGCAGCCACATGGAAGCCTCTGCTAGCAATGAGTTGTTTCTACCACCATGGGATGCTGTTGATGGACCCTGAGCCTGGGAAGCAAGGAGCCATGGGGAGACCCCTTTTGGTGCCAGGACTCTGCACCCACTGACTTGTGACTTCGTGAGTCAGAAAGAGACTTTATGGACTGATTTCGGGCATATGGGTGAATATCGAACTTGTGACTTTGAGCTGGACTAGGCTGGGATGTTTTCTCAATGTCCTGTTCCTCTTGAATATAAACCCATTCCTTATATCCATATGCGTGTCTTTGGAATTTGTTCCTCTAGTCTACCCGGACTGACACACCCTCTGTCCCTGCTCTTCCTTCCCCACCAACCCTCAATACTTTATAAATTATTATTGTTCTGTCATATCTTACACTGCCCGACCTCTCCCCCAGTCCACTCCTTTAATATGTGTCCTCCACATAGGAGGTTATGTGTAGATCCATGTAGTTGGTTCCATCTCTCTACCCTACCTTCTCTCTACCCATCCAGTAGCTCCAATCTTACCACTGGCTCAAGGGGCTCATCTGTCCTGGGTTCCCCATATCTCTAGCTCCCCTCTCTACCAGAGTACTTTCTGTAGTCCAGCTATATTTTTAAGGTACCATGAAAGTTGGGAGGAGGGAGATTTCAGGAACTAGAAGAAAGTTGTATGCTTCATCACTGCCTCGCTGCACCTTGGCTGGCCTGTCTCTTCCCCTGACTCCCCTGTAAAGGGGTGACCAATTTCCCATCATTGGGCCTTAAGTCCCCACTCTGCTCTCCCCCTCATTCGTAATGATGTGATTTTTGTTCTTGATGCCCAATACCTGCTCCCTTTGGCCCCTCTTGATCACACAGGGTTTTTAATAGATAAGACCTAAAGGTCTGATGTCTAGGCCTTGGGCCTGAGCTGTCTCTGGATATGTGGGAACTGCCAGCCTTTTGTTGTTAGTTGAGTGCTTAACAGAAAACAAACAAACCAAATCACTGCTCCCAAGCTAATTCTGACTCATCGTAGCCATATACAATGCACTACAACTTCGCTGTGGATTTCTAAGACTTTAATTCTTTTTTTCCCAAAAGTTTTTATTGGCATAAAATTCACACATAATACAACTTAGTAGTCCAGTCACATGAAGAAGTTGTACAATCATCACCACAATCATTTTAAATTAGCTTCTTCATTCTTGTACGTGTTATAGCTCCCCATTTTCCTGCAACCTCCCCGTATCCTTAAGGAACTGTTTAGGTCTCTTGAAAGATACCTCGGTCCTTGGCTAGGCACAAAAAAGAATTTAAGCCGAAACCTGGTTTGTGATTTTAAACAAGTTTTATGAAGATTAAAGAAGTTTTAGGTTTAGTTCGGCCATTAGAATATCCCACATACACATTAGCCAGCTGGGAAGTTGTCTAACAGAGAGCGACCGGCTAATTACGCTTCTTTTTTCAAGTTTTTGGTGAAGGATATGGCTGACGACTCTGGCCGACTCAATTGCCTGAATCGCAACCACCTGGCACAGTTGAACCAATCCAGTTGCAGCATTTTCTTCAGAAGCCCAGATCTTGGAACATGCGCAATGTGTCACCGCTTTTTAGCCCCTAATGGACGCCCCACCCCTTCCGCTATTCTATCTACCTATCAAAACCATTAATCCTGCTACTGTTGCTCTGGGTTTACCTATCCTGGATTTCACATAAGAAATATTTCTTAAAACTAATAACAAAGTAAAACAGATTAAAAATCTCAATAGAAAAGAAAACCAAAAGTATCAAAAACTGAACTGCCTAATGTTTCTCTGGTGGAGCAACTGGTTGGTTCAAACTGCTGACCTTGTGCTTAGTTGCTTGATGGGGATCCCACTGTACCACCAGCCTTCCTTACAGTTGGCTGATGAGACAGAAAGTAAAATTCAATATTATGAATTACAAATTGGCAGGAATGTTGAAATTCCTGAAGATAAAGAAGTGGGTTACATAAAGTTAAAAGACACTCACAAATATTGAGAACAAGCTTGTCATCATTTCTGTATGCTGTAGGCATTTCTAGATTTGCTGCTTAAATGCACAGTTGGGCTGCGTCCACCCCTAGCCACACAGGGGCAATATCTGGGGCTGCTGAGTTGAAGTACACTCCTCAACTGCGATCTGAGGACCCCAATCCCGTAATATGCATTTGACTGACCATGCTATGCCTTGGGAGATTATCCACGGTCCTGTCTTGCTCCCCTGTCTTTGAAGAGGAGGTCTGGACAAACTGTTTCAAAACGTTATGGTTGGTCCTAGGGAAACGGCTTATGTTTCAAAAGCAATGGGATTTAGCTTGAGTGTACATAATGGATATTTGTGTATACATATATATTTATATAATCCCTTTAAAAAGTTTCTCTAGTTTTGAGTAATCCTTGAGGCCCTGGCTCCTTATGTTATGATAGTTGAGGGATTGTAGCAACACTGTTTGGGCCTTCATGCCCCAATAGACATAGCAGTCAATCTCAGCCATGTCAGCAGCATCTCTCCAGGTGAATTGCTCACACCTGTAGAGTAAAGACTGGCTAAATACTTAGCAGGGACCATTCCAACATAAGAAGTTGCCCTGGTGGTGTCGTGACTTATGCATTGGGCTGTTAATAGCAGGGTTGGTAGTTCAATCCACCTGCCACTTCATGGGAGAAAGATAGTGTTGTCTGCCACAGGGGCAATTCTTCTCTGTCCTATAGGGTCCAGATTGACTGGATGGCAGTGAGTTTATAGTAGCCATGAGTTAAAGCAACTACAATAATAATAACTGCAACATGAAAGTTCCAAAACAATGGAAGTAGATTGCTAAAGTAAATGTAAAGATACTTGTGAGCAAGGGCTCATGTGCTCCAGAAATGTGCCCTGAGACCATGACCTCCAGCACCTCACCCACCCTCAATAAAAGTTCAAAATTTAAACTATTTGTGGACTTCCTCCTTTCTCTTTTTCTGGGTCTCTCTAGTGCTGTATATACTCATAACTTTCAAGAGGAGGCCTCAGAGAGAAGTATAGGAAGAAGAGGAAAGATGTCCGGTTCCCTTTTCTCTTTCAGCCCCCATCCTTCCAATTGAAGGTTAGACCTAAGCCTTAGCTCTGAAGATAATTGTAAATGAAGTTTGTCCTGCTGCTGGCCCCAGCCTTGCCAAATTGGTCAGAAGTTGCTGTGCAGATCCACACTGCACACTACCTGCTCTTCTGCCTTGAATATCAACCCCATCCAGCATGAGAGGTGGCGTCTTCTGGCTCCCCTTGAACCTAATAACTTAGTAGGTTCATCCCACCAAAAAGTGAACCTCCAGGCCTGCTCTACACTTCTCCCCTCCCAGCATGTGATTAATTTCTGTAGCAAAACTAGTTTGTGTCATTCTAATCCTTTGTGAAAATGGACCTGACGTGTAGGACAGGAAGCGCATGCTAGATAGATCTTTCTAGGTATTTGGGCTGTGATGTGATGTGATAAATGATACTTGTTTTAGTATAATTATCCTGAACATGCAACAAAAGCCTGAGTTGAGCCAGACTTAATTTTCCATTTCCCTTCCTGCCCTTGCTGGGACCCATGTACTCATAAAAGTGGAAGAGATGGGTAGGGGTATTTCTGCATGTGCTTGGAAAGAAAATGGTTGAGTTTGGGAAGACCAGTCTCAGTTCATTGCTAACTTGCTTTATGGTCCTGGTTCTTCATGATGTTTTTATCTGGGCCTCAGTTTCTCCACGCAAACAGTGTAGGGAATAGTACCTTCTGGGTTAGATCTGAGTGAAGATCATGAACAAATGTGTAAAGCACTTATCCCAGAACAGAGTGCTGACTCATCGTCACCAAAACTATGGACAAGAGAGGTGTGGCTTCTCTTTTCAAAAGAGAACCCTGGGGCCAAGAGAGTCCTTTGCCCTCCTTTCAAATCACTCCTGAAGGCTTCCTGTAGCTAATTCCAACCTGGGGCTACCAGGGAACTTCCTGCCAGCATCCTCCCCCTGCTCTCACTCCTCCCAGGCCAAACACGTCTCTTCTCGCTGCTCAGACATAGTTTTGAGGCCCATTCTGGAATACTAATGATGATAAATAATAAAAATCATTTGTCCTTGATCCGAATTTGGCAATTAGACAGCAGCTTGAAATGTTCCATTGAGGTGAGTGATTCAGAAAAGAGAGCAATCCCCTTTTTCTGAGCCCTCTCACATTTCTCTCTCTGTAAAATGCTGGAGTCCTACTCCATCCCATAGTGACAGGATGAATCCGGATCTACTCAATAACTTACAATAGCAAACCCATGCATTAAGGGTAACTGTCACAAATTCATGAGTGGTGACAGATCAATGCATCAAAGTGACAGTGGGACTACAGAAGCAGGAATGGGGCTGAGATTGGGATATGTACATTGTTGAGGAAAATAGAAAGATTTTTCCAAAGTTGTCTCCCCAATGTATATGCCAAACCCTAGATGGTGCTTGCTACACAGGGTAAATGATTTTTACCAAATACAGTAGAAAGTCAATCAAAATGGTCAGAGTTTATTCTCCTTAAGGGTATCTAGAGCAATCAGACTGTTTAGTCTGACTCACCCTAAGTGGGCCCACTCCCTTCTAATATTGTTCTCTAGGAGTTCCTGAAGGCAGGACCACTCATGGATGACTAATATTAGGCTACTATATTGAGTGTAGGCACTCATTTTGCCACTCTTCCCTCCCTTTACTATTGCGATTACACCCCTAGGTCATCCCCTTCCTGTTGCTTGTATTGCCTATGTTACAACCCCTTCCTATGACATAGATTGTTATCTATGACCAGGGGGGTTGCATGCCCCCAAAGATATATAAGCCTTGTTTAGTAATAAATCCTCATGAGAGCTCTCTCCTGCCCTCTCATCACCCCCCCCCCACATGTACCACCAAGAGGAGCTAAGAAGAGCATGCTACCATGAAGGATGTCTGATTTCCTTATTTTATGCTCTCTCTTCCATCTCTTCCATCTCTCTATGAATTATACTACATTAATTTACTATAATCTTTATATATTCCAACCATACAATTGTGCCCACTGAACCCATGATTAGTTGTGGGGGACTGGCTACCCCACACACACACATTGGTAGATAGAAGGACATACAAGTTTAGGCCTTCCCACTAGGACAATCTGGGTGAGACTAATAAGCCATAGCTCATGTCTATGTGACCCCTTACACTGTCCCCAGTAACACTGACCTCAATCAAGAATACACCCAGGCCAACTCCAAGAATGACCCTCCCAGGGAAGAATGGAGATTTGTAGAGGTAATCCATTTTCCAAGGCAATTTTCCTGAAGGCATGACTATTCATATCTGTGACTAATGATCTGAAAGAATTCAATGTAATCCCAATCTATACAGAGAACTTACAAATGAATTCGGGCTGTCAGTGCTATCCATAACTCTTTACTCAGAATTTAAGCACTCGAGTACTCAGAATTTAAACACCAATACACCGCTAAGGCCAACCAATGAATTGTCTTCTCCCTACCCTAACCCCTACTACCAGCCTTAGGAGACTGGCCTGCTAATGATGTCTCCTCTTAAAATGGAGGGCGAGGTGCAATCAGAGATGCAATTCCTGGGCTCTCTTCCCTCTCCTGTGCTACTGTTATGGGCTGCAGAGCTTGCCCAAAGTCACTGAGCTCTCTCTGTATTTTATGGGCACATAAACTCAACCCTAAGAATGTGTCCAACTGAGAGACATAAGCTTCCTTCTCTTCTGTCATTCAATCCCTTGCTATCATGAATGGGTCCTGGGATCAGCAAGGCATCAATCATGCCAAAAGCCCAAGCCAGAAACTGGTAATGTTTACATTCAATGGGAAAGAAGTACATGGTTTGGGGTCTTTCCTTGTCACTCCTTTTAATACAGTACACAAGGCAGCCTGGTGAATAGTATCAAGGTGGTCAAGGGCTCAGGGCCAAACCAGAGGGAAGTGTTTCAAACCCACCAACCACTCCACAGTAGGGGAAGTCTATTTCTATAAAGACCACAACTTTGGAACACTTCTGGGGCAATTCTACTGTCTCATGTGTTCATGACTAGATGACAGTGAGTTGATTTTGGAAGCAGACTACCACATCTTTCTCCCAAGCAGTGACTGGATTCAAACTGCCCATCTTTCCATTATCAGCCAAGTGTTTAATCACTGTACCACCAGGCCTCCTATCATAAAGATTACAGCCTTGGAAACTCTGCAAAGCAGTTCTGCTGTGTCCCGTGTGGCCATTATAGGGACACTAGCAGTCAGAACTGACAGAATGGCGCATAGCAATGACCTATTTACTAATTGTACCTGACTTTGACTAGGGTTATTTTCCTCTGGCCTACATTCCTGCAGGTTGCCACATTGCTTCCTACCCATCCCCCTTCCTGTTCATTCTGTTCTTCCTATGTGTTTTAATGCCCATTGTTTCCTGTTAAACCAGTTTGCAGTGTTGATATTGAATACATCTTCTTTTAGTAAATTCTATAGGGTGTTTCCCTGTCTGCAAACAGAAGAAAAAGTCTGCCACTGGGGTGAGCTCATGAAGATAACATGGCTCCTTTGTTCAGATGAACATCATCATGGACCTTCCTTTCCTTTGTCTTTTTAATGTCTTCTTCAACCTACTGGTAATTCCCTTAGACCAAGAGAAGATATTCTTATTTCCAGAGGTCATTACAGTATGCTCCTGATGATCTACATAAAAGAGACCTATGGTCTATCATTAGCCTGTAATCAATTTTCTAAACCACTCTAACTTGTAAGAAGTTGAAGTGTGACCTCAAAATTTTCAGCTCTTGCCTAAGTTTGTTTACCCCAAGAGAAAAATTATAAACCCAAAAACTTTACTTGGCTCCTGAGGTCTCCCTACCCCCCAACCATCATGATCCCAACTCTACCTTGCACATCCGGATGGACTGGAGAAGGTACACTAATGGAGAGGGGCGCTGGAGATATGGGGAAATCAGGATGGATGAGCCCCTTCGGGCCGGTGGTTAGATTGGGACTACCAGATGGGTGGAGAGAAGATGGGGTAGAGACAGAACCAGCTGCAAGGATCTACATATGGCCTATCTGGAGGACGGCATGCTTGAGTGGGCTGAGGGAGGTGTCGGGCAGGGTAACCTATGACAGAATAATAATAATTTATAAAGTATTGAGGGTTGATGGGGGAGAGAAAGCAGGGGAACAGAGGAGGGGTTGGAGGAACCGACACCAGGGGCTGGGGGAAAGGGCGGATGGTTGGAGAATGATGACGGCAGCAGACATGAGAGGGTTCTTATCACAGTATGATTATTTATGTATTGGAAAAATGATGTACGAGCCCCTAATAAAATGATTATTAATTAAAAAAAAGAAACAAACAACTTAAAAAAAAACTTTATTTGGCATCACAATTTTTTTTTCAAGGACGGGCCTGCATTCACCTTCAGTCATAATCCTCTAGTAAATGGTCAGTTGTTCATAATCTGACTCATCCACACAGTAAGTAGTCAGTTGCCACATCGAATAGGCTCCAACTCATGGCAAACCCACTTGTTTTGGAATAGAACAAAGTGAATCCAGGATATTCACTGGCTGACTTTGCAGAAGTAGATTGTTGGGCCTGCAAGACATCTCTGGATAGATTGAACTCCTATCTTTTAGTTCATAAGTACAGTACACCATCTAAAAGCTGGAGATCAGAGTCTCAGAGTCTTTGTGCAGTCCTAAACACCTGGCGTTCTAAAATGTAGTTATTCCCCACAGTGTCTAGATATAGCCTGCTTGGTCTTCCTCTCTTCACAAGATGAGTCTTTCTCTTGTGTTTTTCTGTGTCAGAGATTGTTTTGACTCATGCAACCCAAAATACCAGTAGTTCAAAACCACCAGCTGCTCCATGGGAGGAATGCAGAGCTTTATACTCCCATAAAGAAATACATTCTTTGAAACTCACCGGGGCAGTCATACCCCGTCTGTTGGAGTCACCATGAGTTGGAATAGACTCATGACAAGTGAGTTTTGTTTTGTTTTGTTTTGTTGGTCTAGGATAGGGGTCAGCAAATTCTTGAGACTGAAAAGCCAATTCTATCCCTCATAACAACTTTAAAATCACTCAAGAGCCTTAAATATGTTTTTCCAAACAAATGAAATGACCATGATCTGAAACAATAACCTTCAAAGGTTTTCAATGTTACCTCAGAACCTCATGTTTTCCATGCACTAGTCTAGGATAATACAGAGATAATGTTGGCCATTATCTGAATAAAAGAGAGTTAGAGATATCTTCTTAAAATATCTATATAACAGGTACCACATGTCTCCAATCTGTAAGAATGAGCCCTCCTTGGGTTGAACCTTGCCTCCCCTGGTGTCCTGCTATTTCTCCTCCCAACATGGACATTTTCAAAGGTATAAAACATGTTGGATGAGCTGTACCCCTAGATTGTCTGTGAGCACTCCTAGAGTCTACCAGTTAGCATTGTAGCTATTTGCTTCATCACATATGTAGGCATCAGAGTCCATCGTAGACTTGAGCCTGAAACACTGCAGCATGGACATCATCACCAATTACTTTTTTTTAAAGTATTATTTAAATAAAATGGAACACATAAATCTCAAGGGTCCCAATAAGTCTGGCTTTGGCCACCCTTTAAGATGTTCCCTGAAGCACTTCTGGAAGTGCCTGAGCATGAACTGGACTTTCCAACCTGTTTCTAATCCCTGGGGAGAAATCCACAGTAGGACCAAAATATATAGCAAAAGGCAAACAGAACAGGGGTCTTGTTTTGCAACCATCATAGGAGTTTGATGTTATCATTAGTATGATTGTTATTTTGCAGTATGGTAAAGAAGGCTCACAAATGCTAAGTAATTTGCTTAAGGTCACATGGTTTGAAATTCATGTCATAGAAACTGAGACCTAGCATGTCTGACAACAGCCCCGTGAATTTAATCACCAAATAATGAGCATCTCTTCAGTATTTTCAAAGCCCTTATGAAATCTCCAACACACACTGGGCACTAAGTACAGTGATAATAAACTTGGCGTGGTGCCTATAGGCCCCAGAAGAAATCACAGTTTAGTGAAGGTGTGTTAGTCCAGGTAGACTAGAGAAACAAACTCACAGACAGACATGCATATGGATATAAGGGAAAGGAATGGAACATTGAGAAAGCATCCCAACCCAGTCCAGTTCAAAGCCATAAGTCCGATATATACCAGTCGATAAACTCTCCTTCTGACTCACGAAGTTACAGGTCAGTGGGTGCAGAGTTCCGGCTTTGACAGGGGTCCCCTCATGGCTCCTCATTTCCAGGGCTCAATGTCCATCAGCAGTATCCATTAGTGATAGAAACATCTCAGCACTGGCAGGGGTCTCTCTGTGACTTTTCCAATTTCGGAGGTCTGGTTCCCTCAGGGTAAGGCCGTGTGGCTTCTTTTCCAGCTCTTCTGGTTCCTCGGATGCTGCCATCTTGTCTTGACAGTGGAGTGACTCCCAACAACTGGGGAGATGGTCTCTCGACTCCATGAAGGAAATATTGCGAGACTTCCCAGACTTCTCAGGAGAAAGCCACGCCCACATGGAGGCCTCATTGCCTACTCAATAGCTATCTCTAGATTGACAGGCTAAACTCCACCCCTACATCCAAATCATGAAAATGACATCAAGTACATGACCACCACAGAAGGAGACACATTGAACAAATACACAAATTGTATGTAGAAAACCATAAGTAGCAGATTGTATTACCAGAGGTTTAACCATGGAAAAACAGATTTCCCTCAAATGAAACTGGTCTGGTCTAAGATGACAGTCCTAACACATAGGCCAGTTTTGCTCACTGCCATTTAGTTAATTCTGACTCCTAGGGGTCCACCGTGGGTTTCCAGGCTATAACTGTTCATGGGAGTAGAAAGCCCAGTCTTTCTCCCTCCGAGCTGCTTATAAACTGCAGATCACAGTCCCATGTGACCACTGCATCATCAGAGCTCCATAACAAGTAGGCTCATAGCTCTGAAAAGAGATCCACTTTAAGAGGGGCACACGAGCTTTTTCTTTGTGGGGAAAATGTCCTAAGGCAGTGCTTTTCAACCTTCCTAATCTCACAACCCTTTTAAACAGTTCATGTTGGGGTGACCCCCAACCATAAAATTATGTTGTTGTTACTTCATAATTGCAATTTTGGTCCTGTTATGAATTGCAATGTAAATATATGATATGCAGGATATATACTCTTTGTTAAAAATTAAACATAATTAAGCATACTGATTAATCACAAAACAATCTGTAACTATATATTGTGCAATATTTATTTCTAATTACACATACTAAATTAAATTTTGTCTTGAAGCATGGCATAGCATGGGTAACAGTTTTGATATAACAACAGTACACTACACTACTATATTTTGTGACAGTATGCATGGAAAGCCAACATCAGTGGGAAGGTTGAGATATCTTCTTTCTCACCAGATCAGAAATTCTCAAGGCAGCCTTTGCAAGAGCACAATGAAGATCATCTTCCACAGCAAGTCTGCTTCTGTATTTAGACTTGATAATCAACACACTAGAAAGGCGCAACACAGTCTCAGACAGAACAGGAAATGACTACAAACACTCAATCCAGAATTTTGTAACTGGCATGGTAGAGAAATCAGTTCTTGCTGCCTCGCTGTTAATAATTTCAATGAACTCCTCTTGTGCTGTCTCAGGAACATCTTCAATTTTGACTGTGAGTGGGTTTGTGGCAAATGGGGTATCAGGGAGATTTAGAACGTACGGTGAAATTTCATCTGCAAGCATGTGCAAGTGTTCTTTCACAGAAATCGTCATTGTATTCTTCTGTCTAGTTCAATGTCATGTTCCTCAAAGAAAGCAGATATGGGAGGCAACATGTAAATTTTACTTCATCAAATTTTTTTTTTGCCAAAGCTGAAGTTTCATATGGAATGATTGGATCTTGTCAGACAAATCGAGCCATGTTGCTTTTGGTCTTAGCAGTGATAAGCGTAACTCATTCAACATGGCAAAGATGGCAACCAAGTAAGCTATTTTCTGCAGCTCACTTTTGTTGCTGAAAAGTGCTTTGGTCTTGCTTTCTGATTAAAAAAATGTTTGAATTTCATCACAGAACTCAAAAACACGTTTTAAAAGTTTTCTCCCTCAACAACCATCTCACTTCAGTGTGAGATAGCAGAGCATTATTTAGAGCATCCAACTCACTGCACAGTGGGGAAAACAGTCAACTGTTTAAAATGCCTACCTTTACACAATTGACAGAACTTCTGATGCTTTTTGTTACTTCTTGTAACTCTTTTGCCAGTGATTTCATACAGTGAGTTCTGATGACTCGTGGTGACTCATTCAATACCCAACTTTGAAATCCAGAATGATATCCTAGCATAGCTGGAGCAACATCTGTGCAAAAAACCACACACCTTTTCCCAAGAGATCTCATGCTCTTTCAGAAATGAACCAACTTTGTCAAATTCTTCACATGCAGTAGTTGTCATTTCAAGAGGTTTGCAAAAAAGAAACTCCTCTTTAAAGTTGCCATCATTGATATACCTCATGTAAACCAGGAACTTTGAACAGTTTTGCAATGTTTTTGATTCATGAGGCTGGATGCTAAATACGGAAGTGGAGCAGATTTAATTTCCTTTATTACCTGATCAAGAATATCAACAGAAATCCTGTCTATTCTTCTGCAGAAAGTGTCATTAGATAAGGGAATTGCACTCAATTTTGTAACAAAATCATCTCTGATCAAAACTTGAACAATGTCATTGACCACTGGCAACAGTAAGTCCTTAGCAATGGAGTGAGGTTTCCTAGCTCTGGCAATTTTGAGTGCCATCAAATATGAAGTTTCAGTGGCTGCTACATTTTGTTTGGGGTACTTGCCCCCACTGTCGTCTGGATTTTTTTAGTTCATCAGCTTTGCTTCTAAAATAGTTGGTATCCTTTCCAGCCAAACTCGGATGCTTGCTATCAAAATGGTGTTTCAGTTTGTTCAGTCTCATAGATTTGGCTGATAGAAACTCACAACAAATCACACATTGCAGTTTCTCAATTCCTGCTAAAATTATTGAGGTAAAACCATACTGTAAAAAATCCTCACTATCTTTTCTTAACATTATTCTCTACATGATCCATTGTCATGGCATGGTTTGCTAATGAAAATAATAAATAACAGTAGCTTTAATAATATAAAAGATGATACATGGCATAGTTCAGTCAATACAGTTTATTAAAGTTTCCTATGGTTTACCATTCTGTGTTACTGTTCTTTTTTACAAACCTGTTACAATCACAAGTGGACAGTATTCACTTCAAACACACCTGAATATAAAAAAGACTGATCACCATTCAGATTTAAGTTTCCACGGTACAGATTTTTTCTTTTTTTGCAGCAGTTGATGATTTTACAGTACATGGTGTTACATCTACCCAGTAATTATAATTCATGAAGTGTTGTCTTATCTCCCAAACTGCTATTTTCAACACAGCAGCTATCTACACATTTGTGACTGGTTCACATAAGTACATTATGGCGCCAACCCTGTCACATACACCTGTATGGTTGGCATGATCAAGTCGCCTCTTGTCTTCCTTATTAATGCATGCTTTCCCATGCATTCAAAGCCATTGAAAAGATTATGGCTTGGGCCAGCGCCCCCCCCCCCCCCGTTGGTTCCCAAAGTGATATTTTTGGTTTTCAGATTTTTTTTTTTGCTGATGACATTAGAATATTGGTGAATTTTTTTATTAAATCGTTTTACTGGGGGCTCGTACAACAACTTTATTTTCCTCATCATTCTTAAAAAACTTGCTTTTTACTTGAGCACTTGATATCTGCTCCTTATTTTTCCCCTCTCTCCCATCTCCCTAACACTCATGAACCCTTGATAATATATAAATTCTTATTATTTTGTCATATCTTATATCATCTGACATCTTCCTTCACCTACTTCTCTGCTGTCCATTCCCAAGGGAGGAGGCTATATGTAAATCCTGGAAGGGATAGGCAGGATAAACAAGCTGGAAGAGAGAACAATGGAATGACAGTTCTGGGGAGGACATGGGAGAGGGATAGATGGGGGGGAAAAGGAGTGGGTGTTAACAAACCCAGGGACAGGGAAACTAGAAGTGATCAGAAAGTGATGGTGAGGAGGGTATAGGAGATCTGGCAGGGCTGGATCAAGGACAACATAGCTCAGAGGAATTCCTGAAACCCAAATGAAGGCTAAACATGATAGTGGGACAGGAGGAAAGTAAAAAGAAATAGAGGAAAGAACTAGGAGACACTGGGCATTTATGGAGATCTAAACACAGGCATATACATATGTAAATATATTTATATACAATGAAGGGGAAATAGATCTATGTACATATGTTTATAGGCTTAGTATTAAGGAAATAGATGGACAATAGGACCCTACTCAAGTACTTCCTCAATACAAGAATACTCTGTTCTAATAATCAGGCAGTCTGAGATGCTCACCTTCCCTACACAATCTCTGAAGACAAAGTGGGTGTATAAGCAAATGTGGCAAAGAAAGCTGATGATATCCAACTATGAAAAAATACATCATCTGGGGTCTTAAAGGCTTGAAGATAAACAAGCAGCCATCTACCTGAGAAACAATAAAGCCTCATGGAAGAAGCCCAGCAGCCTGGGTGACCACAAGATGTTGACGGGATCAGGTATCAGGTATCAAAGAAAAAAAATCATATCATTGTTAATGAGGTGGAGTACAGAGTGGAGGCCCAAAGCCTATCTGTAGATAAACTGGACTTCCCCTCTTGGAAGGGTCTTGGGGAGAAGAACCAGTCAGGGTGCAGTGTAGCAGCAATGAAACATACAACGTTCCTCAAGTTCTTAAATGTTCTTCCCCATCACTATCATGATCCCAATTCTACCTTACAAATCGTGTTGAGCTAGAGGATGTACACTGGTACAGATGGGAATTTAAAATATAGGGAATGCGGTATAGAAGAACCCCTCAGGACCAGTGGTAAGAAGGGTGATGCTGGGAAGTTATAGGGAAGGTAGAGTAGAAAGGAAGAGCTTTTAAGCATTTTTTTTCCTTTCTTTCTTTCTTTTTTTTTTTTTTTTAGAAATCATTTTATTGGGAGCTCATACAACTCACGATCAATACACATGTCAATTATATGCAGGCCACATCTGCACATTTGTTGCCATCATCATTCTTGAAACATCCTCCTTCTACCTAGTCTCCTGGTACCAGTTCCCCATATTTCCTCTCCCTCCCCAATTAAAAAAAATTGTCATTATTTTGTCATCATACACTGTCCGATGTGTCTTTTCACCCACTTCCCTGCTATCCATACCTCAGAGAGGTCATATGTAGATCCCCACAATAGGTTCCCTCTTTCTACTCTACCTTCCCTCCACCCTTCTGGCATTTTTAAAAGACCTTTTGCAATGGCTTTTCACAATGCAATTTGTCAACTGATTTCTTGACTGCAGCTTCCATGAGCATTGGTTGTGAAGCTAACATGAGGCTTCTCCAAGCTTCTATGTGTAAAACAAATAAATAAAAATCGACAGTATCTGTGAAACACAGATAAACCACAATAAAATGGATCTGAACACCTAGCTTCCCAAACTCACTGCCAGCCAATCAACAGCCTCCTATAGGACAGTGTAGAACTGTCCCCGTGAGTTTTCAAGACTAACTCTATGGAGTAGAAAGCCCTGTCTCTCTCCTGAGGAGAAGCTGGTGGTTTCGAACTACTAACCTTATAGTTAGCAGCCCAATACTTAATGACTGCCAACAGGGCTTATTGAAACAAACATTCTTTAATTATAAATTGTTGGAAAGGTTTTAGTGCCATTTCTCATCTGAGGGAATGAAATGATATTGTGTTTGATTGGCAGTTACATAATCTCCTGTCAACTTGAGTGAAGGGCTGGAGTCTAGCTTGTCAATCAGGTCATAGCCAATGAGGTTTCTGTGTGAGCGTGGCCTTCTCCTGTGGTTTCTGGGAACTCCTGTCTTCCTCCCTGGAATTGGGACACACACTCTTCCTGTGATATATTCTTGTTGACAGGCCACATGGAAACGCACTGATGGAGTCAGAGTTCCAGAGTGGGAGAAGTCACATGGAGACCCATGCCAGCACTGGATCTACACGATTTTTCACCCACTGGCCTATAATATTCCTGTAGTCAGGATTATTGCATGGCTGTGTGGGTATAAGAGAAATTTATGGACTAGTATCAGACATATGGGCTAATATTGGACTTACGAACTTGATCTGGTCTGGGCTGGGATATTTCTTAATATACAATTGCTCTTTATATAAAGCTCTTTCTTGTACACATAAGAGTATCAATGAATTCATTTCTCTAGTCCACCCAGGCTAACACATTCCTTGTATTTCATATCCTAGCATTGCTGTTGTTGGGTGCCATGAAGTTGATTCTACCTCAGTGTGACCCAGATAGGGTTCTCTAAGCTGTCATCATGGGGGAAGTAGACTGCAAGTTTTTTCTCCTGCAGTGACTTGGTAAGTTTGAACCACCAACCTTTCAGTTAGAGCTGAGTGCTTAACCATTGGGTTATGAGAGCTCCTTTGCTCTAGTATAGGAAGAGTAATATATTCATAATGATTTTTTTAATTAAGGTAAAATCTTTTGAGATGGTATCCTGGAATCAGGACTTAGATCAGTCTCCTAAGTTGATTCTAATTTGTGCTTAGGTTGGACAACCACAGGCTTTGGAGAAAGAACCTAGATGTTAAAGTCAAAGAACTGGGTTTGACTCAAAACTTAAATTCACCAGCTCAAGACCTTGAAGCAAGTTATTATTAATCTTTCTCATCTTGTCTCATTTGCAAAATGAGGATGACAGTATTTAATTCATAGAACTATTGTATTAGAGGGGACAGTGTAAGCAAAGTTTCTAACAGTGCCAGATATAGAGTAGTTGCGCATGCCAAATTTGAATGATTTTTCTAATGGCCACCCCCACAACCCAACTTTATCTGGATAATTAGAAGATTCAAAAATAACTAATTCTTCTTCTTCTCTTTCTCTTCTCCTTCTTCTTCTCCTTTCTCCTCTTCCTGCTTCTTCTCCTCTCTCCCATTATCTCCCCATCCCATCCTCCCTCTCAATCCCCTATCTCTATTTCTGCCTCACCTACAAATTCTCACACAAATATGTACACACAAAAGAGTCATTCTGTCCAAAAGAAGCTTTAAGTAATTTCTCACCCACTGGCATCCAGTTGATTGCAGCTCATGACAATGCTATAGGGCAGACAGAGTAGAACTGCCTCTTTGGGTTTGTAAGCTATTAAATCTTGATGGGAGCATACAGCTTCATCTCTCTCCAGAGAAACAGCTGGTGGGATTGAAGCACTGATCATGGCATTAGCAACTCAGTGTGTAACTCACTAGACCACCAGGGTTCCTGCAAGTAATTTCTCACTCAGAAATTAAGAAAAGAGGTTCAGAAGAGTGGGAGAATAGGGAAGTCAAACATGGCGGTGAAGAGCTGGATGAGGCACTATAACATCTCCGGATTCTTAGGAAGACAGGCTTTGAACTAAAGTTAGAAAGGGCATCTTTAAAAGCCTGGAAGTACACACTTTTGCTTCAGAGAGCTGGAAAGAAATATGAAGTCAGTTAAGAACATTCTCCAGATGGAATCTAGATTCTTCTCTGTGTGTTTGTTACGGTGTTCGTTCTTTTACTTAAGGAGCTCTCATGGTGCAACGATTACATGTGAATAGTTCAAACCTACCAGTGGCTCCACAGAAGAAAAAGTTGGATAACCTGTGCCTGGAATCACCTAGCGTATAGCTCTACTCTGTTCTACTGGGTGCTTAGGCATCAGAATCCGCACCATGGATTCCTTGACATAACCCTTAGAACTGGTTACCATGTCTTGTTGTACTGTCTGGTGAATGTTGCATAATAGCTGATCGTAATAGTTAGCAGTGATTATTCACATTCTAAGGGCAGGCAGTGTATTGTTGGACACCACAGATTCAATTACAAATCTTGTGGTCTCGTGTGACAGAGTAGAACTGCCCCATAAGCCATTTTAGGTTGTAATCTTTACAGAAGCAGATCAGCAATCAACGGGTCTGCCTTCCTTGTAGCTGATGGCTAGGAGCCAACCACTGGAGCAATATTTAATGCTTGTGTCACTATGGCTCTTGACCGGCATCATATTAGGCCCTTTGTGTACATTCTCTCCTTCAAGCTCTCTGGGGACTCTATGGTCTAGGTACCAACTTGTTAAGGTTCATGTAATCAGTCTGGTGGGAGGAACACAACACATTCAGGTCTGTCTGATTCCAAATCTGAGGCTCTTGGGAACTGGGTTCTCCAGCACCAGCCAGTGGGATAATCTGTTTGATAATCAGTAAGACTATGCCAAGCTATTGCTTTATGAAAGACAACATGGAGGAGAGAGATATAAATGCAGATACAGATATAAATATAAACTTCCTGCCATTTGAAGCATCTATTAAGAGAAGCCCTGTTGGTGGTATTGGGTGAACATTTGACTGCTAACTGTAAACATTGGTTCAAATCCACCAGCCACTCAGTGGGATCAAAATGAGGATATCTGTTCCTCTAAAGATTCAGCCTCAGAAACCCTAAATAGGGCCACTATAGATCAGAATTGACTGGATGGCATTGGATTTAGTTTTAAGGATCTATTTAAAAGAGAATAAATGCACAGTTAAATTTTAATTTCAAATTAACACCCAATTTTAGTATGTGTTTCCCATGTGATAGAAGCTTGTACTTAAAAACAATTTTACTTATTATTTATCAGAAATTAAATTATCTAGCTTTCCTGTATTTTATTTGGCAACTCTTACACATAGTAGATTTTATGATGGACATTTAGGTAGAAATACTGAAGCGAGAGCTCTGGGATCTATTGATAGTAAAGTCTGTGATACAGCAAACAGATGGGATGCTGAGATGCTCAGAAGAACAGGAGATCATACCCTATTGTGTAGGTAGGCAGAGTGAAGAGCTATTCCTCATCTTGGCCTTAAAAAGTGAATGGAATTTGAGAGCCAGTGGAAGAGGAAGAGCCTCAAGAAGAGGAGTCGACATAGTGACTGCATCAACAGGCTCAAACTTAGCAGCAAAGGTGAGGATGGTGTACCACTAGGTGGTGTTTCATTCCGTCATACAAAAGTTTTCTACGCACCAGAATCAACCAACAACAACACCACAGAGTAAGGAGCAGAGAGGACATTCCAGATCAAGGGACTAGAGGATCAAGGATGGGAACATATGGAAATGAGAAGTTGTAGCTCATTGGGCTAATGAAAGTAAATGGATATCTCAATTAGAAATAAGAGCAATAATAATAATTACATGAAGAACAATGAGTACAAGGAAGAATATGTTCTATAATTCAATGTGATGATCATTATACAACTGTCCTTGATATGACTCAACTATTGAATTGTAGACATGCAAATGAAGTGCTAGTAAAACTGTTTAATAAAAAAGTAAATAGAGCTGCATCAGACCCAAGGTCGGTCTCTCTCCAGAGACCAGGCTTATTACTTTCTATCCATTAGGGAAGAGTGAGGTTCATGCAAGGTTGACACCAGCAACAGTGGTTGGTTGGTAACGGATGGTCCAGGGACTGGTGTGCCAAGCTGAGGCTTGTGGGTTTAATTAAAAATAATGTGGCATGACAAAAGTTGTAATCTTCAGGGGCCACTATTTGCCCAAGTCATAGGGAATAGAGGTTCCCAAAAACCCTCAAGAGTGAGCCTGAAGAGAGCAGCAGGGGACACAGAGCTGGTCAGTTGGTCAGATGCTGCCCGAAGAGCCACAGGTTCATCCTTGGTGCCTATAACGGATGGAGTCAAGTAGGCCTCTCGCACTTTATTAGCCAATGGCTCATTTGACTTCAGCTAGCTACCAAGATTCAAAGTACCTCACCTATTTTGCCTCTGGTTCTAAAAAAATACAATGAAATTAAATTCAGAAGTGCATCCTTTTTGTAAGTCAGAAAAAGGGAAAATATTATTTAAGAGGCTTGCCCAAGAATGTGCTGACATCTGAAAACAATTTCCTGATGAGTAGCTGGGTCACAGGGAACAATCATTCTAACTTTATCCTGCCTAAAAAAAAATTGTGCCTGCTCAGCCAGTTGTTTTACCTGCAGCGGAGCAGGCAGGAATGAGAGAGGAGAGATAAACCAGGGAAAGTGGACAATGACTCATGGAAAAGCATCTGGTCTCCTGGGGCTGCATGCTCATGCTGCCTTTTAGCCTGAAGAACAAATTCACTCACCACCTAGGCATCTTCCCTTCCAGGTGGAGAGTGGGAGGAGCTATCTTAACGTTCACACTAAAGATCTCAATATTGAAGACCTTCAATATTGAAAAGCTGCACTCTGGAGAAGATATATAACCTTTTAGGAAATAAGCCCCTTGAAGGTAGGGGGGTTGAGTAAAACTGTTCCTGGCCAAGAAGTTACAACAATTGCCACAACATAGTTGTCATTTGTCAGTAGTTGCTTTATGTCCATTTGAAAAGTGGGCACATGTACCTTCTTGAATTCTAGTGCAAAACTTAATTGGCTGTTTTGTTTTCATCCTCATTGCCTTGAATACAATTCAAAGATGCCTATTTGGCAGAACAGATCCACGAGACTAGAAATCAGAATAATGATAAGTACAGGTTTGCAGCTGAATTTGACCAACAAAGGCCAAAGTTGATAGAAATCTGCTATCTGATTGAAGTCTGTATCACCTTGAAATATTGACTTCAGAGCCTAGACCTTTCTTAACAACTCTGCAAATGCTATACATAAGATCTGTGAATTTTGTTGTATCCAATGAAACCTCAATTAAAAATATATGTGTATCTATAGTCCCTCTTTGGGAACTATCTTCTGATTGAAATCCAAGCTAGCATTGTGGACACCAAAAGGGAATTTGGCAAATGTTACACCCCTAGAAGGCAAGTAGAATCCCCAAGTGGTACAAACAGTGCATACCTTTGACTGCTATTTGAAAGATCGGTGGTTTTAGTCCACCTGGAGCCAGGTACCTCGGAAGAGAAACCTGGCAACCTATTTATGAAAAATCACCAATGACAACCATAAGGAGCCCAGTTCTGCACCGATAAACAAGGTTTTGCCATTAGAATCACTTTGATGGTACCTGGTTACAAAGTCACTTGGTGGGAACCATCCAGTTCCCCAAGTCTGATATTTGCAGTTTTAGTGCTATGCATTTTCTTTTCATTTGTGTTCTATAAATGAACACATACTAGAAAACAGGTGACTGATCCTGTAAGTACAAGATATTATAGTCCCTATGTCTCCACTGGGATTGAGTAGATCTTTAAGAGTGGTAGATATTGCCAGTTGCCCTGATTATCTCAGCCTCATATTTTGCTTTATTCACAGAATGCCAATTTTGCTCAGGAATCCATCTTTCCAGTTTAAAAAGGCTCCTGTCCCCAGACTTCTTGCGGTGATGACTCAGTTTCTGACCAGTGAAGTGGAAGCAAAAACCTACAGGATTTAAGGACATTTCTTTTTTTCTAGGAGTTCTGGTGGCACCACCACAGCAGCGCTGACTAATAATGACAAGGTCAGTGGTGAGGCAGCCTTTACTGGAAATCGTTACTCTCCAAGCCTATATTCTGTCTAAAAAGCAGATGAGATGGTTGGATGAGGTTCAGCCCTTTTGGGTTATGACAATGTTCATAATCACACACACACACTCACACATGAATTCACTTCTAAATCAGAGTGAACCAATAGGCCAGAGTAGAAATGACCCTGTGAGTTTCTGAGACTCTAACTCTTTACAGAGCAGCTGGTGGTTTAGAGCTGCCTATCTGTGGAGAGGTTTTATTAAATAGGAAATAAAGGAAGCTTGTTTCTCTCAACTGTAGTCTTTATGTGGAATTTCCTACCCCCAATCTCTCTCTATGATATGGAGCACAATCACTCTGTTTGGATGAGCCACTACACTCAAATTTTTATTACATTTCAAACCAAATTTACTGCCACTGAATTGATTCTGACTCACAGCATCCCTTTAGGACAGGGAAACTCTGTCCCTGTGGGTTTCTGAGACTGTAACCACTTATGGAACTAGAAAGTCTGCTTCCATTGAAGAAAGGCTTTGAACTGTGGACATTGCAGTTAGCAGCCCAATGCAAAGATTTACTAGTCACTCTGGGTAGACTTGGAGAACAGGCCTCCTCTCAATTCTAGCTAGACCACTTCAATTCCAGTATTTTAAATTATAAAATTTTCAGCTTAAAATTTAGAAGAAGCCATGAATATGAGAACCAGTGACCAATGTCAAGACATTGACTAAATGTGATAGTTATGATTTATTGTGTCAACCTAGTTGATGAACACATGTGGGATTAAATGAAGGGCAGAGCCATAAATGGCTCAGAGAGCCTCGCCTATCTGGTATATTACTCTCTGATGGTCGGACTAGTTGCAGCTAGCTAGTTCTCTGCCTCAGCTGACAAGGCTTACTTCCTGCAAGATATCCCTGAGGAGAATCCACGTGCACCTAGCCTGATGCATCCCTGGGTGCTGGAGCAGCTGCATGGAGCTGAGATACTTACACGCTCCCTGATTCAGCTCTCCTCCTGCATTTGGTGTCATTGCATGTGCTTCATGAGTTTGCAGAGGGCTTTTTAGAACAATGTTGGACATATGGGTTAATGTCAGACTTACAGGCTTGGACTGGTTGGAATGCTTAATACACAATTACCCTTTAAATAAAACTCTCTCATAAAATATGAGTGTCTATTAATTTTGTTTCTCAAGTCTACCCAGACTAACACACTAAAGTAGGAACTTCTTCAGGACAGAGACTATGTCTAATTGACATTGGTCAGTTTTTCCCTGAATTCAGCTTTAGAATATAATACACATCCCTTAGGACTGAATTGTGTCTCCCTAAAAATATAGGTTAAGAGGCACCAGTCTTCATCCTGGTGCTCCAAGATATTAATGCAACTTACCAACTTGAAGCATGGAACCAAAAGAGAGGTCTGAGGGGCCAGCCCCAATCCCAGCTATGTGGCCAGCCCTTCTACCCCCAGAAGAAGTCACTTTAGAGAACAGCACTGGAGCTGCTATTCAGGAAAGGGGATATGTTTGATCAGAGCACACAGGAGCAAATGAAGGGGCAGGGAGAGAGAGAGAGTGGAGCACACACTGGTCCACCAAACCCTGAGGGTGATATTACTGCTCACAGCAATCAATGCACAGAGAGGACCATAGGGCCAGCCCCACTATGAGGCGCAATGTTCCTCACTGACCCATAGCCCTATTGAGGACAACACTGGAGACAAAGTGCAGGAATCATGCCCCATCTGACTCCACAACACTGAGGTGAAACACTAATGTTGTGCAACAGAACAGGAGGGAGAACAGAACAATAAAGTCCCCATTAATTCCAAAAATAGACATTGGGACCAGGGCATGGCACCCAATCAGACTTGCTAGAAAATACTGGTAAAGGTCAACAAACAGACCTTGAACTATCTATAGTTTTACTTTTTTGTCATTGGTTTTCTGTTGTTGTTTAGTTTTGTTTTGTCTTGGTTTTACTGTGTCTTGATTGTGTGCATATTATTATTTCTGCAGGTCTATCTAGATAAAATAGGAGGGGAGGGATAAACAATCATGAGGAGAAAACACCATCGCCAACAGTCAGGGGGGGAGGGGGGAAACTGGGAGAGTGGGAGGCAAGGAAAAGGAAGTGAGTGCTTTCAAACCCAGGGACAAGGGAACAAAAAACAATCCAAAATTGATGGTGAAGAGGGTGTAGGAGGCATGACAGTGGGACAAGAGCAAAGTAAAAGAAAATAGAGGAAAGAACTAGGAGGTAAAGGGCATTTATAAAGGTCTAAATACAGGCATGTACATATGCAAATATATTTATATATGAATATGGGAAAATAGATCTCTGCACATATATTTATAAGTTTAGTATTAAGGTAGCATATGGACATTGGGCCTCTACTCAAGTACTCCCTCAATGCAAGAACACTTTGTTCTATTAGCCTGGCATTCCATGATGCTCACCTTCCCAAAAAGATCATTGAAGACAAAGTGGGTGCATAAGAAAATGTGGTTAAGAAAGTTGATGGTGCCTGGCTATCAAAAGATATAGCATCTGGGATCTTAAAAGCATGATAATAAACAATTGGCCATCTAGTTGAGAAGCTGAGAAGCAACAAAGCCCAATGGAAGAAGCATACCAGCCTGTGTGATCATGAGATGTTGATAGGATCAGATATCAGGCATCAATGACACAGAACAAGAAATCACATCATTGTGATTGAGGGGGAGTGTGGAGTGAAAACCCAAAGCCCATCTATAGGCAACTGGACATCCCCTTACAGAAGGATTGTAGGAAGGAGATTAGCCAGTCAGGGTGCAGTGTAGCAACAATGAAACATACAACTTTCCTCTAGTTCTTTAATACTTTCCCCCCAATTCTACCTTACAAATCTGGCTAGATCGCAGCATGTACATGAGTACAGATGAGAGCTGGAAACACAGGGAATTCAAGATAGACAAATCCCTTAGGTCCAATAATGAGATAGCCATACAAGGAGCGTAAGGGGAAGGAGGGGGAGCATATCATAATGATCTATATATAACTCCCTGCCCAGGGGATGAACAACAGGAAAGTGAGTGAAAGAAGAAATTGGTCAGTGTAAGACATGAAAATATAATAATTTACAAATTATCAAGGGTTCATAAGGAAGGGAGGGGGAGGGGAAATGAGAGGCTGATACAAAGGAAAAGGACTCTAGTAGAAAGAAAATGCTTTGAAAATGATGATGGCAACAAATATACAAATGTGCTTGACACAATGGATAGATATATGGGTTGTGATTAGAGTTGTACAAGGCTCCAATAAAATGATTTTTAAAAAACATGTATTTTGAAATTCTAACTCCTGGTATTTTAGGCTTGGTTTGGAAATAGTCGTACTCCACAACTCTGAGACTAGAAAAGTGAGATGTTTGTGAAGGTCAGAAACTGACACCCCCCCCATTACATCAATTCTCACTCAGAGTGACCCTACAAAACAGAACAGAACAGCCCAGGATGTTTCCAAGGCTGTAAATCTTTCCTGGAGCAGACGGCCTTATCTTCCCCTCATATGAACACTCTCCACTTCAACACTCCTCCACCGGGGATCTGGAGCAGTGGGTCTTATGGGGATCAATCAAGGTGCTAGTATGGCTGTGCTCCAGGGGAGAATCTGATCCTTACCTTTTCCAGCTGAAAGACGCTCCTTCTGTCTTCTCCGTCAGCAATCACTTTTCTTCAGTCTCTCCTTCTGTGGTTGCCACCACCTCTTTTCTGAATTCTGACCTCTCTGTCAGTCTCTACCTTATAAGCACCTATGTAATTCCTCTGGGCCCACCTGAGGAGAACAGGACAATGTCCCTGTTCCAACATCCCTTTACACAGCTGCAAATTCCTTCTATCTCTGTCTGTAACATTCTCTGCCTGTAACATGTTCACAGGTTTCAGGAATTAGGAGAGGAGGGGGAATTACCTTTGGTGGAGGCCTATTCACTATTCTGCCTACCAAACCACCCTTTTATAGACCAGAAGCCAGCTGTTAGGGGAATGACCCTAGCTGGGTTCAAGCAGCTGTCAGTCTTGAGGAAAGGCACAGGTCCAAGGCCAACTCTCTATAAACATTTGTCCCACAGGCGGCTGGGGGAGGGGTATACTAAGTGCTCCCAGCCTCAGGCTTCTGCTAACCAACAGTTCTTTGCTTTCCTTCCCAGCATCCCTGGGGGACTTGCGAGGCTTAAGTATGGTGACCTCAAATCCCCTAGAGCTGAATTTTTAAAGTGTTGATTGAGACGTAGCTGAGGGCCAAAGCTCATGGGGACATTTCCCTTCCTCCTGTTCCTCAGCCACTGCCCTGTCTGGCTTCTCCTGGGGCTGAGCTTCCAATCTCAGGACACTTCACCCTGGATGATCTCCCTCCCCACTTTGCTTGCTGCTAGAACAATTACTTCCTATCGTGGTTGATTTCTACTCAAGGCACTGCCATGTGCTCAGAGATGAACCATCTCATAGGGTTTGCAAGGCCGTGACCTTTTGGAAGCCAATCACCAGGCCAGCTTTCAGAGGAGGCTCTGGATGGGATTGAGTTGCTAATCTGGTGCCTAAAACAGTAACATCGACCTCACTTGGGAACTTGAAGAATATGTAAATTGTAAACAAATCCCCCTCCTATATTTTGAAGCTGAGGTTCACAGGTCTGTTTTAAGGAGCCCTTTGAAGTGATTCAAGTAGCCCTGGTGGCAGGATGATTAAAGTACTTGATTGGCAACCCAAAGAGTGGCTCAACTCCATGAGAGAAAGA
The DNA here is from genome assembly GCA_004026705.1 of Nesogale talazaci. Taxonomy (NCBI): domain Eukaryota; kingdom Metazoa; phylum Chordata; class Mammalia; order Afrosoricida; family Tenrecidae; genus Nesogale; species Nesogale talazaci. The sequence goes on along the minus strand of PVJH01001881.1, from coordinate 119,940 downwards.
GGTGTTCGCCTCTTAAAGGTTGGCTTCCATGCAGATTGACTGCTGGGAAACACCGTAGGGCAGTTCTACTTATCCAATGAGGTTGCTATGAGTTGGAAATCAGTAAGACAACAGTAGGCTTGTTTTTTTCTAGGTGAGTCTTCTCAAACTAAAACTTCAAGTTTTATAATCATTGGTATAGATGTTTCTAAGATAAAGTGACCAGGTTTTAAGTGGGACACCATTCACCCAGGGGAGGAGAGGGCTTCTTGATTTAAAATTTGTTCTATATGTAGCAACAAAAATTTTCATAGAATGCAAAAATAGTATTGTAAAATATATATTTTAATTTTAAAACATCACGGGACATTGTTAAATTGTTAAAAAGCAAATGTCTGGTCAGCTTATATGAAGATCTCTTTCAGTTCTATAGTTCTTTAATCTCCTGTAAAAGCACATATTTGTCACACTTATCTAAAACCCACGAACAGGATCTTTTTCATCCAAGTTGTTATACAAATATTTTTTAACCTCTTTCTACACTGGTACCTGGGGGGGGAGGGAAGAGGAAAATATGACCTAGAGTAAGGCTTTAACTTGTTTACAATTCATCTCAACAGCCTTCATTAATAACATTTAAAGTATATTATTCTGATTTTTCTACAGTGGTTCCATCATGTATCTGAGTTATGCAATATGGAAAACAATGTCCTTAAGAAAAATTATTCCTGTGATTAAATGTTGAATTATGTGATATGTAAATTGTATGTCAATAACCTATAAGTGAACAAAAGAAAAGGTATTTTTGTGGTCATCATAAGTCTCACTGCATATCCAGAATAGAATTAATAATAACTGTCTCACTCATACATTACTATAAAGATTGACAAATGGAATCCAGGTCAGATAAACCCTTCAGGAACAGAAATGGGAGTAGTGATACCAGGAGGATTGAGGGAAGGTGGAGAGAGGAGGAGAGAAAAGAGGAACAAATCACAAAGATCAGCACATAACCACCCAGCCCCCCAAGGGGAATGAACAACAGAAGCCATGGGGGAAGGGAGGCACCAGTTGGTGTAAAATATGAAAATAATAATCATTTATAATTTATCAAGGAGCCATGGGTGGGGGAGAAGCTGTAGAAAGTAAATGTTTAGAAAATAATGATGTCAACATATGTACAAATGTGTTTAGTACAATTGATGAATGGATTGTTATAAGAGCTGTACAATCCCCCAAGAAAATGATCTATCAAAAAAAGAAAAGAGAAGATTGACATCATTAAATGTGATGACACATAGGAAATGAACTAGTATGTGATAGGTATCCAATAATGATCAGTTGGATCTAGTTAGTAATTAAATATTATTGATTAGTTTTGAATCAGCTTTAAAATGTATGTGGTCAATGTGTAAAGTGAACGGAAAACCACCAGTGCACTAATTGTTTGTGGAAATCCAGTTCCTCTAGAGCAGTGGTTCTCAACCTTACTAATGCTATTACCCTTTCATATAGCTCCTGATATTGTAGTGACCCCCCCCTAACCATACAACTATTTTTGTTGCTACTTCATAACTATACTTTTGCTACTGTTATGAATCGGGTGACCCCTGTGAAAGGGTTGTTTGACACTCCCCTCCCCAAAGGAGTCGTGACCCACAGGTTGAGAACTGCTGCTCTAAGAAGGCTGTAAGAGAGTGCACATCCTTTCACTTTCTTCTAGAAGTTAAGAGATAATGAATGTAGGCAGCGGCTTTGTATCTCTGATAAGTCAGCAGTAGAAATAATGAGTATGATGGAATCTATGACACATCACTAGGATCAAGATTCTTCTAGACCATAGGTTCCCAAACTTATTTGGCCTAATGGTCCCTTTTAAGGAAAAAAATTGCTCAGTGAAACAATGAAGAGGTTTTGTAGTATAGCCCGTAATTCAGGATAGAATGTAGCCATCTTCTTTTGCAGTCTCTGGATCATTCCAGTACTGCCTCCTCAGAGGATAGCCCCTTTTGCGAAAAACAGCTCCCTGTTGAGAATGCATAGAAAAGGTTGGTTAATATCACTTTAAATTCTCATTTTAAGACAAATAGTAAGATTGTTCTACTGGGCGACATAGCTTTGGTAGGGACTATAAAAAGTTTCAAATATATTTTCAGGAAATATTTCAGAAACACTTTATAGCTTCTCAGGAGGACTAATTAAAAATATTCAGACTGTACAAAGTAAGGAGGTGTGTGTGTGTGTGTGTGTGAGTGGGTGTGTTTGTTTTGAAAAAAAATTCCATTGGGGGTACCCTTTATATTTTGTTTCATTCAATCAGTCAAAAATATTAGTATTTCAGCATTTATAGTAGAGATCTATTTTCTCACAACACCCATTGTGGCATAAATTATCACTGTATTGTTTTCGGTAATTTATGTGTCAGATCACATTTCACAAATCTACACTTACTACACAAAACAAACAAAGCGCAGCTTGCTATAATAAGATTAACAAATAAGACAGGCATATTAATCTTTATTTTCTTCAGTCCCATGTAAAAATATGAATTCTATTCATTAACACTTTTAAGCTGACAATACCCACATTGTGATTCCTGAGCCCAATGAATAAGCCAACTATGGCTGTGCTATTGTGTGCTGGAAGTCCATTCCATCACACGGCAGCTCTGTGAGACTGAGCAGAACTCTCTCAGAGCAGTTCTTTAGCTGTAATCTTTTTTTAAGCTAAAAGATAATTTTATTGGGGGCTCTTATAGCTCTTATAACAATTCCTATATCAATCATATCAAGCATATTTGTATATGTGTTGCCTTAGTATTGTCTAAATACTTTCTATTGAACCCTTGGAAAATTAGCCATTTTTTAAAAAAATAAATCATTTTATTGGAGGCTCATACAACTCCTACCACAATTAATACATACATCAATTGTATGCAGACCACAGTTGCACATTTTTTGCTATCATCATTCTCTTCCACCTAGGGCCCCAGTACCAGCTCCTCATATTGTCCCTCCCTCCCCTTCCACATGAACCCTTAACAATTACAAATTGTCCTTATTTTGTCATTGTTGTGTGTTTTTATTGCTCTCACGAAGTTATAGGAATGCCTCACACACATCATACACTTCTATTAGACTGAAATTTAATGATACAAAAGAATGCTTGCATTTTTACTCTTAATTCCTATCTCCAACTATTATTTATTGAACACCTACTAAATTTCAGGAACTGTTCGACTTGTTGGAGATTACAACAGTGAGCGAAATCATAATGCTTAACCCATGGCGAGTTTTTCTCTCAGGGCATTAACATTTGTCCTGACCAGGGCAATAGTTAAAGAATTGCATGCATGCCAATATTTGATTAGCCTCTGTTGAAATTAATCCAGTGGTTGCCAAATTGTTGAAGTCATAGTGCTTGTTACATGCAAGAAGACTTTAAATATTTGCAACGAATACAACAATAACAGTAATAGGAGTAAAGCTATTGTTCATTAAGTATCTACCAGCATGGTTCCAGGTTCTTTACACATTTAATCTTTTTTTTTCACTCACTTAATCTTCACAGCACCTTAAGAAGTAGAGACAACAATAAAACAAGCAAACAAACTCAATGCCAGTGAGTCAGTTCTAACTCATCATGACTCTGAGAGAGTACAAATGCCCCCAGTGGGTTTCTAAGGCTATACATCTTTGTGGGTCAAGAGGAATACAGGAAGCAATAGAGGAGTATGGCAGAGTGGCAGGATACATGATCAACAATCAGAAGTCGATCAGACTGCTATACATATCAGATAAGACCACTGAAGAGAAGATAAAACAGAGGTACCCTTCACAATAGTCAAGCACAAATTGAAATATCTAGGGATATACCTGATTAAAAGAATAAAAGATTTATATGATGAAAATTACAGAACACTATTACAAGAAACCAAGAATGGCTTCAACAAATGAAAGGATTTCCCATGATCGTGGATCAGAAGACTCAATATAGTAAAGATTTCAGTTCTACCCAAGGTACTATATAAGTTTGGTGCAATTCTAATACACTTATCCCTATCTTTCTTCAAAGAAATGGAAAAAGTGATTACCCACTTCATATGGAGAGGAAAGAAGTCCAGAATTAGCAAAGAACTCCTCAAGAAGAAGGACACCATGGCAGGGCTTGCTTTACCTGACTTTAGCACCTACTATATGGCCACAGTGGTCAAAATGGCATGGTATTGGCATAATGATAGATACTCAGACTCATGGAAAAGAATGAAGAACCCAGAAATAAAAACATCAGCCTACAGACAACTGATCTTTGATAAAGCCCCCAAAATATCAAATGGGAAGCAGATGCCCTTTTCAACAAGTGGTGCTGGACAACATGGATATCTACCAGTAGAAAAATGAAGCAAGACCCTTAACTCACTATCTGAAGAAGTCAATTTCTGATACATACATTATAGGTTCAATAGGTGCAGTTGTACAGTGATAATTATTATTTATTATAATAAAGTTATAGAGAGTATGAGAGAAATAATAAGAGTCAGACACATTTCACATAAGGATAGGATGCTCACCTACACCAATTGGATGGTCCATGTGGAGAGAGTGAACTTTAGTTTTCACCGTTTAAATAACCTTATGGGGGACACATGAACTCTGTGATCCCTGGTCAGGACACATCACAAGAGGGGACTGTCTTAATGGCTATATGGTGACAAGGGGAGTGGTCTTAGGGATGCCTACTTGACTGAGGGGAGAAGGATGTGATAAGAGAACACCTCAGAGGAAAAAAAAAAAGGAACACCTCAGACTCCTATGGGTAGATAACTAGGCCTGTCTGGTTAGGAGCCATTGACAGTGGATCTTGAACCCTATCCACAGGCTTCAAGGGAAGGGAATTATTATCTAACAGCTGGGGAGTCAGCCTTATTGTGAGACACACAAAGGTTTCAGATAACTGGGAACTTCAGGGAGAATAGCTAACTTAACTTCCACACCAAATGCTGGTAAATAGTTTGCTTAATATTTTGGAGTATATAATTGTGGAAAATTCCTGTCTTCATCCCACACCTCACTCCATGCACTAGAATAAACTCAAGATGGATCACAGACCTAGAAATAAAACCCCAAACTATGAGGGTCATCAATGAGGGAATTGGGATCAACCTGAGAACTTTGACACAGGGGTTACGTAGGCTATCAGAAATAGGGAAGGGCACAAACACAGAGGAGACATACATAGACAAATGGGATATACTGAATACAATACACCTGTGTACATCAAAAATTCACCAAGAAAAGAATTCATCAAGAGAGTAATAAGAGAGTCGATGAACTGGGAAAACATCTTTAGCAATGACAAATCAGATAAAGGTCTTATCACTAAAATCAACAATACCCTGATAGCTTCCAAAAAGAGCAAAACTAACTGCCCACTGAGGAGGTGGGCAAAGGACCTGCAAAGAAGTTTCACAAAGGTAGAAATCCAAATGACCAATAAGCAAATGAGAAAATGTTCCCTATCATTAGCCATAAGAGAAATGCAAATCAAAACAACGAGAAACCACCTAACACCCTCAAGGATAGCCCAGTTCAAGAAATCAGAAAGCAGGAAGTGTTGGAGAGGCTGTGGAGAGATAGGAACACTTATCCACTGCTGGTGGTAATGTAAGTATGTACAGCCACTATGGAAATCTATTTGGCGATATTTAAAACATATGGAAATTAAGTTACCATACAACCTAGCAATCACCCTACTGGGCATATACCCATACCATATACCATATGACCAGACATCCATGCTTCATCACAGCACAGTTAACAATTGCAAGGAGTTGAAAGCAACCCAAATTTCCATCAATTGATGAATAGATTAAAAAGCTGTGGTACATACATACATACAATGGAATTCTATGCATCTCTGAAAAGCAGTGATGAACACATGAAGCACATCACCACATGGGAAGAACTGAAGAAAATTATGCTAATTCCAAGTGCAAAAGGACAGGTACAACATGAGTCCTCTGATGTAAGCATAAAAAAAAATTGGAAAAGGGGCATCTGGAAAAAGCCACTGTATACAGAAATTCCTGGGGGGAAGCCCAGGTAGTATGGCCAGACCAAATCCAGGGCTACATATGGTAGCCAACTGGGGTGGGGGAACAAAGGGGGGAAGATGATGATGTATAGATAGAGAATGAGGTACTAACCATGCAAGGGAAGCGTATTGTTTATATCTCCACAGGAAAAGAGGGACCAAACTTAAACCTGGTGTTCCAGGATATGAATGCAGTGTGACGGCATGGAGCGGGAAACTAGAGGAGATGGGCAGGGTCTGGGTGCACAACCCCAATCCCAATTATGGAGGGAGCCACCTCTGCCTACAGGGGAGTTTGCTTTGGAGGTCAGCATTGAAGCTGCACCTTGGGGAGTGAGATATGCCTGACCAGAGCACATGAGAACAAATAAAGGGGGAAGAAGAGAGAACAATATTTCCACTCAGAACAGCCGATGCACAGGAAGGATCATATGACCGGTCCCACTATGAAATACAGCTTCCCTCACCAACCCAAGGCATTTCAGTGTCAACAATGGAGAAACAGGGTCAGGATTATACCCTGTCTGACCCAACCACAGCATGGCAAAACACTAAGGCTGTGCAACAGAACATGGAGTTCCCGATGGAGTGCCAAGGATACACTTTGGGGCCAGAGTGTGGTACCCCAACTGGGGGACACTCCGGGAGGTCAATGAACAGACTTTGAACTATTTACAGATTTTTACTGTTATTATTTTAATTTTTTTACTTTTTTATATAGATATATATTGAACATTGCATTTTTTTACTGTTATCATTACTTTATTTTCTTTGGTTGTTTCATCTTAGGATGTGTTTTTTTTTTTTTACATTTTGTTTTCTCTGCAGGTCTACCTAGATAAGATAGGCTGGAAGAACAGTCTGGAGGCAATTATGACAGGACTGATGGTTCTGGTGGAATGGGGAGGGGGGGTGGAGAATGACATATGGGGAGCTGGTACTAGGGACTTAAGTGAAGGGATGATGTTTTTGAGAATCATGATGGCAACAAATGTGTAAATTTGGTCTGCATACTATTGACATATGTTCTGATTTGTAATAGTAGTTGTAGGAGCCCCCAGTAAAATAATTTATTTTTAAAAAAGGATGAGGAGCTTATACGAAGGACTCAAGCAGAATATATTTGGAAATGAAGGTAGCAACATGTGTACAAATGTGCCCCCAGTAAAATTATTGAAAAAAATCTTTGTGGGAGACAAAACCTCATCACTTTCTTCAAGGGAGCAACTGATGGCTTTGAGTTGATTTTGACTTGTAGAACCTGCTAAGACAGGGTATGATTGCCCCTGTGGATTTCTGAGACCGCAATGCTTTATGGGAGTAGAAAACTTGTCTTTCTCCTGTGGACCAGCAGTTTGTTTTCAGGTACTGGCATTAGAAGCCAACTCATAACCACTGCATCACCAGGGCTCACAGAAGGTTAACATAAAGTTAATTTTGCTAAGAGGTAAAAAATGATAATTTTGCTAAGAATTACAGAAGTAATCATACAATATCATACACAAGTAAAAGTTTACTGAAGATTATTCAAAAACAGTTGCAGCATTACATCAACAAGGGAATGCTAGAAATTCAAGCCAAATTCAAAAGACAACATGGAATGAGGGACATGACTACTGAGGCCAATGACTTGGCTGAAAGCAGAGAATACCAGAGAGTTGCTTACTTGTGTTTCAATGATTATTAAAAAGCATTCAACTTGGTGAATCACTCAAAATAATAGATGCCATTGAAAAGAATGGGATTTCTAGAACTCTTAATCTACGCTAAGGAAATCCAACACCATTAAATAAAATCATGAACAGAGAGATTTATACCAAGTGTGCAAGGATTGTTCAACATGAGTACATTGATCAAGAAAATCAAACACATTAATTAAACAAACATGCAACTATTCTTTTCCCAGATGAAGAGTAGAGAAGAGTAGAGTAGAGAAAATCAGACTCCAGACTCATCTATGCATCTCATGAACTAATGGACCTTGTGAACCTCACCTCCACTAGCTCAAGATCAGAAGAACTCGAGGGTGCCTGGTTACCACTCCCTGCTACCCTGATCAGAATCACAATTGAAGGTCCTAGGCAGAGTGGGAGAAAAATGTAGAACAAAAATCAATACCAAAAAAGATCAAAAGAGACTGGTGGAAATCCTGAAACTCTGTGTTTTAGGCACCTGTGGAAATGAAGAGACTACTGACACATTTTGGGAATTTCAGTCAATTTCACATATGAGTGAGTTGCTGAGTGGGAAACTAATTTGCTCCACACATTTTCATTTAAAACACAAGAAAAAATAACAGAAAAAATCCAACAATAGTAATTTTGGACAAATCCATGACAAAGACCTAACATGTTAAAAAGCAAATACATCACTTTTAGTGACTTGGGTGCCTGACCCAGGTCATGGTATTCTCATTTGCCTCACATGCGTGATAAAGTTGAACGATAAATAAGGAAGGCAGAAGAAATACTATAATAGATGTATAAATTATAATGTTAGTGAAGTCTGTTGAATAGATAATGGACAACTAGAAAAGGAAAACAAATTGTCTTGGGAAAAGCATAATCCAAATGCTTCTTAGCAATAAGTATGGTGAGGTTTTTGTCTCATATGCTTTGGCTATGTTATCAGGAGGGGCCAGTCATTGAAGAAGGACATCATGCTTGTCCATGCAAAAAGGAGCCCCCATCAGTAGGATCAATGGACATGGTGGATGCATCAATAAGCTCGAAGACAGCACTGGTTGTGAGGCTGGCGCAAGGCCGGGCAGGGTTTCTTCCTGTTGCACACAGAATCACATCAGCTGGAACTGAGTCAGCAGCAATAACAGTGCCCGTTGGATTTAGCAACACAACAATCTTTTGATGGCCTGGCCAGAAGCCCATATAGTGGAGTGATGTGAAATGAGGCAAAGTCATAATGGAGACCAAACCAGATGGAAGAGAAGGAATACTTTGCAAACAAGATGCTCTGGGAATTTAAAACCAATCATATCTTTATGCCATTGACATGTTCTTGCTATGTCCCCTCCCCTGCCTGCCCACCCTTCCCATTATTTTTTCATCTTGCTTATACCCTCATCCCCAATTTCTCTCTTTCTATTGAAATCATAGTCATTATTCAAGGTGCATCTTAAATGTCATCATAAATTGGGCTTTCCTGTACTCCTGGCATTTAGAATGGACTGTTCTCTGAATTAGCAAATTGTTCACAGTCACTGCTCCCACAGCACCTCCTTTGTACAACTGGCATGCATTTGCTCCCTCCTTCCTAGTAATTTGTTCAGTTGTACTCATTTGTTTCTCTCACAACACAACTTGACAATCATGAGCTAGCTCTCTATTAGTCATGTTTTAACCTCTCATTGCTCATTACTCCCAACAAAATAATGGATATTATTACCATCCCAATTGAACTCAACTGAGTGCGGTCTATTCACCTTGACATATGATTTGTACATCATGTTCTTTGTTCTGGAGATAATAACTTAAAAATTTTATTAGGGACTTATATAATTCTTATCAAATCCATAACATGTCCATTGTACAAAGCACATTTGTACATTTGTTGCCTTCATCAATCTCAAAGCATTTGTTTTCCATTTAAGCCCTTGGTATCAGCTTCTCATTTTTCCCCACCCTCCCAACTCCTTCCTCCCTCAAGAACCATTGAAAATTTATAAATTATTATTATTATGTCATATCTTACAGTGTTCTATGCCTCCCTTCACCCACTCCCCTTTTGTCTGTACTCTCGTGAAGAGATTATATATAGATCCTATAAGTAGTTCCTCCTTTCTATCCCACCATCCCTCAACCCTCCTGGTATCGCTACTCTCACCACTGATCTTAAAGGGATCATCTGTCCTAGATTCCCTGTATTTCCAGCTCTTATCTGTATTAGGTTACATTCTATGGTCTAGCTGGATTTGTGAGGTACAATTGGGATCATGATACTGAGAGAGGGAGGAAGGAAACATTGGAAACTAGAGGAAAGTTGTATGTTTCATCATTGCTACACTGTACCCTGACTGACTTGTCTCCTCCCCGTGACCCTTCTGTAAGAAGATATCCCATTACCATGAGATGGGCCTTGGGTCCCCAATCTGTACCCTCCTTCATTTACAGTGGTAGAATTTTTAGTTCTTTGATGCCTTATACCTGATCCCATCAGCACCTTAAGGTCACATGGGCCAGTCTGCTTCCTCCATGTGGACTCTCTTGCTTCTGAGTTAGATGGCTGCTTTTTTATCTTCAAGCCTTTAAGATCCCAGACACTGTATCTTTTGATAGACAGGCACCATCACTTCTTCATCACTTTTGCTAATGCACACATTTGTCTTCGGTGATCATGCTGGGGAGGTGAGCATCATGGAATGCCGATGTTTTTGCATTGAGGAAGTATTTGAGTGGAAGCCCAATGCCCATCTGCTATATAATATTAACCCATGTAGATCAATATCTTCATCATCATTTATAAATATATTTACCTATATGCATGCGTGTATTTAGAGCTCTATAAATCCCCTTTGTCTCCTAGTTCTTTTATTTCCTTTTGCTTCCCTCTTGTCCCACTGTCATGCTCAGCCTTCGTTTTGGTTTCAGTAATTTCTCTCAGTTACATTACCCTTGACCAATCACTACCAGGTCTTTCACACCCTCCTTGCCACTGATTTTGGAGCCTTTTTTGTTCTCTTGTCTCTTGCTCAATGGCACCCTCCTTCCCCCACCTCCTCTTCTCCCACGTTTCCCTGGAACCATCCCTCCTGTTTTTTTCTCCTCCAGACTGTTGATCCAGCCTATCTTATGTAGATAGACCTGCAGAGATAATAATATGCACACAAAAATGAGACATAGCTAGATGAAGTGACAAAAGAAAACAAACCATGACAACAACAAAAAAACCAATGCCCAGAAAAAATATATAAATAAGTAAAAACATAAAATAATAAAAAAGAAAAGCCTATAAATAGTTTAAGATCTGTTTGTTACCCTCTAGGAGTGTGTTGGAGTTTAGTTCAATTGGGTGCCATGCCCTGGCCCCTTGAAACTCCCTCAGGACTTCCGTGCCTCTGCTCCCCCTGCTGCTCTGCTGCATGCCTTTAGTGTTTTGTGTCAATGTGGTGGAGTCAGATCAGACACAATCTCAACACTGTGTCTCCAGTGTTATCCCGATAGAGCCTTGGGTCAGTGAAGAACATGGGGCTGGCCATATGGTCCTCTCTGTACATTGGCTATTCTGAGTGGGTATGTCATCCTCAAGACTTGATGGGCCAAGATGCACTCCATTCTCTCTCTCTTCCCTGCATTTGCTCCCATGTGGTCTATCAGACATGTCTTTATGTCTGAGCTGCAGCATCAGTGCTGTCCTCTAAAGGGAATTCTTCTGGGAAGGGTTGGCTGTCCACGTATTTGGGATTGGGGCCGGACCCACAGACCCCTCCACTGGCTTCCCACTCCATGCCATCAAGCTGCATTCACCTCCTGGAACACTGGGTTTAAGTCTGAGATAAGGACTTTTTTATAGTATCCATAATGAGAAAGAAGCTCTGGTGGCACTGTACAGTAAGTATTGAACCACAAGTTTGATGGTTCAAACCCATAAGCCTCTCTGAGGGAGAAAGATAAGTCTGTCTGTTCTTTCCCTTTAAGATTTACAGCCTGAGAGACCCTACATTGGTTCACCTTGAGTCAGAATTCACTTGATGGCAGTGAGCTTTGAGTTATCCAAAATGGGAATGAAAAGTTCAGGATTTTTTAGCTCCATCTTCACTTTCTCAAGATATTTCCATTATTATTCACATGTTTTCTCAAAGAAACCAAGATCATTGCTGTAGAGTTGATCTCTAATAACAACAAAATAGAATGGCCCTGTGGGTTTTCTAGATTGTAAAACTTTATGGGAATTAAAAAGCCTTCTCTTTTCCCATGGAGTGACTGGTGGTTTCGAACTTCAGATTTTATGGCTAGAAGTTCACCTCCTAATCACTGCACTACTGGGACATACAATCCATGCTTTACATAATCTAAATTCTATCATTCAGTATCAGAATAATTCCCTAAATGAATTAATAAAAACAACATTCTGATTCAAGTGCAAAATAATCCACTCCGCTTTTGAGCTCAAAGTGTTTAAATAGCAGCAACTCATTAATGAAGTTGGGTTAACTATTCACACACATCTCTCATTGTAAAGAATAACAGGGTATTTTTAAGCCAAGCACAACTGCAAATGACATTGACCTTGGACATTTCTAAGGTCTCATTTGAAACCAAACATATGTTACAGTCTTAAATTTTTCAGTCACTGATGATTGTTTGAATGAGACAAGATGGCAAGAAAAATCAGTGGCCATTTAATATAGAACAATGGCTCCCTATTCACCTAAAGGAAAAGAGGCAAAAGGAAACACAAAGAAAGTAGTCCATGGGACAAGTAGTTGACATGAACCATGGTCTCATGTGTCCTGAGTCCAGAACTGCATCATGCTCGGTTACCATGCTGACCATTCGAAGGTGGATCACAAGAGAATGGAAGAGAAAGGTGAAGCAGAACCTCAAATCCCACTACCCACCACCACCACCCAAAAAAGAAAGAACACAAAGACATCTAAGATCTACAGGACTGGTTGAGACTGGAGACTCCCTGAGATGATGAGAAACTAGACTCAAACTTTAAATCTAGACTCAAAACTCATTCCTGGGGTCACCTTGTAGTTTAATCACCTGTTGACTCACAGTGTCATACCTGTCACCCCTAAGTACTGTGCTCCTCTACAACGTCAGATTTTTGTCTGATAGTTGTTGGCTGCTGTGGAGTGTGTTCTGACTTATTGGGAAACTATGTAAAAGAGAACAGAACATGGCCTGCTTCTCACCATTGCCCTTAGGCTTGAGCCCATTGCTGCAGCCACTGTGTCAATTCATCTCATCTAAGGCCTTCCTCTTGTGCACGCTCCCTCTACTTTACGAAACGTGATGTGCCTCTTCAGGGACTTGTCTCTCCTGATCACATGTCCAAAGTATATTATACGAAGTCTTGCCATCCTTGCCCCTGAGAAACAATTTGCATGTACTTCTTCCAAGACATATTTGGCTTGGTTTTTTTTTGGCAGCCCTTGATAATTTCAAGGTTCTTTAGCAGCACCATAATTCAAATGCATCAATTCTAACTGCAAGATCTGTAGATCAAAATCATCAAGGGACCCTCAGGAAAAAGAAGATGTTTTCTGCTCCCAATAAGAGTTACAGTCTCAGAAGGCCACAGGACAGTTTTATCCTGTCTTGCAAAAGTCATATACAAAAGTCATCTATATGAGATCAAGTCACTATACAAAAGTCATCTATATGAGATCAAGTCATTATACAAAAGTCATCTATATGAGATCAAGTCATTAACAATTACTTCAAAATAAAGAAAATAACTCATGAAAACAACAACCAGTACAGAAATCATGTGAATGTTCAAGCCCTGTGAAGAATACAATCGACATCACCGAAGAATTTGTGTAGAAATTTTTGAATAGGCACCTAAACTTCTGGGTAAACCTTTACCAGAAATACAATTTTAAAATAAATTCTGTTAAGGTGGTGTCTTAGACTGAGTTTTCTAGAGAAGCAAAACCACTGAATCTTATATATGTGTATATAGAAAAAAATTATACCAAAAAAATGGCATCTGGGCAACTGTCGAGTCTGTGGACCATATTGTAGATTGTAGGCTTTTTCTGCCTTTCATAGAGGCTGATCCACCAAGGGTCTGATTAGCCAATATTGACCAGAAGAACACACACTTTGAAATTCTTCTTCAATAGGGCCTAGAACTTTCACCATCCAGCACCATCACATTAGCTCACTCTTTGTAAAGGCAGAACACAGAGAAATAGACCACTCATCCCAAGGTCATATAATAACATTGGTATTAAAATACGAAGCTCCATCTGTTCAAAACACAAAAAGTTGAAGCAACTGTGCTTAAAAGTTAGTATTGGACAGGTGGTTGCCATTGTACTTTCTATGCTTTTCTCTAGGGGGGGCCTGGTGGTGATATTGGATAGGCATTAGGAAGCTGATTGCAAGGTCAGTAGTTTAAACCCACTAATTTCTCAAAGGAAGAACTGTGAGGCTCTTCACTCTCTTTTTCTGAGAAATAATTTCTTTCTCATAAATATTTTCTTTGCTATACACATTTCTATGCCCAGAAACCATATATTGGTCCCTGTGAGTTGAAATATTGAAACCCTAGTGGAATAGTGGGTTATGAGTTGGGCTGCTAACTAACTGCAAGGTCAGAAATTTGAAACCAGCAGCCTTTCAGTGACAGAAACATGAGGTTTTCCCCTCCCCTAAAGAGTAATAGACTTGGAAACCCACAGAGATGGTTCTACTCTCTCCTGTAGAGTCTCAATGAGTAAGAAAGTACTCAAAAACTATGAGATACATTAGATTGGACAGAATAGTAGAGAGTAGAAAAGAGTTTTGCTTCTCTGTAGGCATATATTTCATAACTTTAAAATGAGAGGGAAATATGCATGCAGTCTGAAATTATTGGAGAACTCCATAACTGAAATTCTCATATTGAATCTTAGTTGTTTTTTTTTACCTATCCAATGAACATTTAGGTCAAAGATATTGCTTTGGTTTTCAGGGGAAAAGGTAGTCCAGAGATTCTGGAGCAGGGGTGATTCCAAATCCAAAACGGTCAGAATTCTCGAATACCAAAGGAAGAAGCCTGCCTCTAAATGCTGACAGTCATGACCAGCATTCAATATACACTTGTTTGATTACTCCACTGCTTGTTTAACTGAAAATAAAGCTACGGTCCTTAGGAAAGATGGCATATGTCACCTTCCATCCATCGCTGACCATGGGCCTGTAATTTCAGACTCAGGGAACCTCTGTTGAACTTCCCCAGTAGTGGAGAAGGTAACCTACAACCAATCAAAGTCTCAGGGTCATTGCATTTGTTCAATGTCAAATGCAGGGTTAGAAGGACTGTGCGTTAATGTGAAGCAAAGTTAAGATGACTTCAAAAATTACAGAGAATAAAGGCAACAAAGAGCAAAATTTGTTGATGTGAGCCACCATCAAATCATTTCCAACTCATATTGACACTATGTGCAACAGAAAACAAGTCTTAGATCATCCTACCAATTATTGTTATGAGCGAACTCAAGGTTATAAGCACTGTGCCAAGCCATCTCATTGAGGGACTTTTTCTTTTCTGCTGACCCTCCACTTTGCCAAACATGATGTCCTTTTCCAGGAATTGGTTTCTCCTGGCAATATAACTACAATACTTGAGAGGAAGTCTCTCCCTCCTGGATTCTGAGAAACATTCTGGCTTCACGTCTTTCATGACAGATTGGTGTGTTCTTCTGGAATTCCATTTTCAGTTTGCTTTGTCAACAGTGTGGTTCAAATGAGTTCATTTCCTTTATTCACTTGCCAGATTTCCCCATGCATATGCTTGGGTCAGGTACACCTTTGCCCTTGAAGTGACATCTGGGGTAAGATGACCCCAGAGAAAACATTTGTTCCAACAGTTCGGTTACCACTACATGCACATAACTAGATGGTGCTGCCTTTGTAGGTGGAAGTCTACCAAAAACATAAAGAAACTGAATGCATATTGGTCTTTAGCACCACTTCCTCCTTCACACACACACACACACACACACATGCTTTTATAATAGTGCTGGCAGCTTGCTCTGTCATTAAAAATTTTTTCCAAAGACTGGGAGCCATCACTTTCAGTACCTAGACAGAGTTTGATGATCACAAAGGAGGGCAACCTCAACACTAAAAGGGAATATTGTCTGTGGGATGCCATGGAACTCAAGAAACAAACTTATCTGTCCATGCTCGTGTTGTGTTAGGATTTTGGGTCGTGTTGCCTTGCAGCCAAGTTATTAGAATTGGATGACTTCCCCATAAGAATGATAGCAACTACATGTACAGCCTGAGCCCGTCTTTCCAGGCCTGACTGCTCAGCATGTTCCCACAGTCCTTAATCTCTCTCTCTCCCATTTTCAACAGCACCTTTCATTATCCTCCTACAGGGAAAACAGCCTCAAACACAAATCTCCTTTTGCTCACATGTGTAATCGCCCTGTATCCACTCCACTCGCCCCACATCCTTTTATCCTCCACATCTGCACTGCACGCTCTTCCTCTGGAAACCTTCCTAAATCTAGCTACTCCGCAGTTTCCTGAAGCTCCTGTCATTTATGGCCTCTTTCGTCATGGAGTGGGGTGGTTGTTGTTGTCAGTGATCATGACCCGGGTCTAACTGATGCTGAGATTTACGTATAACTGAGTGAAATGTTATCTGAGCTGATTAGTGTGGATTGTTGCAGCTACTGTGTGTTTTAGGTGACTTACAACAAAGGGAGCATACCTTCCAGCACGATATTTGATGATGCTCTGTTATAATCCCCAGGGCTTTCATTGGCTGCTTTTTGAAGTGAGTTCACTAGCCTCCTAGTTGCAAGCACCACTGACTCCCGTTCCCCTGGGAGAACTGGTGTTTGGAAGACCTGGCATAGCATCCGGCATCACAACAACACACAAGACACAGTATTATGGCAAACAAGCAGACATGGTAGTGACTCCTTATAGCTCTCTGTAGGATTCTCTGTTGCCCTGACTTGACTGAAATCTTTCTTGAAGCATAAATTCTGGTCTGTGCATCTCTAGGGCAACTCATGGGGGCCACACCAATACTCTGAGCACCATAGATACCATGTGTGCTGGCTACTGTTGTAGTGGGGAGCAGCTCACAGGGAAGAAAGTCTAGCAATGAAAAGAAATGGAACAGAGCACAGGGTCCAGGAGGTGGTGTGAATTGGGGAGCACATGATCTCATGACACACATTGGGTTCCCTTTTGCCTCCCCAAGGGCCTGAACAAGATGTACTCATATTCTAGTGATGAGAACACAGGAAATGCATTTACTTGTGCCTCTTGTGCAGGGGTGGGGTGGGAGGACATAAATAAGATGCAGGCCCTAGACAGACGACAGATTCAGAGTCACTGGAAGGGTTGCAAAAAGGTGGGGGAAAGCATGAGTGAGTGCAATGCGGCTTTATTAGGAGTGCCTACCCTTCCACTGCGTCATGATCATTCTTTGCAGCCAGAGCCCTGGGGAGTGAGGATTCCACCCAGGTCAACTCATGGGGAATGGAAAGGTCTTTGGGGGAATCCTGGAAGGCTCCTGGTGGGAAGGATTGAAGAGCACAAGAATCCCATGTCACCAATGTGCAAACAGAGAAGACAGCTGCAGAGGGAGGGGAGCTAGGGCCAGCCAAGTGTTGAACAAGAACTAAAACTTTGCTGACCTAGCGTGGGGCACAGAGCACATAGTAAGCCTCTTTTGTTACCTTGAAGCACTCCATCGATGAAATGATGTTTGAAAGGAGCTGTATTGCCTCACTCACTCATAAACTTGCTGACCCAGGCTTAGTAGTACGTGGTGTCTATCCAAACCTTTCTTCTGGGGCTAGCTGCAGAATTTCTTCTTGAAGTCTCCATGCAAAAGAGGCAGATAATGGGGGAGAGAAAGCTTAGAGAAGTATGCACAGGAACAGGTGGGAGAAATAACTTTAAAAGAGGAATGGGAGCATATGAGGTAAGCCAAAGAGAAGCTGAGGTCAGCTCTGGACATATGACTGCAAAGGCATCTGGCCAAATTGAGCAATGCTTTTTCTCCTCTGTGCAACAGAGGCAGTTAGACCAGGCAGCACTCTTGAGATGCTTTGGCCAGAGATAGAATGTAAGTTCTGCTATACAAGCCTAAGCTTTCCCAAGAAGACTGCCATCACTGGACTTTTTAGACCAAACCTCAAAGCTTGACAGTTCCTTCAAAACTTCTTGTTAATGTTTGATCTGAAACTGCCTAAGGAGAAGACAACTTGTGCCTCATGCCAGCCTAATCCTCCTTAGAAATACTTTCATGCCACCCCTCCCTGGATCTCTCTTGGCTTCACACTGCCTTCATCTTCAAGTCTAAACTGCTCAGTCCCATGATACAGGTCCCCACAATTCCGCCCCACCTTAACTCCCTACCCTTGGGTCCCTTCACTCACCTGCAAACCCTGCTCTGATCAGACCTGCCTGATCTTTTCACTATGTTCTGGGCTCATTCCTGACTCTACTTGCCTGGTTTCTACCCTCTTCCACGCTGAAAATCCTGCCTCTGTCTCTGTCTAGAAATGTTCTTCCTCCCAAGATGTGGTTCTGGCTTGCCTCTTCCATGAATCTTTCCTCTTTATCAATACGTCTTGATCTCTCCTTTCTCTAAATGCCCATTTTAATAATGGCATCTTTATACCCGTAGAAGAGCCCCCATGATACGACCGTGCAGGTGATGGACTGCTAATCACCAAGTCCTAGGTTCAAACCTACCAATGGGCCCTCAGGAGACAAATGAGCCTTTAGGCTCCCATAATAATTTCCCATCTTGGAAACTGTATAAGTGTCAGAGTAGACCAGAAGGCAGGGAATTTAGTTTTGCTTTCCATCCCTCTTCCTGGATATTAATATTAATTCATATCTGTGCAAATATTAACATTAATATTGACAGTAATGAGAACTCTGGTGGTACTGTTGAATAAAGGATTGGACTCCTAACCACAAGGTCAGTGGTTCAAACACACCAGATGGTCTGACGAAGGAAGTTGAAGCTCTCTGCTTTCATGAAGATTTTCATCTCCTTGGGAGACTTAAAGAGGGTTGCTATGAGTCAGAATAGATTCAGTGGTGATATGTTTGGTTTGGGGTAAGAATCAAATATCCAACCAAGTTCAAAGTGATTATTTAAGTGTCCATCAATTTGTGAAGGAGGTAATCTGATTAGTCCAAATTTTTGTCTTTAGAAGTGGAAGCACAAACAACTACATTAGCATGAGGTCAGAACCCAAACACAGGTGATGCTGTTTTTTGTTCATATGCTTAAAAATGCCATAGAAGTAAGTCAAAAAATAGTATTCCATAGTTTTGTCCTTGTGATTTGTTGATTCTTTTTTGGGGGGTGGGGGTGGGGGGGCATCACTGCACTCTGGTGATGGGAGTAGGAGGCCCAGTTCCACTGCTGGAATTGAACCTCCATCCCAGTGGGCCGCAGTCCCGCGCACAACCACTACACCACTGGGGCTCAGCCCTGTTGATTCTATTTAGGTAACCATGCTCAGAATCCATGCTATGCTTCCTTATCATTTTAATTCCTGGGATTGTAGAGTACATGTTCCTGAGAAATTTCAGGCATATTCCTGGAAAGCAAGGTCAGGATTCGATGCTCTGACTCTCAATTTAGCTGAATCTGGAGTAACACCAGGTCCCGATTAGCCCATATGGCACTTATATTAATGAGAATGAGGCTCTTATTCTTATAGTCAGGACCCAAGCCAAACCAAACCGTATGGTAAGCAGGTTGTTCCATCTGGTCCAGTTTGTACCAATGGGCACAGTCACTTTGCTACTGTAAATTCCTCCACTGCTGCCTACTAGCTAACGTGACTAAAGGTAGAACATGCAACTTCTAAGAACCTAAATTTCTATCTGTAAAATGGAGATATTACAACCTAACCCACTGAGTGGTTTGAAGGACTAAATAAGAGAACAGATAAGTGTTTACCACTGAAATCCATGGAGCACTCACTAAATGTTAGCTGTCCTGCCATTAGCCTGTCTACCTCTTAAATAAGTTATTTCTGAAGAAAAAGGTGACTGTAATTTCTTAGGACAATAGCTGTCTGGTTAATTCTCTTTTTCCTAGAGGACAATACTGATTCAACCACATCCTCTAATAGACCTATTCAAAGATACACACACACACACACACACACACACAAGGTAATAATATGTTATGGGCTAAAGCCATATTTTGGGGGAATAATCTAGTCTAGCCTAAACCAATCCAAACATAAGTTATACCAGTGACAAAAAAAAACAAAAAAACTTGGACCCTAGAATGTAGAGAAGAGGCAAGCAAGCTCCTCCCAAAGCCAGCATTTGAGTGTGGGGAGGTATAAAAAGGGAGAAGTGAGGTGTGAAGACTGAGGAGTTCCAGTCTGACTTAGTGCATGGCTGAGTAATGAGATGAGTAGGTATTGGATTCTAACACTCTAGGCTTCAGCTCCTGAAACTACCCCTTAACTGCTGTGTGACATTGGGCAAGTTACTTCACCCCTCTTTGCTTTATTAACTCATTTATGGATAACAGATGGATGAGAACATAACATATAATGACATGGATCCTATACAATGGATAATTACAAGGTAAAAAGCCCTCAGACATCTGATCAGAGGACAAACTAGAACCTCCTTCTCAACTGGGGGACTGTTAATAACCCTCCTCATCTCAAGAAAAATAAATCATCGTTGAATTGAGTCAGGGTACAGAGTAACCTGGATTCAAGTTGAGGAGCCAGAGAGATGCCTAGGGACCACTACATTTGTGACCATAGAATTTATGCTTTTCAGGTATCTGATACATTAAATGTGTACATTACGCTTTATTGAAAGCATGTAGAAACATTCAATACTTAATGGCCTCCATTAGCCCACATGTCTTGTATTGGTGAGAAAGAGGTTCCCACTCCTGCAGTAAGGAACAGGTCCAAGTCAAGACATGTGACGCTGCAAGCAGGATATAAGTTGTACTCTGCTTGCAATAATAGTCCTTGCAAATCTTTACTCTGCTGCCTACTAGCTGTGTAATCTGAAACAATGTACTTACCTATGATTAGCCCCAGTTTATATCTGTAAAATAGAGCTTTCAATATAGGTTGCATCTCAATGTAAAGAAGACCCAAAACCCCAAGTCTGAACCAATAGACAACATCATGATACATGGAGAAAAGATTGACATTGCTTGAGTCCAAAATCAGTGTTGATGAAAACAGTAGTCAGGAGATCAAATGATGTATTGCATTTGGGTAAATCTGCTGCACAAGAACTCTCTAGAATATTGAAAAGCAAGGATGGTACTTTGAGAACTAAGGTGTTCCTTACTCAAGTCATGGTATGTTCCATTGTCTCATAGGCTTGTGAAAGTTGGACTAAAGAAAAATTGCACCTATAGGGATGCAAATAGATTCAGGGTTTTGGTGGGGGTGGGGTTAGGTGTTTACAGTGAGGAAGGTACAGGGCGAGGGAAATAAAAGGGAGATGATGTCAAGAAGTCCAGAAAGAAAAGAATGTTTGGAAAAAATGACTGTGGTAACGATTGTATAGTTTTACACAATGTGACTGAATTATGGAATGATATGGGGGGAAAGAGTGAGAAATCTAAAAATAATAACAAAGTTGTTTTAAAAAACAAGGAAGAGTTTATGTATTTGAATTATGATGTGTGATAGTTAGTTTTATTGTACCAACCTGGGCAATAGGAACATGTGGGATAAATCAGGTCACAGTTGGATTGGAAGACAAAGATCAATGGCTCTGCAAGACCTGTTCCTCTCTCTCTCTCTCTTGTGCTCTGGTTTTTGGAGCATGGAGCAGTGTGCTGCTGCTTTAGCTTTTCTCTGCCCAAAACTATGAGTTGCACCATCTGTGGACCAAGCCAACCCATGGATTATTTCATTACACCTTAAGGCGCTTTTGAGACCTGCTTCCTCACACTGCTGGAGGCATTTTTCACTTAAGCTGGAGACTGGTGAATCCTGTTTGTGTTCGATATCCCATCTAGGCTGGCTTTGCAAAGTTCCTGAGCTACTAAATATTGGTGACTCATCCTGCTGTTTGCGGCCTGTGGGCAGACTCTGCTTGCCTTGCCCCAGGCAGAACTCAGTTGTGTGCTTCCTTGACATTGAACTTCCAGTACACTAACTGTTCCACAGAAGTGAGTTGAACTGAATCCTCTGTTCTGCTGTGTGGACTAATTAGGTGTTATATTCCTTCTAGCTGTATAAACCTATCATTTTATATAAATATTTATATAATCCTAAGTGTCATGTGTTAGTCCGGGTTGACTTGAGAAACAAATTCATTAACACTCACATATGTGTAAGAAAGAGTGTTATATCATAGAGCAATTGTATATTAAGGAAATATCCCGTGTAGTTCCAGTCTGAAAATGGACCCATTCTGACTATGGTGTCCATAATGACAGTTGTGGCTGAAAAATGACAGATTTTGCTTCCATCACTATAGATTAATTTCACTTTGCTCAAGCAATACTAAAAATTAAAAAGGTAGAAATATTTGGCACTAATATGATTTCTCCCTAAAATATAAATGTACATTATACTTCTAGGACCTTAAAGGGAGCAACAGAATTTTCAGGCATGAAATGGTTGACATTTGTCCACAATGGAGGTTAAAGTGGTGTAATCAGAATAGACAGATCTGAGATTAAAGCCTACTGTATAGTATCTTGACAATGGTGTATTTTAATATGGGTTCCTTAAAAAGGCTATCTTGAAGGTGAACTTTTGCAAGATTAGAGGAACTAAATAGTAACCGATGACTGAAAAATGAAAGACACGTAAAATTCCTTAAATAAAGTTTATTAACATTAAATAAAATTTATAAAATAAAAACTTTTGCAATGTAGATAATAAAATTTAAAAAAAGAAAACATCCCAGCCCAGTTCAGATCAAGTTGATAAGTCCAATCAATATTAGCTCATTTGTCCAATACTAGTCCATAAATTTCTCTTTAGATTCACACAATCATGCAGGGATGTCAAATGCAGGAAGATCACAGGCCAGTGGGTTGAAAGTCTTGTAGGACCAGTGGCAGTGGAAGCATCTCAGTACTGGTGTGGCTTCTCCAGCTTCAGGGTTCTGCCTCCAACAGTGTGTCTCCATGTGTCTTGTCATCAGGAATGTCTTGCAGGGAGAGTGTGTGTCCCCCTGCAAAGAGAATGACAGAAGTTCCCAGAATTCTCAGGAGAAGGTCATGCCCACACAGAGGCCTCATTGGCTATGACCTATTGCCCAAGTTGACAGGAGATTGCGTAACTGCCACATAGTGCTAAAGAAGAATATTAAAAATATGATCAACTGCCCAAAGAATAACAAAGTTGTCTTGGAAGAAGTATAGTCAGAATACTCCTTAGTGGCAAGGATGGCAAGACTTCATTTTATGTACCTTTGACATCCTGTTTAAAAAGACCAGTCCCTGGAAAAGGACAGCATGCTTAGTAAAGTTGACTAGCAGCAAAGAAGAGGAAGACCCTGAAGGAGAAAGGTTGTCACAGTACCTGCGACGATGAACTCCAGCATGAGAACGATGGTGAGAACAGTGCAGGACTGAATAGCATATTGTTCTGTGGTGTGTAGAGTCACTATGGGTCAGAACCCACCTAAAGGCCCCTAACACCACCCCCCTCCTGCCCCACCACACTGGATACAAGTCAGAGGTCCTGTGTTTCTCATTTTTAAATTCATTTTTGATTTTTAAATTATGAATAATTTCAAACACACACAAATAGAAAGCACAGTTTAATGAATCCAGTGTACATTTTACCTAGACCCCTTAATAATATTTTCAATGCTCTTATATGCATGTGAAAGTTGGGCCATGAGTAAGAAAGAGTGCAACGGGAGGGATATGTTTGTTTGTTTGTTTTTATTTTGGGGGCATCACTGCCCTCTGGTGTTCGTGGGAGCTACTCAGCACTATTCCTGAGAGCTGCTGCTGGATTTGCCAAGCCCACAGGCCACAGTCTCAGACTCAACCACTTACACCACCAGGGCTCAGCCCCAGGAGGGACATATTTGTATGACAGTGTTGGTGAGGGGTTTTGAAAGGAGATTTCTGGGCTGCCAGAAGAACAAACAAATCTGTCTTGAAAGAAGTTCAGGAAGGATATGAAGAGTGTGGATAATGAGACTTGATCCCAATTGAGATCTGTGTCTGATAAAGTGAAGGGTCAACACAATCAGAGGAAGGCCCTAGAGAGACCGATTGGAACAGGGGCTACCGCAGTAATCTCAATAACCTCAAGCACAGCAGGAGTTGTGAGAATGGCCCAGGACCAGGGTGTACACAGGGACCCTGTGACCTAGAGCTGGTTAAGCAGCATCTCACACAATGATTGGTCACCTAGATCCAGCCGGTCTTGTTTCAGACTCAAACCCTTCGAAACTCAAATGATTATAAAGCTAATCCAAGATATTTTACTATTCCAGGGTGATGTTTCAAAAATCAAGGACAGGAAAGAAGGAGCACATGCATTTTGCATAAATGTTACTTTTCCTTAAACAGGGGATGGTATCTGAGAAAAAAGGGAAAACAAGACATTCAGTATCGAGCCTGGGCAGAAAGTGAAGAATTTTACTCTCTTTTAACAGATTCTTTATTTTTATTTGCATAGTATATTCTTAGTCATTATTGTTGTTTTGTGCCCTGAAATTTGTAGCTTTAATCACTTCACTTGAGTTCTCAACAATTTCCATGGGAATAGAAACTTCTGGATAGGAAAGCTTATATTTTCTTCTTCCCAAATGTAATACTGCATGCCACAATGTCCAATCCCCAAACCCCAAGCCAGTGGTCAGGGAGTCAAATCTGATTCAGAGAAACTCATGGATATCAGAGTAGAACTGTGCTTCAGAGGGCTTTCGATGGCTAGCTTCTTCGAACTGGATGATCAGCTCTTTCTTCCAAGGCACCTCTGAGGGAACTCAAACACCTCAGCTTTGCAGCTAAAAGTCGAGCATATCAATATACTATCAGTGGAGCAGGGAACCAATAGAGAGGTCTGAGGCGCCAGCCCAATCCCAGCTATGTGGACACGCCCCTTTGCCCACAGAAGAATTCACTTCAGAGGACAGTACTGAAGCCACAGCTCAAGGAGAGGGATGTGTTTGATCAGAGCACACAAGAGCAAATGAAGGGAGAGGAAACGCATCCTGGCCCACAAAGCCCTGAGGAAGATATTCCTGCTCGGAGGAGCCAAACCAGAGAGAGGACCATAGGGCCAGCCCCACTATGAGACATGACATCCCTCACTTCACCCTAGCCTTATTGGGGACAACACTGGAAACACAGTGTGGGAATTGAGCTCAATCTGATTCCACCATACTGAAGCAAAACACTAAAGGTGTGCAACAGAGCAGCAAGGACAACAGAGCAAGGAAGTCCCCAGGGAATATCAAAAATAGACTTTGGGGCCAGGGCATGACACCCCATCACACTGGGCCTAAAAATACTTGCAAAGGTCAACAAGCAGACCTTGAATTATTTGCAGGTTTCTCTTTTTCTTTTCCCTAATGATTTTATTCGGGGCTTTTTTTTGGGGGGGGGGGGCATAACTGCCCTCTGGTTGTCGTAAGAGCTACCCAGTGCTGCTCCTGAGAGCCGCCACTGGATTTGAACCATGAATCCCACAGTCCCGCACGCACTCAACCACTTACGCCACTGGGCCTCAGCCCTGGGGGCTCTTATAACATTGCATACATCATTCACATCAAGCATATTTGTATACATGTTGCCATCTTCATTTCCAAATACCTTCTCCTTGATCCCTTGGTATAAACTCCCCTTTCCTCCCCCTTTTTTAAATAAATCTTTTTATTAGTGGCTCATACAACTCCCCTCACGATCAATACATATATTAGTTGTATGCAGACCACATTTGCACACTTGTTGCTATCATCACTCTCAAAACATTCTCCCTCCACTTAAGCCCCCATTATCAGTTCCCCAAATTTTCTCTCCCTCCCCACACCTCCTCCCCCAGGAACCTTTAATAATTTACAAATTTTTATGGCTTTTTCATATTGTACACTGTCCAGTGTGCCCCTTCACTCACTCCCCTGTTGTCCATACCCCAGAGAGGAGGTTATATGTAGATCCCAGAAATTGGTTCCCCCTTTCTATTCCACATCTCTCCATCCTCCTGGTATCACCACTCCCACCACTGTTCCTGAAGGGATCATCTTTCCTAAATTCCCCACATTTTCAGCTCCAGTGTATATCCCCTGGTGGTTTTTCTTTCTGTCATGTATTTTTGTTTGTTCATTTGTTGTTTTGTTTTGTTTTCTTTTATTGCTCTGTTTTTTCTGTTTTGGGTTTTTTGTTTTTGTTTTGTTTCTTTTTTGTTTTGTGTGTGTGTGTGTGTGTGTGTGTGTAAGTTATTATCTTTGCAGGTCTATCTACTTAAGATAGGCGGGATAAACAATATGGAAGAGGAAACCATGGTACAGAAGTTTGGGGTGTGGGTGGAGACATATGGAAGAGAGGAGGTGGGGGGAAAGAAGTGGGAGTTAATAAACCCAGGGACACGGGAACAAGTGACAAAACCTATGGCAAGGAGGGTGTAGGAAGCCTGGTATGACTTGATCAAGGACAATGTAACAGAGGAATTACTTAAACCCAAATGAAGCCTGAACATGATAGTGGGACAAGAGGAAAAGTAAAAGAATATAGAAGAAAGAACTAGGAGGCAAAGGGGATTTATAGAGGTCTAAATACAGGCATGTACATATGTAAATATACTTATATGTGACAATGGAGAAATAGATCTACGTGCATATATTTAAAGATTTAGTATTAAGGTAGCAGATGGACATTGGACTTCTACTCAAGTACTCCTTCAATAAAGAACACTTTGTGATATTAATCTGGCATTCCATGATGCTCACCTTCCTGACATGATTGCTGAAGAGAAAGCAGGTGTTTAAGCAAATGTGGTGAAGAAAATTGACAATGTCTGACTATCAAAAGTTGTAGCATCTGGGGACTTAAAGGCTAGAAGATAAACAAGTGGTCAGCTAGCTAAGAAGCAACAAAGCCCAATGGAAGAAGCCCACCAGCCTGTGTGATCATGAAGTGTTGATTGGATCAGGTATCAAGCATCAAATAACAAAAAATAATATCATTGTGAATGTGGGGAGTGCAGAGTGGGGACCCAAAGTCCATCTGTAGGCAACTAGATATTCCCCCACAGAAGGGTGGCAGGAAGGAAATGAGCCAGTCAGGACACAGTATAACACCAATGATGCACATAATTTTCCTCTAGTTCTTTAATGCTTTCTCCACCCCCCACTATCATGATCCCAATTCTACTATACAAATTCAGGGTGTACACTGGTATGGATAAGAGCTGGAAACATAGGAAATCTAGGACAGAAACCTTGGAGGAAGGGAGACAGTGGTTGGGGTAGCATATGAAACTAATAATTTATGATTTATCAGTGGCTCTCAATGTGTGTGAGGGGATGTAAAATGAGGAGCTGATACCAAGGGCTCAAGTAGAAAGTAAATGTTTAGAAAATAGTGATGACAAAATATGTACGTATATGCTTGATACAATTGATGTATGGATTGTTGTAAGAGCTGTAAGAGATCCCAGTGAAATGATTTTAGCAACAACAAAAATCAATGAATTTGAGGCAGTAGAGTAGGGAGAATACAGCGAGGTGAAAATGTGAAATTAAGCATAGGCCAGATCTTGAAGAACTCAGAAAGTCTTTATAGCATTGACTGGAGCAGGGAGAGCTCTTTACAGTGGAGTTGGCAAAAGAGAGAGGGGAATAATTGATGGGGACACAGCTAAGATGCACTCCCAAGACCCTGTAATCGCAGCAACTCTGATTTCTAGTGCACTTTCTATGCTAACTAGCATTTTCCTTTGATAGTTAAATAATTTCACTTAACTAAAGACTGGCACTGCCCTCAAAGAATTTTCCTTGCTACAGAACCTACAAATCACACTAGAAATGTTACCCATGGCATGCATTTATATTTACATTTAGTTTGCAAACATGTGTTTTTCCAGATACTGTTTTCAATACGGAATTTGCACCAGATCTTATTGTTTTTATATATCTCTTTGGCTTGGCACAACATGACAAATGCTAAGTGAGAAGAGGAGGGTGGAAACACATAATCATTGTCAGTTTGGTTGCGGCTGTTTCTTTGGTTGACTGTACCTGGAATGAACCTGTGAGAATATTTTTGGAAATATTCATTTAATAGCCCAAGTGGTGCTTAAGCATGTGGCTAAGACTTTTTAGCTAGATCTGCAGGACCCCCCAAATGAACTCCAGAATAGCCAATTATCTACAGAATTGGGGTTACATAGATAATCATTTCCATCAAATGATCTAATCTGACTATTACTACCGTGTTTGTTTGGCAATGAAAAATTCTACGCTTTGCACTTCAACGGTTACACTCGACTGGTTTCAGAGCTCAAGGGCTGGGGGGGGGGGGGGGGGGGGGGGGGGGGGGCGGCAGGGTGGAGTGCAAGGGGTTGCTGTCCTCAGAGTCCATGGGTCATGAATTTGAATTGCAGTAAAGTATGCATTATATTGTGATTACATGACCTCCACTGTTCTTTCTACTTACATAATGTGCCAGTTCCTGAGTAGCAGAAGTTTGAAGCTCTGAAATTTAGATATACGTAGGTATTTTCTTTTCTCAAATAAAATTAACTGAGCATGAAGAAGGCAGATCCAGTGGCCAATCTGAATGGTGAAGGAAGCAGTGGGGTCACACTGGGATCCAGTTTCTTACTTGAGGGGAATCTCCCATCAAGAACATTTTCTGAGAACAATGTCAGTTCCATTGCATCCAGTCATGAATCAATTTCCTTCTAATGCCTCCCGACTCATGTCAGGGGCTCACTTACCTGACGTATTTACTTTCATCTGTAGGATCAAGCCTGTGTTTGTCTCTGGGGACAAAGCTGGCCTTACAGAAGAAGAGCTACTTTGGGGCTAAGTGGAGTCTAAAATATCACACACACACCCCACAGATGCTCCGTAGTGGGGTGTCCAATTCTTTGGCCCACTCCCACCCAAGTTGGATGTCCAATACTTACTGCAAAAAAAACCCCAAGTCAGACTCACTGCGTTCAAGCCAATGCTGGCTCATGGGACTCCCTGTGGGTGTCTACGACTTTCGCTGTTTCTAGAAAGCCAGCACTTCTCCCGGGGAACTGCTGGGGCTTTCAAACTACTGACTATGTAGACGAGATTGCAGTGAAATGCACAACCACTTGCTGCTCAACTCACACACACACAAAAAGGTTTGGGGGTGGGGGGTGGAGCCTTAGGGCCATCAAGCCAACTCTGACTCATGATGATCTTTTAAGACAGAGTAGAACTGCCCCTGTGGGTTTCGGAGATTGTAAATCCTTAGAAGAGTTGAAATCCTTACTCCCAAGGTGCAGTTGATGGTTTCAACTGGAAACCTTGCTGCTAGCAGTTCGACTCATAACCAACTTTCTCTATACCTCTAGGGCTCACATTAGCTACTAGCCCTTCTCAGTGCTAACAGCCAACACCTTAGGCATTGGCTAACCTCTACCCCTTCTCCTACTTGGAATCAACTCTGGATTTCAAACTAACACCTTGAAAATGGTCCTTGTGACCTACAGGCCCTAAATTCCTGGGTCATTTATCATCTGCCTATCCAGTTGGTCTCCCATATTGGGGGGAGGGGGGTCAACAATCTGTAATGGTCTGCAGCACAGGCTGTGGGCTCACACAATCTTCCATTTTGCCAGCGCTGAAATCTCAATTAGGACCTTGGACTTGGGTTTGACACTAAAAGAAAGTAACAATGAAATCTTTGGTTCATCCAAAGGCTTGTCTCAGTTATCAGCACCACGTTGTCAATTTCTAATTGTTTTTCTTGGGTATCCACTTTTATTCCTGTATATCTGGATGCTGGTTTCTCACCTAGAGCTTGACCTGGCTATGATAACAGTGTATGTCTTATACCCCTTGCTTCCCTGGACCTTTTTAACCTCTAGAAGGTTATCTTACTCTGACATTTGGCTTAAATGTATTCAGACTGTCTTAGCTTTAAGCAACAGCAACTAGACTCTAGCTCCCAGAGGCTCGACTTCTCATCCAATCACAATGTCTTTCGCTAATGCCACAATATTATGATCTATTTCAGTATCTCCCAGACTGTGCACTGTGGAAAAGTACTATTCTGAAAGAGAATAGATATTTGTAAAAATGAATATATCAATGGGTTAGTTACATTTTTAAGTGTACATATACTAGATGATCCTGATCAATTTGAGAAATAGTCTGTTAAACAGATTACTTTATTATAAGTTTTTTTTGGAGGATCATTTCCTATGTTGCTAATGAGCATCATGAATATTCAACAGTGTCTGATTACCCAATAGTAAAGGTGAACATGTCCTATTTACTAATCCGTACTGAACAATTTTGCATTGTTCCCCTTCCTGCTTCTTGATATGACTGGCCTCTCTCTGTCTCCAAATCCCACAATATTTTCCTCCATGATCCAAGTCTCTTGTCAAGGGTATAATCCTTAGCGAATTGAGTGTATACTGGTTGCATGTTGGACTGATATCTGCAAGGTCAGCAGTTCAAAAGCACCGGCCCCGCTCTGCATGAGAAAGACGAGATTTTCTGCTCCTGTGAAGAGTTGCAGGCTGGGAAACCCACAGGTGCAGTTCTAGCCTGTCCTAAAAGGGGCCTGTGAGTCAGCCCCAACTGCATGGCAGTGAGGTTTTTGAGTTTGAGAGTGAGAACCTGAGTGTCCAGTAAGCAATGCGGGCGCAGACCTAAGTGCTTGCTTACTAACTAGGAGGACAAAGAATACAGACTTTCTCAGATTCTTTAGCCTACAGAACTAGTTTCTGTGGAGCATGCTAAGCATTTAGTCTCACCAGAAGTACCCTCTGGAAATTGCTGAGTAGTTGACCCTGAGCTGGAACCACCTGAACAAATGTGCCTCTGTCTGGAGCTAATGAAGCAGAGTCGCCAACCTCCCTGGTCTCAGGGGATCCTGACTCCTGGCGACCTATAGAATCGCCCCTCTGGGTTCCCAGGGGCCAGGACACTAAAGCTCTGTACGGAAGTCCAAAGGTTTTTCTTTCTTCCATGGCATAAACATGTCAGAACACATTTTAACGTGCAGGATTCGCTGGATAATTCAGGTTAAATATTTTAGGGGTGACATTGACTTCAAGCTTATTTTATAAGAAAAAAATTCTAAAAAGAAAGAATAAAATATTCTAATATTGATTATGGTGATGATTGTACAACTCTTCTTTTTTATTAAATCATTTTATTGGGGCCTCATGCAACTCTTATCACAATTCATACATATATCCATTGTGTTGAGCACATTTATACATTTGTTTCCCTCATCATTCTCAAAACACTTGTTTTCTGTATGAGGCCCTGCTATCTGCTCCTCATTTCCCCCCTCCCTCTCTGCTCCCCCTCCTCCATGAACCCTTGATAATTTATAAATTATTATTATTTTGTAATATCTTACAATCTGACATCTCCCTTCACCCACTTTCTGTTGTCCATCCCCCAGGGAGGAGGCTATATGTAGGTCCTCATCATCAGTTTCCCCTTTCTACCCCACCTTCCTTCCACCCTCCCAGTATTACCACTCTCACCCCTGGTCCTGAAAGGATCATTTGTCGTAGTTTCCCTGTGTTTCCAGCTTCTAGCTGTATCAATGTACTTCCTCCATTCCGGCATTTGTAAGGTAGAATTGGGATCATGATTTCGGGGGGTGGTGGCAGCTGGGGAGAGGAAGCATTATATGTTTCATCATTGCTACACTGCACCCTGACTCACTTGTCCCCTCCCCAAGAGCCTTCTGTGAAGGAATGTCCAGTTGTCTAGAGAAGGGTCTCCACTCTGCACTCCCCCTCTTTCACAAAGATATGATTTTTATTAATATATTGAACTGCTGAATTGTATGGCATGTGAATTATATGCCAAAAACTGTTAATAAAAAAGAAAAATTCTCAATTTTCTTTTAAGAGTTTCTGTGCACTGGTGTGTGCAGAAGTTATGCCATCTTAAAACAGAACCGGAACATTTTAATTTTGATAAAGGAGTTTGAACTCTGGCAGACCCATTTGGATTTTCAGAACACTGCAAAATGAGTTCAAACACACAAGCTCTTTAAATAGAGAAATATGAGGCTATCTCTTCCCATTGAGATGTGCAAAGTCTTAAAACCAAAACAAAACACCAAACCCCATATATATTCACTATGAGTCAAAATCAACTTGAGCGTTAAAGGTTTGGGTTTTAGGTTTAACTTTACAGAAGCAAACTGCTGCATTTTTCTTCTTTTGAGTGGCAAGTGGGTTGAAATCACTGATTTTTAGGTTAACATACTACCCAACTATTGCACTGCTTGGCATTGCCCCTAGAAATTGGAAACATATGTCCACATAGAAAATTGTACTTAAATGCACAGCAGTTTTATTTCTAACAGTCTAATAGTCTGAACAGTAAACAACTCAAATAACCCTTAATCTCTGGATGGTTAAACAAACGTCAGTGTACCTATAGTATGCACTACTTCTCACCAACAAAAGGGAACATACTATTGATATGTGCAATATCTGGAACAGATATCAGGATAATTCGATAATTGTGCTGAGCTTAACCTTTGTTTTTCAAAGATCCAAGGTCAAAGACTGCATACTCTATGATTCCATGTATATAGGACCGTTTAAATCAAAGCGAATAAATTAAAAGAAGCTCAACCACAGTGATAGAGACCAGAAGGCTGGTTGTCAGAAACTAGCATTGAGGGAAGTATGAGGGGGAAATATACCTGTATAGGAATAGCCTAAGTGTTGTGCTGACTATTTTTAGTTTGTTTCTCATTTGTGTGGCCATGGTAACATGAAGCTAGAGTGACATGCAATAAAAATTTACAAAACCAAGTGTAAGCAAGGATGCAGAACCACAATGCATTCTCTACCAAGAACTCTCTATCCTACCCCCAAATGTATGTGAACCCCAAGTAAGGTTTAGAATTCAATTCACATGCTCCCTTTTCTGGTTTGAACTAAGGTATTTGGTGCAAGCCCCCTCCCCACACTTCATCTCTAGGTGACCCTAAGTTGGAATCAAGTAGATAGCAGGAAGTCTGTGCTGTGTAAGTCTCTTTGACATTGTTAGATAAGTAATGCTGTCTTTGGAGAAAGCTGTACTATTTTGGGAACTCCTTGTGTGTCCTACATGAATTCAATGTAAATAGTAATAATAATAACTAAAGAAAGATATGAAGCAAATTCTTTTTTGAGTTTTATTGAGTCCTTTTGAGAGGTTCCAGGGGGTCGGAGATCAAATCCACTTTCCTTCATCATAGTCTCTAGACAGAGCTCTGTGCCTGGGCTCAATCTGTGATTTGTCTTCTTGGTTCCAATTCTTGCCACTTATGTACGTCACCCACGCCTCATGTCTCAGCTTTCTCATCAGCATGTGGGGGGAAATTGTGCTTATGTCACAAGGATGTTGTGTTTGTTTGATTTTCAAGATTAGTGATTTAGTCATGCCAAATGCTTTGAATATTGTACAGGAGATGCCGATCCATGAGAGGATATGGGACATGTGTAAACCAATCACAAGGTGGGGCTGGTGTCTCCAGATGATGGATAACAATAAGCCGGAGAAACAGTGGAATACCAACATATAAATGATATTAGATTCTTAATTTCATATAATTTCTACATTATTCCCATCCAGGCAGTCCTTGGTAAAAAGCAATCCATTCCAATGACTCTGTTGTGGTTGTGATGTTAGTGAAATACCTCTTTTTTTCCTTTAGTTTTCATTACTATCATCTTTTGTCACCCATAGCTTTAAGAATCCATTTTTATTTATCTTTGGTGGTTGAAAATGTTATGTATACACTTACAGAAACATTTGAGCTTAAACATACTTTCAGAAAAAAATAATCATAAAAATTTACTATGACTTTGAAGAAGCGTCCACAGATGGGGAAAAGATATCCAGTAATGATGCAGCCAATAAAGGGCTAACTTCAAAATACATCAAAAACTACAACACCTTCGTAAGAAAAACACAAATAACCAAGTTGAAAAAATGGGTACAAGATGTGAATAGGCTATTTGCTATCATTGACATCCAGGTGGCCAATAATCATATGAAGAAATGTTCGAGTTCTCTAGTAATAAAAGATATACCAATTAAGACAATGAAGAAGGTTTGGACAACCATGTTTTACCAGTTGAGGTAAAAACTCCACCTGTGAATGTTTCTGGATTATCTGGATTAACCCTGAGAATAGGGATGGCATTTCAAATAAGAAAACTATTGAGAGCTGTCAGCATGGTCTTTTTTCCTCATCTATTTCATGAGAACATCTCACTGCTTCCCAAATCTTCCCATTGACTTTGACAAAGTGATCAGCGTCCATGTACATGTTGTCAAGTAACTGAAGCCCTCGGTTTTGTTTAGAAAATCAGCTAAACCTTCCAAATGAAATGCTTGGACAAATTTCCTCCTTCATTTTCCTCTATTTCTTTCTTCTCAAGCATTTCTTTCCTCTTCAAACTCCATTGGATTTTTAGGATAAGGAGACAGGGTTCTAGAAGCTGAGGACACTAAAAACCAAACCAAACTCCCTACGGAATGATGAGGTAAAACTTTCCTGTGAAGTTCCGGTTTATAAGAGTAGAAAACCCCTTTTTCTCCTTCGGAACAGCTGGTGGTTTTGAACTGAAGACCATGAGAATCACAGCCCAAGGTGTAACCTCTATGTCACCATGGCTCCTAGAAGATGAGACACAATAAGCACAAAAGAGCAAAAAGTCTTAATACATCATGTATCTAATTCTTCTCTGTATTTCTAGTATATCACTAGTGCCGGGACAATCATGGGTTCTTCAGTGTTTTCCTTGATGGATAACTGGAGTGAAAAATGCATATTTCAGTTGTTCAGTGCCCTATATTGAAATAGACATCAAAATCAAACTCTCCACCATGGAGTCAATGCTTTCTGACTGTAGCTGGTGACAGGAGTAAAAAGGCCAGGCTGTCTCCCAAGGAGCTGTGGGTGGGCAGTTACAAAATATCGACCAGGTGGATGGAAGCCCAGTACATCACCAGGAGGCCACTAGGGCGGGGGTCAAAATATGACATGAAGTTATCTGTTCTAAGTTTCTGGAGACATTGAGAAACAAGGGGACTAAGACTGTGGAAAATGAACTACCTTTCTCCCTCTTGTAACTCCAGCATAAGATTTCCCATGCAGCTTTTCACGGTAGATAACATAGTCATAGAGAAAACAAACAAACACCCCAGTCATGAGTGAAGAACTATTAGAAGACCTTCCAGAAACCTTTGGCCTTCTCCTCATGAAGACATTGATTTTCAGTGCTTCCTGGGCTGAGAAATATTAAAAGTTGACCTTTTCCCTAGAAAATAGCTGTATTTCTACACTTCCACATTTGAATTCTCTTCATTAGAAATTTGAATTCATTTCATATTTGTTTGGGAGTCAAGCCCAGGAAAAGGATCTAAAATCTCAAAAAATGCTGGCAGTGGTGTCTGCCACTTGTCCTGAAGTGCAGGACAAGAGCTTCGTGTCCTGGCAGATTGTCTGAAATGGGTCAGTCAATCCAGCCCCATGATCCAATTCACCTTTCTACTAACAACCAACTGCTAATGCAATGTTTCTCCCTCTGACCTTAACCACCAAATCTGCATAAGTGAAAGGGCATGGTTTGCTGAATGCCAAGTCTACCCAGACTTCAGACAGCAGCTGCAAGCTTGGAGGTCCTCAATAGATCTTCCCTTGACTTGCTGACCAAAACTTTGGGGGATTCCATTTATGCCTGCATAATGCCCACTGTAAGTCTGAGCATTCTCAGGTTTGCTCTCACTCCTGACTTGCTGGTTCCCACTACTCCCTTGGTCTAAATAATTCACTAGGGGGACTGAAAGAGTTCAGAAAATTGTTATTCGTATAATTTTATTCCTGCACAAAGGATGCAATCAGGATCAGCATAAAGAAGAGATGTGTGCATTCTGACCAGGTCCCAGTGCAGGGCTGCCATGTCCCTACAAGGTTTTCTATCCTCCCCAATCCTGATGTCTTCTGTCAATCAGGAAGTCTGTGGAGACTTAGTCTGCAGTTTACTTAGGTGGGGGTGGTACGAGAGGGGGGATCCCATTATAATAAAGTGACTAGACATCCCACTTTTTAACAATTTAACAACATCCACGGCATATTAAAATTAAAATAAATATATTACAATACTATTTTTACATTCTATGAAAAATTTTGTTGCTCCATATAGATGAAATATTTAATCAAGTACCCCACCACCACCCCTCACTCCTGGTCAATGGTGTCCCACTCAAAATAATGGTCACTTTGCTTTATAATCACAATGACTGAACCACTGCTCATATGACTGAACTCAACCTCCATCTCCTTCCAGCGTCTTTCTGACCTGGCCAATACCACAGTCACTTCCTTAGCATAAACTCCCACATATGGTGAGGAGGTCTCATGAAAACTAATTCAGTCACTGGGGAAAATCCAAGGGTTTACAGGTTATCTCTTAGGAAACAGAGAACAAAGCCCCCAACTGTTTAGGTTAAGTTCATTATAAACCACATAATATGATTGTTAGTCATAATTGAGGTTGTGAAGTCAACATGGCTGGACTAGGTTCTTAAGTGTTTGGCCATCAAGATGTAGTTATCCTCTATAAGATCTACTATAATGTAATTACTTCTATGATGCAGTCTATGAGCAATCAACTGAAAGGGGTAGAGCCTGCTTCAAATACATTTGAACTTGATGGAAAAGCTTACTCTCTTTTTGTTGGGTTTGTACACTGTACCTGGCTCCTCATTTAAACTCAGTTCTTTGGTCTTGAGCCAGCAACCACCTGTCTTGTCTTCTAATTCTAGGAATGGTCTGTAATCTGCCCTCTTACCTGCTGACTTCATCAGCTCCTTTAGCTATATGAATCAGGAAAGGCCTGACATCTGAAACAGTAACTTGGAACTTGCCTTCCTATCTATCTATCTATAGTCTATCCACACACACATAAGCACACAAATGGTTTGCATCTCTAGAGAATCCAGGCTGAAAAACTAGTATTTAAAGTCTGATGAATATATGTAACTTTTACCTTGGGTTTCATGGGTGTTCATTCCTTAGATATCCCACAAATTTTCTAATACTATTATATTAATATTTTTATTCAGTAATATATTCACATAGTTCAAAAAAGTAAGTGATGGGCAGAATATGTCCTTCCTCTTCCTCATGTATCCAGACCAGTCTGTTTCCATCCCTGGCATCCGTGGTCATGTTTCTTATAAATATCCTTGTAAAGTGTTCTTTACAGCCTAGACTCCAGCATTCAGATGTTTCCTTGACCTGCACATTTCAGATATATAGCTATATAACATCAAATAATAGAAGAGCATCTTTTTCATGGTTGGAAATTCAAAAAAATCCTTGCTCAAGTGAATTATATTCATAGTTCATTTTCTACTCACATTCAGGACAAAAGGCAAAAGGCAATGCTGGAGCAAACAGCCTCAGTTCCTATCAGGTTAGCCTAGCTCCTCATTCCAAAGCCAGATTCTTCCCCAAAGCACGAACCTCAGTGATGATAGACAAGAGGTCTTGTTTCTTTTGCTCACATCAAAGTTCAGAAGAGGCACCTGTTGCAATGTTGTACTATTGAACAGAGTTGATGCTGCAAATGGTCCAGGTGCTTCAGGTCTTATATTCTAAGCTTTCTATCACATATATATAATATCGCTCATCAGCATCACATTGCATGGCAAATATTCATGTCTAATCTTAGCTTATGCACTATGCTCAATGGCAGGAAAGAGGGATCATTTGCAGGTGAGTTCATCAGGGTGAGTGACTGCTTAGTCAGTTCTCAATGGGGTGATGGTAAGTCTTACAGTAGCAGATGGATCCCAGAGCAAATCATCAGAATGGGGCTGATTATGGCAAAATCCCTTGTTAAAATAAAAAGTCTAACTTTAACTTCTTTGTAGACTTACTCTATCAAATATGGATGCTTAAAAAGCACTTTCTTTCCAACTCTTACATGGATGTCCCCTGGCAATTCCCATGTACAGTTAGGACTGAGAGTCCCTGTTATTGACTTTGACCAGATTAGTTTGGTGCCTTTAGGATCATCCCCCTGTGCTAGTTTTCTCATGTGGGCTTGGCATCATCCTCTTTCATCCTCATTCTTCCATTCTGAGCAGAGCAATTCTCTGAGTGTTGCAAAAGAGTTGCTCTCCATGAGTCACTGGGCAGAAAAAAAGGGGAAGGTCCTCAGTGAGATGGGCTGGCACAGTGGTGGCAACTACAGGCTCAAACATAAGGAGGATGGTACAGGGCCCGGTGGTGTTT
The DNA here is from genome assembly GCA_004026705.1 of Nesogale talazaci. NCBI lineage: Eukaryota > Metazoa > Chordata > Mammalia > Afrosoricida > Tenrecidae > Nesogale > Nesogale talazaci. The sequence continues at coordinate 81,735 of PVJH01001881.1, read as the reverse complement.
CCATTGGTCGTGCACAGGAACACTAGGCATCAGAACTCACTCTTTAACACCTAACGTTTGAAGCCTCCCAGCACTGCCGGGGAAGAAAGGCCTGAGCATCTGTTTCTCCAAAGATTCTCATCAAGAGAACCCTGGTGAGCCGTTGTGCTCAGTCACACAGAGCTATGCAACCTGGTGGCAACAGGCCTGGACTTTCGATTTCTTGAGTAAAACTCATGCCTCTAACATTTGACCTGAAGAGCAACAGTTTTCAGAGCACCCAGCAGGTTAATTGTGCAGTCTTTCAGTCACACCCAGGAACTACAAACAGCTGCATTTCAACTAGATCCCTAGTTTTCATTGCACATTAAGCAGCACAGCGAAAGGCTGTGCACATGGTTATGATGCCAAAAGCTATGCTGGTAGTATTTCAAATACCCGCCAGGGTGCCTTGCTTACCCCAAGTGGGTGAAAAATGACGATCTCCTCAAGACTCCTCCCTGAGCCCCCAGATACCGCTCCAGACACATACCTTTGCTAATGTGTTAGGATTTACAGATTAGCAAAGAGTTTCTAAGAGACTCAGCAAAGAGCTCTAACTTAAGTACACAAGAATACACAAAAATAAAACCTTAATAACACAAGACAATAATAATGATTAAACACACCCAAACAACTCAGGTAACAAACACCTAATATTTATTAATAAATTAGTACACTTGAAGGCATTTTTCTGATATCAGTCCCTCACCACTACCCACAATCCCCCAGCCACACAAAGGGAGTCCACACCGCCCTTGCATACAAATCTCAAAACTGAGCATTAGATGATATGCTTATAAATGTGAACAGAGTTGCAAATATATTAGACAAGAGTTCTTACAGCTGCAGCCATTTTTAATTTAAGTGATTGAAAACCCACCAAGGCTGAGGCTTGGAGGACAGACAGGACCTATTTGACTACGTGTGTATAAAAAACAAGACATTGTTTTAAGCAAAGCTGGGCAGATCCTCTGCGGGAAAGGTACCACAGAGATTCACTTTTTTGAACTGCCAACGTGCATCTAGATATCGCCTGATAGCTCAGTCCCTCAAAGAGGAAGTTCAAATCCCATTGGGGCCTGGTTGGTCAGCCCTGGGGAGAGCAATTCCTGGTGACTTTGCCATTTCCTTTCTCCAGCCCAGAGCATATTAGCATCAGATAAGCACGGGAACCAAGCACCCTACACAGGATCCGGGTGAAGACCACAGCAACCGTGCGCTCAAGGTCAGCCAGGAATATACAAGACAGGAAAAGGATTGCTCAGAACCTAATGGCCTGACAATAATTCAAGTGGGGTCTTAATTGGTCGGAGACAAATAATGTGGTGATAATAGTAATCATAATAGTAATAAAAATAGTAGTAGTAGATGTGGGTGTTTGTGAAGACTGCTTATAGAAGTCACATGATGTCGCTACACTTTTAAGAGCCTCACAGTCAGTGTGGAGGAAAAAAATCACACTGCCTGAGGGTAGGTTATGTGAATTTAAAGTGCACAGAACAATTTTTTATATGCATCAGAAGTCGAAACAGAGAAGTAAGGAAACTTAAAAAAAAAAGCAAAAAACTTTAGTGGTGGGTATTTTGCAACAGTTACATCTTGAAAAAGTTTGGTTTATAAACTAACTTCCCAAAAGGGTTAAAAACAAAAGGAAAGAAAGAATTCAAACACTGGCCATATATTCTGTTAAACACACGCACACACCAAAAAAAAGAACAAAACAAAAAATCCAAAAACCCAATAAAACCACCCATCCACTAAAGTGAGCAATATTCCAGAGTGCAGTGTCACTAGTGTCCTACAGCAGGTCAGGAAGATGGCTATAAACAGAGTCCAGGAGGCTCTGACTGGCTTCCTGGCTCTTGACTCCAATAATCTCAAATAGCCGGTCTAGTTTGTCCTCAGCCTGAGGAATCTCTTCGATCACTCGCAACTCCTCAGGATTCAGGATGTGGAGCATGTCATCAAAGATGGGCTGCAAGTCGCAGGGGTCCAGGCGTACCTGCCGCAACACTGTGTCCTTCTTTTCTGCAAGGAGAGAGGAAAAGGATGGGCACCTCTGTAAAGGGCTGGTCTGAGGGGTGGGAAGAGTGACCTGCCCAGTCTCCAAAGTGAATTCAGCCACCTTTGGTTCACTTTAAGCAGCCAATGAGTTTTTGCTTGCAACACACACGGAAGAGAACAAAATTTGCCCAATAGAGATCAGACAAGGATCTGCTTGAATGCACTGTTGTGTCCATTAGCATGAGTTAAATGGTTGCTTCTAAAAACTCAGAAGGAAAATTCTGAAACACCTAAATGAGAGCAAACCCACAGCCATAAATTTAGTTGATTCTGACTCATAGTGACCTTACAGGACAAAGTACTAGTGTTCCTTAAGGTTTCCAAGACTGTAATTCTTCACAGACTCAAACAGCCTATGTCTCTTAAGGGAATGGTGATGGATTCGAACCTCTGCTCTCTAGTTAGCAGTTCAATACATAACCCATTACCACTGCTCCCTGAAAGACCTAGCTAGAGATGCTTGAAAAATAATTACGACCACCAGAAGGCAGTGATGTCCCACCCCACCCACCCCCCCCAAAAAAAAAAACAAGGGTTTTTTTGTTTGCTTTTTTCTCTGTTTGGGAAATTCTTAAGACATCAGTCTAAAATTTTTCTAAAATTTCTGATTTTCAGGTTCTATTGCACTAGTTTGAATCCAAACTGCTGCGAGTGAACGGAAGGGAGCACACAGATATGGGAAAAGGATGGCCACACAGGGCATGTCCTATTCTCCAGTGAGGAATGCTAACTTTTACCATCATCATCATTTTTATAAAGTTTCTTTAAAATGTAACATAATGAGAATAATGTAGAAAATAATGTAGAAACTTAAATATAACTATTAGTATAATTACAAAATAAATGATTATAAACATGCAGTGTACAAAACAGTATATAAAATGTCATAGTTTACAAAATGTACAAACAAAATTACCCTCTTTCTAGGATATAACTAGGAATCCTCCAGCTAGGCTTATTACTCACAAAAATCTTTCATCAGTAGGAGTGTGTTAATCTCCTACCCTGCATTAAAAATGGAATGTGGCAAGTTGTTTGCTAACTACCCATCCATCTTGCCTAAAGGACTGCCAATTGCAAGCTAGTTTAACAGAGTGCGTTTAGGAGCAATTCAAGTCACTACTGCTGAATTAGAATCTAAACTACTATGTAAACATTTACTTTTTATTTGTCACTATTATTTTTTTAAATGACAAAAATAAAAAATACATATATGCATCAAAAAATCTGTACTTCATACTAAATGATAGGTTATACTTTACATCTTTGAACTCTGTTACTCTGGTTAATTATTTTCCCCAAACCTGCCGGACTACATTTTATCAGCCTTTCCCTGAAACAATTAGATAGCATCATGAGGATAAGGGTGACTTGGGCTTCCGGACAGGCCTTTCCACTCCTATACACAGTGACAGTCTGGGAACCTCACGAGGTAGTTCTACCTTGTCCTGTAGCGTTCCGCATCATGTCCTCAACAGGTTAAAGACTGGGGGCTCTCTCCCAGCCAGCCTCAGCCTCGAGTCTCTAAGCCTTAGAGACTGTTACATTCGCACAGCAGAAAAGGTAGGCAGAGCCTTTCTTTGCTGGCGGTGGAAAGAACGTGACGTGTGGCTGCTTCCTGCCCGTGTGCGCCCGTACCTTTGGTAATAAAGGAACCGGTCCTGCTCAGCGCCGAGGAACCGCTGGATGTGGAGTCACAGCGAAGCAGCGGCTCAGACTCATCCACGAAGAAGCCCTTGTTCTTGTCCAGCGGGGAAGGCTCCACCGTCAGGAGGCTGGAATTCTCAAGCTTTGTGTTGGGGCTGGGGATGGGGCTCGGGCTCAAAGGACCAGGACTGGTCGGGAGGGCCAGTTTGTCTGTTTCCAGCTAAGGGAGTGAACAAAGCAACAATTTTTAATTATATACTCTGAAAATTATAGCGGGGGTGGGGGTGGAGAGTAGGGAGGGAAAACTACACAGTGAAATCAAAAGCATTCCTCGAACTGCTTTTTGTTCTACTTAGTAGTTTTCATATAAAATTCTCACATGTCAATAGTTGTTGCTACATATACTGCACAAACATGCCCATACTGTTAAATCCATCAAAAATATATATGCCAGCATTTGTGAGAGTTAATTTTAAAAATGCACCTAATTCACAATTTTTAAGTAAAAAAAATAATATAAAAAATGAAAACACAGCATTGGAATTTGAGGAAGAGTGATAAATAAGCATCAGTATGCAGATGACTGTTCGCTGAGAGTACACACAGCTTGAAGTATTTTCTATTGAAGACTAAAGGCTACTGCTTTCACTTGGATTCTACCTCAACTTCAAGACAACACAGATCCTCCCCAGGAAGAAACATCACAATAAACCCAGAAAGTTTGAAGTTGCCAAGAATCTCATTCTATCTAGATGTTTTGGAGTCAAAGGATGTTTTGTGTGGGATGAATTCATTACCAAAGATCTCTGGAAAATGTTCACGGTCACTTTGAAGCAAAGATGGCAAGACTTCATCTCAAGTTCTTCAGACATGTTACCAAGAGGGACCAGTTCCTGGAGAAAAGCATCCTGCTTGGTAAAGTCGAGTGGCGTGGAGAGGCTCTCAATGAAGTGGATCGGCACAGTGGCTACAACCATGGGCTGGAGCATAGGGAAGATTGTGAAGGGGGCCCAGGACCAGGCAGGGTTTGGTTTTGTTGCACTTCAGTCAATATCATTGCTGACTCAACGGAGGGAGGGAGGGATGGAGGGAGAAAAGGAAGGAAGGAAGGAAGGAAGGAAGGAAGGAAGGAAGGAAGGAAGGAAGGAAGGAAGGATGGATGGATTAAGGAGCATCTACACCAAGCAGTAATTGTAAGCATCAGCTACCTCTGAGAAGGGGTCTGGACACAGATGTGAGGGGAAAAATACTCACTTGAGAATCTAATTTTATAAAGCTAGAAGTTAACCTTGGGTGTCATCTAGGATACGTCTCTCTCTATCTACAGAGAGAGAAAACCAGGCCTGAGAACCACAGACTTTCTCATCGATGGGCTCTGAAACAGTGAGTGTCAGAATGAAGATTAGATCCCAGTTTTCTGACATCTATCTCTAACTAGCTCAGCAATTAAATAAAATAATGAAAACAGGGTAATACTGGATAAAAGAGTGTCTGGAGGTGGGGAGTGAGGTCTGCCCCACTGGAGCCCAGGTCTTGACACTGTAATGGAGTCCACCATACTGCAGTGAGGGTCAGAGAGATCATCCAGAGTAAGAAAACAAAGGAAGATGATTTCAGATGAAAAGAGCTTTATACCGGGAGAGAAAAAAGAAAAAGAAGAGAAAAGAAAAGAGCTTTATACCATGCTGGTTGGTGTGTCCAAAAAAGAGAGAGAAAGAAATAACAAACTACTTTGAGTCTATTCCAACAGTTAGCACCCTACTGCAAAAGAGAGAGTGTTTCGGAGACTGTGCTCTATACATGGGAGCAGGATGCCTTGTATTAGGGAGAAAGGACTCAAAGTAGAGAGACCAGTTAGGATGTAAAGTAGCCAAAGGCTTCTAGATCGTGCACATGGTTTGGGCTCAATTCTTTTCCTAAAGATTGGCGAATCCACCTGCCTAATGGTGAACCCACCTGCCAGCACAATGGGGAAAAGACCCAGTGACAGGCATCTCTACAGATTCCAACTTAGAAAAGCCCATGGAACAGCTCTATGTGGCAATACCTGTGGTCACATGAGTCAGAATGAACAGAAATGATTTTCTTTATACTAGCCGAGGAATATGGCGGCAACCAAAAGTTTGGAGGTTCCAGACCACCCAGAGGTGCCTTGGAAATCAATCACTGAGCACACTATGTGGCACAGTTAAACTCTCACACACATGGGGTGGCCATGAACTGGATGATAAATGACTTGTATAACAACAACGTTCAATATGATCCTACTTTGTACCATGGATATAGAGTAGAGATGGGGGAAAGTGGTAGATGATATCGAAACTCATCTTTCCCAGTGAGGCAACCAAGGCCCAGAGATGGCATACAGCTTCTGGGGGCATCAACTCTTAAGTCAAGTCTGGTTGACATCTCTAGTTTCCCCTGTCATTTCACGCTCTACATTAGAATTCTCTCTTTGTTTATTTGCATCTCCTGGCCCATTGATTTTACAGTCTTACTTGGCCTGGGGGTTCACATTCAGCTGTTTGTCACAAGATCAGCAGTTCAAAAGTAACAGCTGCTCTGTGGGGGAAAGGTGAGACTTTCTACTCCCATCAAGACTGACAGGCTCAGAAACCCTCGGACTCTCTCCTGTAGCGTTGCTATGTGCTGGAATTGAATGCATCGCAGTGTTTGGTTTTTCGCTTGTTCAATGGACTCTTCTAACCTGGATGAAAACATGGGGACCAGGTGACCTTCTCCAGAGCTGTGAGATCATCCTTCCCCAGAACCCTATCCCTCCACAGCATCTGTAGAGTGATTGTTTTCAAGCTCTTCAACCAGGAAGACTAAGACTGGAACATCAAAGTCTTGCCTTGGGTGGTACTTTAGCTAAGGCACAAAGCAAACACCGTTTCCTCTTTTACAACTTATAAGACCTGAGAAATTTTGCCAATGGTTACAAAATTTGAAACCACTGATTACTAATGCATCAGGAGTATTTTCTTCTCTAGTACCACCCACACCCCACTTCTGCTTCCAATGTACATTTAAGACTTGAATAACAGGCATTCCCAGCAGCCCCCTCTCAATTCATGACAAGTTACATGTACAGGCTTCCTAAAATTTTAATTCAATAGGGCCTGGCATGTGTCACTCTTCCCTGAAAATGCACATAGCCATTCATGCCAGTTCACATTTCTTATTCACACTATTAGACAAAGAGCACTTGTTACACACTGGTTCTCAGGGACATTACTTGGGAAGACATGGTCAGTCAATATCGTGCTCTGTTCTTGCTTAAAAAAGAAACTCCCACCCACACATCACATGCCAGCAGACCACGAGTCCACCCACCTTATTTCCTAAGCTCTATTAGTTCAGATTTTTAAAAGTATTTTCATTTCCACTATTGTCCAAGGACTCCTATCAGTAAAAATTAAACATATGCACTCCAACATACTTTGGGGAAAATGTTGAACTTGTGAAATCACTAGTCACTGGTTGCAGGTCAAGTGAATATGAACATGCCCCTAAAAATGAGTTTCACCTTCCCACAACAAAATTATTGACCACAGCAAAAGTCAGATAGATACCAGGGAACTTTTATAGAAAGTCTACTTAAACCAGCGGTTCTCAACCTGTGGGTCACGACCCCTTTGGGAGTCAAACAACCCTTTCACAATAGTTGCCTGATTCATAACAGTAGCAAAATGACAATTATTTTTATGGTTGGGGGGTCACCACAACATGAGGAACTGTATGAAAGGGTCGCAGCATTGGGAATGTTGAGAATCAGTGACTTAAACTTTATTAGTAGTATTTCTCACTTCATATAACAACTGGTTGCATGTCAATCTAAAGGTATGTGTGCTTAAAAGTGCTCCCAGAGACTCCTTCATATATTTACTCCTACTTTATCTAAATCAAGGACCCTAGTAGCCTAATGGTTACGAGTTGGGCTGCTAACCACAAATCAGCAGTTCAAAACCATCAGGAAAAAGACAAGGCCTCCTACTCCTGAAAAGTCACAGTCTTAGAAACATTTAGGGACAGTTCTAATATGTCCTACAGGGTCACTATGAGTCAGTATCGACCTGAGGGTAATGAGTTTGGCTTGGTTTGGGCTTTGCTTAATATTAGGATACATGGTAGTGCTGTGGAGTAAGCATCAGATTGTCAAGTGTGAGGTTAATGGTTCAAATCCAGTAATCCCTTCTTCAGGAGAACAATGAGGTTTTGTGATCACAATAACATAATCCCCTCTCGGGCGATGGACAACAAATAAGGGGGTAAAGGGAGACATCAGACAGTGAAAGACATGGAAAAATAAAAATAATTTATAAATTGTCAAGGGTTCATGAGGAAGGGGGAATAGGGAGAAGGAAAAATGAGGAGTTGATACCAAGGGCTCAAGTAGAAAGAGAATGTTTTGAAAATGATGATGGCAAAAAGTATTTTGTGTTTAACAAAATAAATGGATGAATGGATTATGATAAGAGCTTTATGAACTCCCAATAAAATGATCTCAAAACCCTCAAAAACCATATATGTGTCAGAATGACTCAATCACAGCCACTTTGGTTTGATTACCATAATAATGGCAATGGTCACTAAAATAGGCTTATACGATTGCAACTCTACTTTCTTTGTGTGCACTCTAGTAGATTCCATATGAAAAGCATATGTGGAATAAATTAAGCCACTATTTTATTAATTCTGAAAAGTCATGGTTTCACCCTTCTGAGTTGACAGTATATGAAGAACAATTATAATAAGACTGAGGTTCCAGGAAAGAGAGCCAGATTCCCAGAACAGAGGGTGATATCTTCTTAAAAATACCATGAGAATAAAGCTATCATAGCATATACAAGATAGGTTGTGAGTAACATATTTCATTCCTCATTCTTTGTTCTGTTCAAATTATCTATAAGGGTGTCTTCATGTTTATAAATAGGAAAAGAAACCCAATAATTTGTTGTTGTTCTCTTTCTTTAACCCCCTGATTAAGAATATTTTCCTACAGTCTCAGAAGCCCACAGGGGTAGTTCCACCCTATGCTAAAGGGTCATGTGAGCTGGGATTCACTTGATGGCATTGAGCTGAGTTGTGCTAATTTGAAAAGGTGGCTGCAGTAGCTCTTGTTTAGCCAAGTAATTGGGGTAGGCAGATCATCCATGTGGCCGACTCCTCTCTGTCCTTTTCTGAAGTGCTCCCAGGCACAGGTGTGTTAAAACCATGTAGCTAATTGCAGTGAGGCAGATATTAAGACTTAAAAGAAAGGTCTCTGGGAAAACTTGACTCAAGAAGACAATGTATCTGCCAGACATTTGGAGAAACTGAAAAAGTACATTTCATTTTGCTTTAGAGCCATGAGGTAATCATGCTAACTCAGAATGCTTATGAGAGAAATGAAGACAGACCAAAATGAAGTGGGACAGGGAGAACTCCCCCAGCAGTCGAACAGTACAATTCAACAAACTGAACTGGATAGAAGAAAGGATGGTCTCCTTTGCCCCAGTGAGTCCCCAGTGTATTTCTGATTAAATTCTATCCAAGAATACTTAGTCTTTCCAGAAGGTACATCTGATAGTCCCAAACATATAAGGGAAGCGAGATGTATGATTTACCTTACTCAACCTCTAGATCACACCTAGGGTTTGGTTACTGACTGACTTGACGGTTTTCTTTTGGAGTCACTACCATGGTAAGGAACCAACCAAATGATTTGTTGAGTAGGTTATTGCTTGAAATTGGTGGGTTTGAATATTTCTGTATGACAGACATCTTGTATTAGTGAGAACAATAATTTAACTTATACTTGGGGCTGTACTAGAATGAGCCTTGTCTATCACCACTGATCAATCCTTCACCCCAACACCAACCAAGCAGAGCTGTAAAATACTATTGTCTATTCTTTTTTTTACCTCCCCCTATTGTCTATTCTTATTGAAATTATAACCTGAAACTAAAGCTCAAATGTAATTCACCATTTCAAAGGCATTTGAAGTTGAAAAAAAAAAATCTCTTCCCCTTCCCCAGGATGATGAGCAGAGCCATGAATGGGAATAGAAATCTTTACATATCTTATTCATGGCAAGTGTAGTCTAGCAATTAAATGAGATCTTGAGACACTGACTTGTCTTCTCTCCTATACTGAAACAGAGTCCTTGGGGAGTGCAAGCAGTTGACATGGTCGGCTGCTAACCGAAAGGTTGAAGCATGAAGTCTTCACAGAGATGTCTCAGAGGAAAGACCTGGTGAACTTCCAAAAAATGAGCTGTTGAAGCCCAGGACTACTCTGAAACCCCTGGTATTGTTGTGGGTAAGGTGCTATAACTGGTGGCTGTTTTTTCTTATGTAGGAGCATTCATGGGTGTTCTGTGAGTTATGCATGTAGGCACATAGGGCTCCAGCTGCAGAAGCCATCTTTTATGCATGAATTTCATGTTCACCACAGTCCTTAAAAAGCAAAGTAATGAACATCCTGGGACAGTTTAAAGAAACCACTTCCCTATTTGGATCCCTTTCCTCCTTTCTACATAGTGAAGGTTAGACAAGTCCATCCCTAAGTACCTTCAGTTCATTATGTTGATTTTTTTTGTTTGTCTTATCAACTGTTCTTTCTTTCTGCTAGCTACTTCCTACCCCTAACTCCAGTTGTCCTTCCAAGCTACCCCCAACTGGCCCATTCAAATAAAGTTTACCACTGAGTCACTTTCAATTACTACACAATTGCAACCTCCCTGTGGTTGCACAATCTGTTTTCACAAAACTAATCCATAACTTTGATGCTTGATTGAGCTCCTGAAATGAGGCATTCATTACCCAGCCTTGATGTTTCTCACCAGGCTGCTAAAATAGTTCAACTTAACCACACGGCTCCTGCGATGACCAAACTGGCTTCCATCAGGCTCCCCATTCCCTTCTGCTGCAGCCAGAAATGCCTAATAATCTTCAGAGGAAAGTCCCTTGCAGTTGAAAGTCATCTTTCCATCTGAACTTCCTTCTAGATCACATCATAATTAGAAAGAAAGGGAGGGGGGGGTGACACTTGAAAACATCTGAGTCACTTAAAAATGGTTTAGAAAAACACACTCCCAAGCTGCTATTTAAACTATGCGAACTATCCCTTCTGAATTGATAAGCTTTTTACTCAGCTCCAGGAAACAACTGGGAACTTTAAGAAAGAAACCCTTACAGTGGTAGGTGATTAAACCTAAGCGATTGACAACTCATTTAGTGGTCAAGCAACTCACTTCACAGGTGAGAAAACTGTGACTCAAAGTCACAGAGCTGTGATTCAAGACCAAGCCTGTCTCATTTCTTTTTATTTTTCAATAATCTTACTGGGGACTCTTACAGCTCTTATAACGTTTAATACATCATTTGCATCAAGCATATTTGTACACATGTTGCCATATTCATTTCCAAATATTTTCTACTTGAGTCCTTGGTATAAGCTCCTCCTTCCCCCTCCTTTTTTTAAATATAGATTTTATTGAGGGCTCTTATAGCTCTTATAACATTCAATACATCATTTGTATTAAGTACACTTGCCTCATTTCAAAGTTATTCTCTTTGGACACCCCCCTGTCTGTGCCAATTTTTCAGGGAAATTAACAAATCCTGTAAATGGGTGGCTCCTGGAAGATCTAAAAGATGTGCCCTTGACTACTAACTTAAAGGTTGGAGATTCAAATCCATCCAGTCACCGTGAGGAAGAAAGGCCTGATGAGGCGCTTTCTTGAAGATTACAGTCCAGAAAACTCTATGGCGCAGTTCCACTCTAACACACCACGCATCACTCACCTCCATGAGCAATGGGTGCAGTCTTGGTTTCAAACAGGCAAGTCAGGTTGGCCTCTGAAGAAAAAAACATTATCCTTTTTTCCAGGAAAGTATCTCTTAATAACCAAATCTATTTGATGTCTTCGTTAACAGAACAAGATTTCAGAACAAAAAGCGAAGATTTCTTATCCATATCTATTTGGCTCCAGGATTTCAGATATAAATAAGAGTCTGGGACTTGGTGGGTCTATTTAATGAAATGTACTTGAATTTAATCTTAATTCCTAAGCTCAGGTATTGAAGAATTCCTATACACAGTTTATTTTGTCCTTAAAAAAATAAAAAAACACTGCCCTTACAAGAAAGGGGTGAGGTAGGAGATTTTATTAAATCCCAGATCAAATGAGAAAAAGACTTTAGATTACTTTCAAAATTCTGGTTCAAATCCAAGAATAATCCAAATTCACTGAGCAAGGTTTCCCCATCCACCACCCAGAAGGAAAAATAAAAATTTTCTAGGGGAAGAGGAAAACGCTGACTCCTAAAACTTTGCAGATGTTACAAATTTGTTAGCTGAAAGTGAAGAGGACCTGAAGCACAGTCTGATAAAGATCAAAGACCGCACCTTTCCACATGGATTGCAACTCAATGCAAAGAAAACCAAACTACCCATAAATGGAACAACAAAAAACATCATGAGTAATGTGGGGGAAAGACAGCCCTATCAAGGGCTTCATCTTGTTTGGATACACAATGAATTCTCATGGAAGCAGTGGTCAAGAAATCAAAGTAGGAATTGCACTGGAGACATCTGTTGTGCTGGGGAAATTAACTTAAGACCAAGCATGTCGTTGCTGCTCTAAACCATGGCATTTTCAATTTCCTCAGATGAGTGTGAAAATTGGATATTGTATAAAGAAGATCGAAGAAGAATTGATGCGTTTGTGTTCTGGTGTTGGTGAAGAATATTGAAGTGCTACAGCCTGCCAAATAAATCAATGAATCTGTCTTGGAAGAAGTACAGTCAGGTGCTCCTTAGAAGGAAGCATGGAGAGACTTTATCTCATATACTTTGTACATTTATTAGGAAAGATCAGACCCTAGAGAAGGTCAACACACTTAGTAAAGTCAAACATTGGCAAATAACAGGAAGATCATCAAGGAAATAAACTGGCACAGAGGCTGCAACAATGAGCTGAAGTATGACAACAATTATGAGGATGGTGCTGAACCGGGTAGTGTTTCTCTGCATTGTATGCTGGTACGACTGTAACGTGCCGAACGACACAAACCTTTGGAAGGTTATCAGCTGTAAGACATTTGCGAGACAGTCTTAGAAATGGTAATATGAGATGGCAAACACATGTGGATCAGTTGGTAAAGCAAAGATGTTAAAATATGAAGACCTCTGGATGCCAGGTGATGGGTTTTTGAGCATTTGCTCTCCTGCTTTCAACTTTTCTTCACTTTTTAAGTCTTATAAAAGGGACAAGAGCCAAACAATCTGAAGAGAAATGTTTCTAAAACTTTTCCTTTAGTGCTGATAGATTGTTCAGCCAAAGTCTTTCATGCTGTTTCTTGCTTCACCATTTCCCTGCCAGAGCTAAACCACAGGAGAGGGTGGCAAAAGGGTGTTTCATTGCATAAGCCGGGAACAACACTCATGCTGAAATTTTACATTGTCCTTGACAACTGGGCAATCTGAGTCTCAACTGACTTCACTGGGGTCACTAGTGGCCATATGATCAAAGCAAACACAAGAGTATGAGGCCAAAATGCTTTGTTCAGCCTCCCTTTGGGTCACTCGGACCAAGGAGGTGGCAGAGCCCAGAACAACTGAGCCTTGAACAGCCCAGATGTGACCTAGCCAACAGCAGAGTTTGTGGGACGCATCCACCATCAGGAGGGAGGATATCAGGTTTAACCTGACCAAGAAATTCCCCAAACACTGGGAAATTATTTTAAGCAATTTCCTTCCACCCTAGTTGTGCTTAAAAACAGGATAATGAAAGCATTTTGTTTCGCTGCAGCATTAACTCATTGTGACTCTCTAGGACAGGCAGAACTGCTCCATAGGGTCTCCAAGGCTATGGTCTTCACGAAGCACACTTCACAGAAGCCACATTTGGCCCCACCAGGTATCTGGGTAGTTGGGATCACCAAACCTTTGGCTAGCACCAGAGTGCTTAACCATTGCCCAATATGGTTAACTGGCCTTGGTGTTTCTCCCTTACTTATCCCACCCAAATCAAGGTCTTAGCTGTAGTCGTGTGTCTATGTCATCTGCTTTTCTGGTCCTTTCTAAGAGTTAATTTCAAAATGGAACCCCAAGGGCTATATATCCTCCCCAAGTGAATTGTCATTGGTCGATCTTTGCCCTAAGGAGGAGCACGGTTCCTCTCGTGGGTGTGAAAAGGGAAAATGCTACGGGAAGTCACAAGTAGTGCTGCACAGAGCTGCCAATGCTGGTAAGAACCAGCTGCGCTGGAGGGAAGGCGCATGCGCGGGTGGGTACACACAGCCTAGCTGCTAGCCTAATTTCATCCTGTTTCCTGGTAATTCTGCTTTCCTTCTGAAAGTGTTTTGCTTTAGTTGAGAAATTAGTCGTGGTAATTCTTCCTCCCAAGGAAATGGTGAGGGAAAAGGGATTCAGACATGGACATTCCTGCTAAATAAGAACGCCTGTGCCTGAGGATCATGAAATCCCTCCTCCTGAATCTCCCCACACTTGGTTACCACAGGTTAATATTCCCAGCGTCACTCCCACAAACATGGGGGAGTGGAGGGAGGCCAGAACTGGAAGCTATTATTCTTACTCAAGATAGAGGCTTCGGGGGGGGGGGGGGGGGGGGGGGGGGGGGGGGGCGCACGTTAAAAAAAGACGTGCTGTTGTACTGATAATTGAGGGTACAGGTAAGCTTCTTTTCTTAATATTGATGTTGATTGCCACCCCTTACCCCATGCACTTTTTGAGAAAACCATTTGGGGTATGGATTGAAGGAGTAAACAATGCTGTACATTCACTAACTTTTCTGATCCTTGAGCTACTGTGTCTCAGGGGGTGGGTGGGGGAGCCCACTTCAATCCCTCTAAATAGCAGCTTCACAAAATATAATTCCACAAATCACCACCTATCCTCATAGGGATACTTTCCATAAAAGTGCCAATCCCACGAGAGCAAATACTGTGCATACGAGACTGATCCAGGCCTCAATCCATAACAGTGGTCACTTCCTGTTTGCTAACTAAATGACCTGTTTGACACCAATGGGGGCAGTGAATTATTTAATGTGGCTCTTCTGTGGCCGAAGCTTCTAACTCCCACCAGATGATCTTTTTTTCCTGCCTGGGTTTGGTAAAGTGGGGGAAGATACTGATAGGTTTCATCAGTGAGCAATTATGAACCAAATTTTCTTGAAGGCCATCCTGCTGCGTATAAAACGAATCTCTGAGAAGCAGGAGGAGGTATCTCATTACCAGCAAGAGCCAGGAGTGGAGGGCATCTCCTGGACCCCAGATCCTGGTGCAGTGTACCTCCTTGCTTCTGAAGATGGCCAGAGCAGCAGCAGAGCAGCAGCAGTAGAACCAGGCACCAGAACATGAAACAAGAATGGTGAACGTGATAACCCCCTGGAAAAAGTAAAGCTGAGTGATTTGGGACAAGAGATTAGTGGGTTGCCAAACAATAGGCATACTACTGGTAAGAAAAACAATACAACAGAAGTGTTGATTCAACCAACAATTATTCAATTACCGCTTCATTTTAATCAACTTCATCATAAAGCAGGAGGAATAAGAGGTCTACCGTGGCTATCCAACACCTCTGCTTGACCAACATCCATTCTTAGAACAAACCTAGAGAGGTGCTCAACTAGGACCCCTTTTCAGCTTGAGCTGAACAGCTTTTGACTAAGATTTCTAGAAGAGTTGTCTGCCCCTTTGGGCATTTATTAAAGGATCTGAAAGAATTGTATAACATGTCCTGCTAAACAGCTATAACCTCAGCAAGTCTCACTTGCATTATAATCTGCCACCTTCCTTCATAAACCCTTTGATTATGAATTTTGCCTGTGAGTTCTAAGTAGTAATTGCAATGGATATTACAATCAAGATATACAACAAAGAATGCTACTTAAGCCAACACCATCTTTTCCGTTAAAGTTATACTGGGGAAAAAGTTATGTATGTACAATAGTTCAAGGCCACAAGAGCAGTTAAAGTTTTCCCAAAAATTCCTTACTGAGCAAGACAAAACAAGATGCTAAGTCAAAGAGATGCCTTGGCCACAGTCTGAAGAGTCAGGTGGGGTTCTCTGGCAGAAAACAAGTGAGGGAAACCTTTGGGCAGAAGACCATAATACCAATCCATTTCATAAGGTGTAAGTCTGTTCTTTTGAAGGAACCCATAGCCTGGCTATTAAAGAACAACTTTCAAGAGAACAAACCTCCTTTTTCTCTAGTTTCTTTGGTGTTTTTTAGTAGGGCAAGGATCCCTGTCTTCTGATGTTCTTATAATCATCTGCCTGCTCCTATGACAGCTTCTCTGCCTTGTTGCTATCAAACAGACTCTAACTCTTATCGACCAATCCCATTTACAACAGAACAAAACACTGCCCAATCATAATGCATCATCACAATTATTTTTGAGCCCACTGTTGATGTTTATCCCACTGAACTATAACTCTTATCCATAATGTCTTCCCCCAGTGTGTGGGCTAATGAAATGGCAGGGACCAGCTTTTCTTGGTTCATACTTCCAGGCATATAGCTGGAGCTCTACAGCATGTTGCTAACTAATTTAATGACACCTCAGAACTCGTGGTAAGGTCCACACCTGACTTGCTCTGCTTTGAAAACAATGGGTAACAACAGCACTGACTGCATGTGAAAGGCCAGTAGAAGCTCAAAGCTTGAGTCATTGGCATGGCCCTTTTATGCACAGTGACCACTTAAAACACAAGCACTACTAGATGTACTTGACAGTGTTGTATAGCAGCAATCTCCTCCCAATATCCGCTCTCCTTACCACCCCCAGAAGTTCCGTGGGACCCACAGTAAGAGCCAGCAAATGAAGTGACTTTGGTCCTTTGTGGTAACCCAGCAAAGAACAGGAACGAAGTACATGTAGGTTCAACCTAACAGTAATCCTTCCTTTTGAAGAGATGCCAACTAGTCAATTCAAGACAAAGATCATTTTGCAGAGCCCCAAAACCAACAATATTTAAATATACAGTGGCCATTTGCCTCAACTCACCCTCCCAACATTACATTTCTCAAAACAGCTGGTCTCAGCCAGACCCATAGATCAAGGCAGCTGCATCCTGCAGCTGGTAAGCAAAAGAAAAAAAATCAGTCCCTTCTGTGCATAAGCAGGAGTGCTTTCTTTGCCAAATGGAAGGTGCAGTGCTTCTTTGGCTACCGGGCTTCTCCCACTTCGTGATACCTGGCAAAGCCACCCAGTCTCCAGCACAGAATCAGCAGAAACTAGAAGCAGCTGGGGAGAGGGAGAGGAGAAAAAGAAGGGGAAAGAAAGTGGGTTAAAGTATCTTCTGGTTCTGGGAAGAAGCAAAGACATAATTCCTGACAAGGAACTCCCAGTGGCACTGTGGGTTAGGTGTGGGGCTGTAATCCCCACAGTGGTAGTTCAAACCCACCAACCCAGTGCTCCGGGCAAGATAAGGCTGTTCGCACCTGTACAGCCTTCCAGTCGAGGAATGGATTGCTATGAGTTGGCATTGACTTGTAGTTGATGCATGTTGGGGTTTCACAAGGACTGAAGGAGTCAGGGTTCAACGGTAAAATGTTCAGCTGCTGCCGGTGAGGTCAGTGTTTCAAATAGCCCCCTCTTTTTTTGAGGGGGGGAGGAAGGACATGAAGATGTGTTCCTGTAAAGAATAGCAGTCTGGGGAATGCTGCAGTTCTACCCTGTTGACAGAGGTGAGTGTGAGCTCAGAATTACTTGATGACACCCAGGAGCAAAGAACAATGATCAGTAGTCCCAATAGTACACACGGCTAAGTGCTTGATTACTAACTGGTTTTGACTGGTTGGTGCCCACCCAGAGGAACCTGGGAAGGGCATCCTCCCTAAGTGCTTCTGAAAAGATCCTAGCCACGCATGCCCCAGCAGGAACAGAGTTCCCTGCACCCCCTGGTGTCTCCATGCAGCTGGTTTGGATGGGTACACAAACAATTGGCATGCTACTGGTAAGAAAACCAATACAACAGACGTGTTGATTCAACTACCAATTGTTCAATTACCACCTCGTTTTAATCAACTTCATCATAAAGGAGAAGGGGAGAAGGGATAAGAGGTCTACCGTGGCTACCCAACACCTCTGCTTGACCAAGATCCATTCTTAGAACAAATCTAGATACACAGGTGCTCAACTAGGACCCCTTTGCCTGACAGCGACCAAGGAAGCACATCACAATCTTTCCATATCCAATAGCCTGTATTTCTTCACTAAAGAAAACACGACAGTCAGTCTAGGAAACTTCACATAGGCAGTAAGGAATAAATATTTACAAATAGCTGGGATTTCCAATAGAATATGAAAACATCCCTACCCTACATGAAGCTAGCCTAAGTCTTTGAGCTTTAAACTTCAATATTCCATTATGTGCATGAGTTGGATGTTGTTAGGAGAACCTCTTGTCTCTCTAACCTCTAGATCATAGAAATAATAGCAAATATGAATTGTAAGCATTTGTCGAGTGCTTAGTGCTGGTCACATTCACCTAATTCTCACAACATTCCATACAATAGTCCTTCATGCCATACCCACCATCTAAGGAAGAAACTGAAGCAGTGAGGCGCATTACTTTACCAAATGTGCCTGAAGAGATTATGGTGGTACAAGAAACATTTCACCTGGCATAATCACCACACATTTCAAATTGAGTCATAATGACTGCTTGATTCTCTATTCAGCACCTCTTTCCTCCCCATCCCCTTGAATTTAGACCTTCAGGTGATAGAAATATGTGTTCATTTCTCCCACTCCCTCTAAACCACTCCCTACCACACTCAGCTTACACGTTTTTTCAAGCTAGCTATCCCACTCTTCTGGAAAGTTAAATAGAACACAAAATACAAGTCACTTGGCATCTGCTTATTTATTTGAAGATGCTAGAGAGGAACCAAGACAACCAAGAACTTGAGGGACGAAATGTAAGGAGAAGGGAAATTCTTTAAATTGTCAAATGAACAAAAATACATTGACCCTGAAGAAAAAGGAAGGAAGGTAAAAGACAAAGACACTATAGCACTGCTGAAAGCACTGACAGAAAACTGTCCATCAAATAGTTTATCTCTAGCTGTTCTTCACTTCTTGTTTTTTGTTTGTTTATTTGGCGGGGGCATCACTGCGCTCTGGTGGTCGTGGGAGCTACCCAGCGCTGCTCCTAAGAGGCGCCGCTGGATTTGAACCCCCAAGTCCGTGGGCCGCAGTCCCACACTCAACCACTTACGCCACCAGGGCTCAGCCCTCTAGCTGTCCTTCGAAATCAAAGGTGAAATGATACAATACAGTCTTTTCACATGTCAAGAAGAGAGGAAACAGTTTAGTGTTGGAAATCTATGTTGGAAAATATTATTTAGGCCAAAGGAAAATGGTCTCAAGTCCACACGGAAAGAGTACCTCAGTCCTTGTGATCCAAAGATTGGAACTAATACTGTCCAAAAGTAGAGGAGGATATTGCATTAGAATTTAAATTCTGAGCACTCTGTTTGCAAAACCCAAAGGATGACAGTGAAAGCTTAAAATTTGTTTCCAGATCCCCACATGAATTAAGCCTCCACTGAACTCCCTCAGACCCTTGCTTAGGGATGTGACTAGTTCTGTCCTCTGGCAGAATGCACTAGAAAGCAGGTTGCTCCAGAGAGGAGTTAGGTTGATAACCAACATCTTACACTTGCTTCTCCTTTTTGACCCATGTGTAACTTGCTCTGGCTATTATGTTCTGCATTCTTAAGCTTTTCTGCTCTATAGTTTTTTGTTGTTGGGTGTTTTTTGTTTTCATTTTATAAAACATGTTGTCTTGCTGAACCCCGGTGGTATAAGTGGTTGAGTGTGGGACTGTGGCCCGTGGGCTTGGTGGTTCAAATCTAGCGGCGACTCTCAGGAGTAGTGCTGAGTAGCTTCCATAACCACCAGAGGCAGTGATTCCCCCCAAAACAAACAAACAAACAAAAACCATGTTGTCTTTAATAAAATCAGCATAGGTAAATATATACAAACATTAATTGGTTATTATGATGGGTGTTGGAGGAAAATGGGGAGTAATAATGGGTACAAGCATGAAAGAAAATAATCTAAAATTGTGGTGATGGTTGTACACCTCTTTGATAGGTTTAAAAGGCTGAAGTGTATAGTATGTGCACTATTTGTCAATTTAATAATGATAAAAGGAAAATTATCCCAGGTGGAAGCTGAGACTGGCAAGAAGGTAGAAGAGAAGAAGAAGCAAACTTACTGCCATACTGAGTCCTCACCAACTCAGAAACTCTCCTACAGGACAGGGTAGAACTGCCTCTGTGAGTTGTCAAGCCTTAATGGTTCATGGTAGTGGAAACCCCCGTCTTTCTCCTGATGGGTGAGTAGCTGGTGATTTCCCACTGCTGACCTTGAAGATCACAGCCCAGCATGTAGCCATTGTGCCACGGGGCTCCAGAGGAGATCAGGGGAGTGTGAGCCACAAGTAAATCTGAGTAATCCTGACCTTGTAAAATTATAAAAGAGGGAGATAGAATAATAAAAACAATACTTGATTAGTAGAAGAATTAATAGATTACTTGTTTAATAGAAAGTGAGGACTTTTTACTCCCATAAACAAAATAAATACTAGATTTTAACCCAAGTATATTAGTAATTGCATTAAAAATGTAGCCAGACTGCAATTAAGTAGTGGAATGCTGAACTGTCCCAGGATGAATAAAGAAACCAAAGTAAACATTCTTGTATGCAGTTTATAGTAGGCATTCCTTTAATAAAGATAGAAAATATTAAAGTTAGAAATTGGAAAAAGACAATTCGGAATGCTCTGGTGGGTATGTTTGTTGTTGTCTTTGGAGAAACTCCTCATAAACTATTCCTGTGCTTTGGTGTCTCTTCCAAATGCTTAGACCTGGGCAAGAGAAAACCAGATAAAGTCTTAAAAGATGAATTCAGATGCTGAGATTGAAGGAGGGGAACATTGACAAATGCTCTCAGACATGAGACAGAGGAACAAGGCTGGCTCTGGGTGTCTGGAATTAAAAAAAAAGACTAATAATCCACCATAGTTATTAATGGATTAGCTGTTCTTGACAGAAAATATAAAAAGGCACACACCACAGTTAATCCTTTGAGTGGAACATAACATAGGTACTCTCAGGCTCATAAAAGAAAAGAGAAAAACTATCATTCAAAAGTTACACATTAAGAGTCCATTAGTTCTGGGGGGCAACGTCCAGATCCCCAGTGGTTCGCCCCATACAAAGGGAGTATAAACTTATCATGAAAAATGGGAGGGCTAAAAATATATATATAAATAAATAAATAATGGAAGGGTTATGTCACAATTATGCTCGCCACCCCCACCCCACTGTTACCCCCATGGACTGCTGATTCTCTTGTTTTGACTTGACAAATTGTAGACATACTCTGTGGGCCAACAGTTACATGGTGTGCAAGTAACAAGGTTTGGCTGCCAGAAAACTCTGTTCCCTGGCAATTTTGAGTCAGAACTAGATCCAGACTGCAAGTAATGGTGTTCGGTTAATAATGATGCTCACTGCTAAACCATGGAACAAGACCTTGAATATTGCCATCTCACCCTCTTCATGGCTACACTAGAACCAAAGAGAAAACGATAAGCTACTGTGATGTCACTATTTATGAAAAATAAAAATATCCTTGAGAAAAATATATTATTAGAATGTTAAGTGTAAAGAAAGAGCACAAAAGTGTAGAACTTTGGGTGTAGAGATTTTGTTTTCTTGTCCACTGACTTAGTAATTCTCTCAGGAATCTCTTTTGATGACGCGAGGTACCCATACATCCACATGTTTCAGCATTTATGACAGGGTTTAAGAAATCCTAATGGTGCTCTGGGTTAAGTTTTGGGCTGTTAATTGCAAGGTGAATAGTTCAAACCCTCCAGCCGATTCTTGGGGAAAAGATGAGGCTGTCTGCTCTAGCAAAGACTTACAGACTTGGAAACACTAAATAGGGAAACTAAAAATCAGAGTTGATTCAATGTCAGTGAGTTTGGTTTCGAATTGGTATAAGAATGTCTACAAAAGTAGGGCTTAATAAACATTTATGGAGCTCAGGATCTTCAGTGAAACATTGCCTGTTATAGTTGTGCCCCTAACATACTAACTTCATCACTCTCAAAAAGATAGAGTACCATAAAACAAGAAGAAAATTCTAAATAATCATTGAGTATACAGAGAAAAGAGATAGCTTTGCAAAAATCAAAAATGAATGAGTTGGTGGCAAATATGGCCCAACATAGCAAACCTTACTCAGTTCTTATGAAGGTGGGTTTCCATAAAAATCACTGTCAGCTCTTCTCTTTCTCAGTTTCAGAAAGTAAAACAATGCCTTGCTTATTCTGTCATTTGCAACTTTCAACTTTGTACCTTAAATATACTCATAGGAATAATCAGTTTAAAAAAAATCAGTTCTTGTGATGTGGCCCTGCTCAAGACTTACCCAGTGAAAGTATCACTGAAGACACAAATACTATAGCAAAATGTGGTGGAGAACATGGGTGGTGCTTGGCTATCAGAAAGAAGAGTGCCTGGGGTCTTAAAACGCTTGTCTTAAAAGAAGCAGCCATCTAAGTGAGATGCCAGCCATGCCCACACAGGAGCACACCAGCCCGTGTGCTGATCATAAATAATAGAATCAAGACCAGAACAGGGAATTGTATTAGAGCTTAAATTCTGAGCACCCAGTTTGCAGAAGGCTATGGCTAACAGTGAAAGCCAAAATCATTTGCAGAGATTAAGCTTCCATTGAATTCCCTTTGGACTACTCACGAAGGATGCGAATAACCTCACTCGCTCTCAGATAGAGGACATCAGAAAATGACTTTGTGCAGATAGAGTTAGGTTAAATGTTGACACCTTATCACTTGTTTTCCTTTTTGACTGCTTTTTAACAAGTCCTAGCTTTTATTATTTTCAACTTTCTCTTGGATTGAGGATTTTCTGTGTTTTATTTTTATTGTTGTTGGCTTTTTTGTGTTAAAGCTTTCTTTATACGACATTCAAGATTGATAAACCGGTAGAGGCAGTGACTAGATTAATCATTTCTTAGGATTATGGCAGGTGAGGTTGGAAAGAAGTGGGGAAGCTAATAAAAATGAGTTAAAAAATGAGGAAACTGTTCTAAAATTGATTGTGATGATGACTATACAACTCTTTAAAATATTCAAAACCTTAATTGGTATGATGCAAATTATAGGTCAAAACTGTAAAAAAAAGAGAGATGTTTTTCACTCACAAGAATAATGTAATAAAAAATAATAAATCACATCTAATTCACATTGACATTAACAATGATGGTTTGGTACTGAGAAGGTCTGGTGACTCTTTCTCAAATAGCTAACTCCTTCAAGTCTACTACTCATCCTATCAATTCTTTCTCTATGAAAGCATTTTAAGATTTTGCCTCTGACTCCGTCTAATCTACCTGCAGCTGTTGCTTATTTCATTGGAGGGTAAACAGCTCCCTTACTAGTCCCCCAATCCAGTGAACACCTACTTTTCCTTGTGAACCACTTTTATTGAGACCATTTGTCAGAAAGTCACTGGACACAGTATGTACTTTTTACTTTTAATCCCTTGGTCTAATTCTCAATGCAGTTTTCTGAAAATCCACATTTAAATTTGCTTAAAATATGTCTGACCATTTTGGAGTCAATTAGCACCTGTATATTTTTATCCAAACAATCATTCAGATAAAAGATCCACCAAGTGAATGTTTATACTTCACTACCACATCCATAAAAGAGGGAGAAAAAAAATTCTGGACTTTTAAAATATATAAATGGTTCTTTAAATCTTATGTGGGGGTCATCAAACTTTGTTAGCTCCATCCAGTCACCCCTGCCCCCTAAGAGCAGTGAAGTGATGCATACGTGAACAAAATACCCACCAGTCTGGAGTAATACCCAATGATACCTGGTGGTTTCATTGGTTGCTTTTTGGAAGTGCAGTGCTGTCTTTCTTCCTACTCTGTCTTCATCTGGAAGCTCCACAGTACCATAGCAGCACGTAAGTATCTACACTGGCTGGCGCTTAGCCCCAGGTCTTCCACAGGGATGATAAAAATTCTGCCATGAAATCACCAGCTCTTATGACATATAAGGGGAAGAAGTTTTTTTTCTTTTGGAAAACGATTTGCAACTTTCTTTCATATGTGTGGCAAATAGGATTCAAGGATTGGTACCCAATTCATAGAGTTTGAGGAAAGCAGAAAGGACTCAGGAAAACCCGTCACACCATGATCATAAGCACTGCATGTAGAATACCTTCTATACAATGTCCAGCTTTTAGAAACTTGATATCTAATCTTCCCCCCTCCCTATAAAGTAGGCTTCCAAATGAGATCACAGAGACAGACAAAACTGTAGTAACTTACCCTTGGCCAACCCCAGCTACTCAGTGTCAGAGCCAGGATGAAAATACAGTAATGTCTATCTGCCTTCAAAGCCAGGGCTGCCAGGCCACTGACTATAAATAGTTCAAACCCTCCTCTCCCTGAGTGCCTCATCTCCCATCTGATGTACAGAACTGAACAAGCCCAAGGAAGACCAATCCTGTTATCAACCATTGCCAACACCAGCTGTATGTGGGGTTGGGGGGACACACACTTTGCCACCTCACACACACATACACATGGAAATCCTCTTGAGGGATGGAGGGAAGAGTATTGAGAAAAGAAAGGGGGGAAGAAATCCTCCTTCTTAGCCTTACTTGCAGGAGGTTGTGCAAATGAGATGGTAGCATGAGTGACCATAAGCAGATCTGGCTGTGGATGCGGACTCTACCCCAAAGGCAATGGTTCTCAGCTGGGCCCATTAGTCTCCTGGAGAGCGTTCTTGAAAACAAGGTCCTCTCACTAAGCATTCTGATCGACCATTGGTGACATTGCAAGCTATGCTTCAGGCTGCTAACTATAAAGTCAGCTATTTTATCTCACAAGCTACTCCACAGTAGAAAGATGAGGGAGTAGCACCCATAAAGACGTATAGTCTCAGAAGTCTAGAGAGCAGTTCTAGTCTGCCCTATAGCCAGAATTGAGTCTATGGCAGTTAGTCTGTGTCTTGGGTAGTGGGGCCCAAGCATCCAAATTTCTTTTCAAGTTTTCAAGATGATTCTAATGAACAGCCATGGGCATCCCCTTTCTGAGAAGTGGTATTTAGGCTTATGGGTGACCCTAAGCACCTAGTAGCAGTTTTTCTTCTTGTTAGATAAAACCTGATAAAATTGGAAAGGGCTTTCAGGGCAGATAAGCGATCAGCTCTGCCTTACCTGAGTGGTATCTTCCATCAGCCCACGGATCTTCTCTACCACATCGTTGCGTCGATGTTGGCGCAGGGCGCTGATGAGCTGAGCCAGGCTGGCCTCTGGCCCCCGGATGGTCCAGTGCTGCAGGGCTGCGTAGGCCCGCTCGTGGTCCGCAGTGTACCCATTGGAGAAGGCGGCCACCTCCCGCTCACTGGCATTGCACAGAAACTGATAGATATCCTTCCACTGGCTTCCCACCTGCGCTGCTACAAGCTTCAGGATGTCAATCCCTACAGCAGAGACAAGATCAAACAAATATAGGCATGTGAAGAAAGATCTCCATAGAAGGCTTGAATTAAGAAGGAGAAGGAAAAGAAAAAGAAGAAGAAGAAGAAGAAGAAGAAGAAGAAGAAGAAGAAGAAGAAGAAGAGAGCTTTCCTGTAGATAGATGCTAAAAGGATACGCTGTTTTCCCCATGAGCTCAGTAAGGCTATCCTGAGGGTAAGTAGGAACTCTCCCACATGTCTCACTTTGTGAGTGGAGCACCAGGAGAGGGAGCCATTGTGGGAGTATGAGTTACCCCAAAAAGACATGAGAAAAGTCAAATCCAAATAAGACAACCAGAGTGGTTCCTCATTAAACCTACCCATCACGGCAGTCAAACAAATTAGAGGCTCTCAGACTGTAAATTAAACTACCTGAAATCTAGAAAAAAGAAAGACATGGATTATAAGTACAGGAGTTTTTCTAGCAGTATTGAGAAAAAGTTTCTGGAACTGGAAGCCTTTATGACAACTGTCTGACCAGGCAACCAGAGATTTCGGCCCAACAGAGACATTCCTTATAAACATCTAACCACTTGGATTCTAGCCAAGCAAGCAATGTCTGCATCTATTCCTCAGTGTCCTCTATTGGCAGTAAGAAAATAAAGAAAAGCTTACCAATAGGAATAACAGAATTTTCCTTCTAACTATACCTTAACCTCGGGCAAGATTTCTTTTTTTCTTCTAGTCAGTTGTTGTAAAAAGTTGTTGTAAAAAGTATAAAATAAGTTCTCAATATTTATTTAAAAATAGTAATCATTTCTGAAGTTTCATTGCTATGAGAGCGACTGTGTGGTTTCTCTGCATATATCCTTAATCTCCCATGAATCCCATGCAGGCACATGATGGGGAAGTCTGTGGACAATCTTAAGTCAATCCACTGGAATCACTTTTGAAAAGCCAGCTCCTAGCAGAACCCTGTTTTCTTGTCAGCTGTAAAAGCAAAATGCCACAGAATGAGACATGATTCTACTTCTTACTCGCCTGTAGTGTTCAATGTATTTGAAACCATTGATTCTCAGATCTCAGAGCCATATTTCGCCAGATACCGAACTTTTGATTTCATGCAAATAAGCCTTCTCAAAAAAAAACTGTGTCCTATTCAAAACTCCACAGGTAACTTTTAGGAACAAGTAACTCTGTGTGGCTGGCATGGAAGGTTCTTCCAAACACCAAAGGCTTGTTAGTCCCTGAATCTTAATTTAGGTCCTTGGAACAAGACCCAAAATGCCTTCATATGAAAACATGACTGCGTTTTCATGTACAGAGGCCCATTGCTTCAATCTCCCTGCTGCAATGACAGTGTGGCTTTGGGCAAACCACTAACTGTCATGTCCATTTCCTCATTTGCACAACAGAGATACTCATGACAGCCCCTGGGGATGAGCTGGTTAACACTTTCCATAGAGTTGATGTATTTTTGGGTACACCCCTGTCATTCTCACTGTTCCATAAACTGAGCACCAAAACTTACGGAAGGAGCCTTGATGAAGTAGTGGTTGAACGAACATTCATCTGCTAACAGATGGGCATCGGTTTGAATCCATGAAGCCACTCTGTGGGAGAAGAAGGTGGCAGTTGCTGCCACCAGTTCTACAGCATAGGAAACCCTATGGGACAGTTGTTTATTCTGCAGGGTCCCTGTGAGTCTGGTTGACTACAGGGCAATTATTTGGGATTGACTAAAACTCAGATTCCATGCTTATCAGATGCAAATATGCAGCCTTAGTTAAGTAATTACAGAGTTTAAAAGGCTTACATTTAACAATAAATCCTTTTTCCCCAAAGGCAATACACAGCTTTTGAGCCACAAAATAAAGAAAAAAAGCAAAAGCCCATAAGGAATGAAGACAATGAACTTTCTTTTAATTAAAATTGACTGGAAACTAAATTTAAGGCCAACTCAGGTTTCATGGTTTTCATTTACTCAACAAGATTGCCCTATCCTTGAAAACAAGAAGTCAACTCAAGTCAACTCTCTTGGGCCAGTAATATTCCCTCTTCTACAGGCGTTGTGAATATACAAACGATGCAGGCACAACCTCCATATGTGGATGCCAATGCTTTCAGCCTAAATTAGGGTTCAACAAACTGCAGCTTGCAGGCTATATGCAGCTCTTTCAGTGTGAACATGCAGCTCTGAAGTAACATTGAAAACGTTCGAAGGCTATTATTTCAGATCAAGGTGATTTCATTTGTTTGGAAAAACATATTTAAGGCTCTTTAGTGATTTTAAAGTTGTTAGGAGAGACAGGATTGGCTCTTCGGTCTCAAGAGTTTGTGGACCTCTAGTCTAGGGCATTATCTCAAAACCTGAAAAAGGGGAAGGGGAGACCAGTCTGAAATAAATTAGTTCATGGCCAACTACCTACAATTTGGAATGGAGTTTGCTCTACTGTTTCTGCCCCAAAGACAGAGAGAGAGAGAGAGAGAGAGAGAGAGAGAGAGAGAGAGAGAGAATGCAGAATATTTTAACAGTATTCATCTCCACTACTGTGTGTAAGGCAGAATCTGGTAGGTGGAAAACGCTAAAAAGTCTTAAGATAGAATGAGTGTAATTCCAGAAGAATGAATCACAAAATTTGATGAGCTTTGAAAGTATTCTTTGTTTAGTTAAGTTTTAGTCAAAATTCAGCAATAGAATTATGAAGAAAAGAAGAAAGCAAAAGCTTTAAACCAAAGTTAATGCTAAACCTTTGGAGGAGGGCATAGAATGTGGGGTAGCTTCATACACTTTACTTCAACAGTGTTTGTGAAGTCATGTGGCCTAATCTGGAGAAGGGGAAACGAGTCTGAGTTAGTTAGCATTTATTGTGCCAACATGGCCAATGAGCACATGTGGGATTAATTGAAGGGGGAGAGATAAATGGCTCAGCGACCCTCGCCTTTCTTGTCTCTTGCTGTTTGATCATCGGACCCATGTGCAGCTGCCTTGCTTTTCCTGTGCCTCCATTTGCAAGCTACACTACTTGTGGAACACCTAATCTGTGGACTGTGTAGCTGTAATTTGCGGTTCCTTCAAGACCTGCTTCACCTGCTACTGGAATATACATCTCTTAAGCTGAAGACTGGATCCTGTCATCTAGCTGATTATTGGTGACCTACATGCCTTACTATTTGCTGCCTTTGGCCAAATAGCCTGAATTGCTCTATAGAGGAACAACCCGGCAGCCCTCAAGTTCAAAGGATTGCCAGTGTCTCACAGCTGTCTCCAGGAGTGAGTTGCACTGAGCCATTTGTACTGCTTTATTGATTAATTAACTATTTCTTATGTTATATATCTATTTATCTATATAAATATATATAATTATTAACATTTGGGTTTTGTTTCTCCAGAGAACCCTAACAGAGTCCTTTATATTTATTCTATTATTCCTTTTAACACACTACGTACAGTATAAACTCACACATGCCACTGAGTCCATTCTGATTCATAGTGACTCTGTAGGACAGAGTAGAATAGCCCCTGTAAGAAGCTATAACTCCTTACAGGAATAGAAAGCTCTATCTTTCCCCTGTGGAGCAGCTAGTGGTTTCAAACAGCTAACCTTGCAGCTGCAGTTCAATAGATAGCCACTATTCTACCAGGGCTTCTAATATATATACAGTATGCATGTAGTTATATATCGTCTACATCTATATATCATGTGGAAATGCAGTTTACCATATACTTATATACACACATTATATACATAGGATATGTCTAAAAACATATACACACAAATATTTGATATTTTGGTGTTAGCAAATTAAGTTCCTAAGGACTTCTGGTCACATTTTCATCTGTAAATCAACATGCAACCTGCTTTCACTTGTGTTCCTGTTGAAAGAAAGTTCACTTAACAAACATTGCTTTTTTTGTTTTGTCTTGTTTTTGTGGGCATCACTGCCCCCTGGTGGGAGTAGGAGGCCCAGCCTTGCTCCTGGAGAGCTGCTGCTGGATTTGAACCAACCAACCCTGTGTGCCGCGGAACCGCACACAACCACTACGCCACCGGGGCTCAGCCCCATATATTGCTGAACCATGTCTTTTTTCCATCCGACACCTCATAGTCTTGCATGCAGACAACACACCAGCCCTGTGCTTGGGCAGCACTTTAACACAATGGAATGATCAACAAGATAGACAAAGATGCTACAAGTTAGGAATGAAATAGACCATGGAAAAAGGCATGTGTTTACCACATGAGAGCTGAAACAAGAAGACAGTGTTGGCACGTGAACTGGAAGCAAATGTGTCAGGGGTCCATGTCTGTGTCCCCGAGTGACACGAAGTCTTGGCTCATATTGATTTGGGGGCTAAAGTTGCCTCTCAGCAAGTAGGTGAATATGCAAATACATGTACTTCGACCAATTGCCACCCAATGGATTCCAACTCACAGCAACTCAACAGGATAGAGTAGAACTGCCCCTTTGGGTTTCTAAGGCTGTGTGCAAGTCTTACAGAAATGAGAGTCTCCCCTTTCTCCATGAGCAGCTCAAGATTTCGAACAGCTGACCTCAGGTTGGTTAGCAGTCCAATACAGAGCTTTCACAGCTCGTAGAGATGCATAGCTTCAGAAAGCCACTGCTCTGCTGTCTATAGCTGGACACTGAGTCGGCATCTGATCAATGGCAGTTGTATGCAAATAGAGAATCTATAAATTCACTGTGTGAATAGGTCTATACTTTGTGGGAAATGTTCTATGGTTGAGGAGAAATGCTAGTTGAGAGTTGGCCGCTCACATCCAATGGCTGCTGGGCAGAAGATTGATGGAAAAGTCTGCTTCTGTCAAGAGCATGGCCTTGGAAACCCTCTGAGGGAGTTCTTTTTTGTGTTATACGGTCCCTAAGGGTCACAATTGGCTCAACAGGAACAGGTCTAGGGAGGAATAAGAGGCGACAATGTTGGGCAGTTCAGGGTCACCTAGCCAGCAAGAGGCCCTATGTTGTGGTTAATGGGGAATGTGCGAGAGTAGGGGAACCTTATGTTTCACAGGAATGAAGCTCCATGGGACGGTTGTTCATTGCAGATAGGAATGCACACCACGCTGGTCCTCAGGTAGGCCCTTCTTCCTGGCTTGTCACTGCTGTGACCAAGCAGGTGCGGGGGGTAGGGTTGGGGTGCAGGGTGCGTTTCCTCTGGGGACAGCAAGTGTACTTATTTATTTTCTTTGAAACAGTGGTCCACTAAAAATTCCACCACCATAAAGATAAATAAACTTACTCTGCTAAGTAAATGTGCAGTATATGTTTCTACCTTAAAGAGATCTGTACTTAAAATCAACTGACAAAAAACTTAGGAACAAAAGAACACACCAGTAATACACTCAAAGGACAACTTAATAAATAATAGGTAAACAAGAGAAGAAACATAATGCCACTGAACTGTACATATAGAAGCAATGCTTGGGTATAGAAACTTTGCACATTAAAAAAAATCATAAATCCTCACCCCAATTATTAGCTTCAGGGTGAGTGAGACAGCATTAAGTAATGCCCCAGTCATCTGTTGATGGCTTTAAGGGTGGTTGTTAAGACTGGAGACTGTTTTGAATTGATCTGCAATTTTTAGCTGACCATGATACCAAGTCTCTCTTTTCTTGGGTTGGAAAGCAACATACCTTCCCTCCATCAACTGGAGACCTATGAAGCAGGGATGTAGGCTCAGCACTACCTTCTCATGTGGCCCAGGTTCCCAGCACTGTGGGGATTGGGGAAAGGCTACACAGGGACCAAAAAGGATAAACCAAAGGCTGTCCATGACACAAGCTGTGTGTGAAGAGGCGGCCCTGGCCCCAAGAAACATCATGTGAGCTATAGCATGCAATTCATGGCAAGATCATGAAGTGTGCAAAGTCACTAGATAATGGTTTCAAACTTCATCTCTGACATTCGAAAGTTAGGAGACTTTAGGCAAAACTGGAAGGTTTTCATTTCTATGACAGGAGATCACTTTTTGTCTCCTACAGTGATTAATAAGAGTTTTGGGAAGAGAACCAAAGTCCATATAGGTGCCAGCACATGAAGGAACCTTGAAAACCTCACACTGAGCAAAAGTAGGGCAGAAAAGGGAAACATAAATGAGCCCATTTGCATGAAATCTCTAGACTACATTAAGGGTGCAGCCACCAACGCTGATGGCAGATTAACAGAGGTGAAGGAGAAGGGGGTAAAGACAGACAATGTCGTGGGGACACAACTTCTGTTATGGGTGATGGAATAACCCGGGAAAGGTTAATGGTGATGCTTATAACATAACAGGTGGAACTAAGGCCATGAAACTACACGTGAGGACATTTGAAATGGAAACCATTTTATCACCCACATACTGAAACGCCTTAATCAAACAAATGAAAGCACACTTGTAGGGTCAAGAATGTAAAATTCTTAGCACAGTGTTTCAGTATGCATCGGTTGTCATTCTGTGCCCCTTCATTTCTGGAAGGACAAGAGCCACTAGGGGCATGCACCTAAAATGTGGGAGGGGTTCTGCAAGAACACATGATGTCCCACCAGGAAGGGAGGCACTGCCCATTGGAGCCAAGCACCAGACCCTTGATTTCGGTGCTTTCTAGCATGTACCTGGAGAGGAATCACTCCTGAACTCACCTACAAAAAGGTGAGTTACTGACTGACTCAGTTCTGAATGGTTATGATTCCATAGGATAAAGTAGAACTGCCTCTGTGGTTTTCTGATAGCAGGTGCAGAAAGCTTCATCTTTCTCCTGTGCAATGGCTGGTTGGTTTTGAGCTGCTGACTTTGACATTAGTAGCCCAACACAGAACCCACTAGGGCAAATTGCTGCTGCTGCTGCTGAGTTATCCTCACAGCACATTCTATGCTCCTCACGGTGAACAGACACTGCTCTGATGTACAGCAACAGCTTGGAAACAGAGGCGTGGGGTTATATGATGAATATTCATGCAAGAAGTGGCTTTCTCCAGTGTACTTAAAAACTAGATATTATCTAGATGAAAACCCTGGTTTGAAACTCATTTTTTTAAGCCCAGAGGAAAATACCTTGCTGCTTTTATAAAAACTTGAATTGACCTAATCAGATTAAAAGGAGAGCTCTTTTCCTGTGAAGTTGAGTGTCTGAGATGAGTGACATCGTTCAGAGCAAATTTGAAAGCCTTCCATGGAAGAGGTCTCCAGGTATGAAGGATGGTGCTGACAGAACAGGAAGCAATGAAGGCATTAACAACCACACAGGGCTTCATCCTGCATAACTGGCCTCGGTACCTAATGAGTGCATCTAAGGCAGTCATTGTGTTGGCCCTCAGTCATGTTGTCCCCATGCACAGCAGATTGCCACCCAGGAGGTGGGTGGGCAATAATCCACAGCATTTTCACCACTGGGTTTTGAAGGTCCATGGCCAGGCCTACTGATCAACTTATTGAAAGCTTCTCAGCATCAAAGCCACAGGCAACCTTACACTGATGATGGCCGTATGTGAGGATCCTTAGGGGGGAATTGACCTTGACTCTCCCATGTGGAAGGCCAGGATTCTATCACTCATCTCTCACTGTCCCCAGTGCATCCAGTAGATGGATATTCTTATAAATATTTTTATTAAGTAGCTCCAAATTCCCGTATAAAAGGTTTCAAGATTCCCCACCGCATCTCACACACTCCATAATTGTGATGTCAGTTCTTATTATTCTTTCAGATAAGAGGTGGGGAGAGGTCACATAAGTGAGAAAATTCCCATGGAGGCAATTAGTGCATACCCTCCTCCCAAGACAGATGACTCCACAGTCATCTCTGGGCTAGTTTTTTTTTTTAAACACATTCAGCAGTCTCCTGGGAGGAACTTGTGGCAAACAGGAGACACAAGATCAAGGCAACGTCTATCCTTCTGTTATTCCAATCCTCCTAAAAGACATGCTCCTAAGCAGCGATTCTCAACTAGGTTGCAACCCAGTTTGGGGGCCATATAACCCTTTCACAGGGTCACCCGTTTTATAACAGTAGCAAAATTATAGCTATAAAGTAGCAATGAAAATAATTTTATGGTTGGAAGGTTACCACCACATTGTATTAACAGGTCACAACATTAGGAAGGTTGAAAACCACTTCTCTTAACAGACACAAGCAGTGGCTTCAGATGTGCACCCTACAGATACAGGAACAAAGATGGACAGCACATGTACAATGTATATAAGTATGTGTGAAAGCAGGGGAGGAGACAGGTCTAACAATCTGAATAAACCTGGTTTATTTCCTGGAATTATTGCTCTTCCCTGAACAATGGGCATTCTCCTCAGAGATGCCTTTTTCTTTCCCCACACCACATATGCTTTGATAACTGTTACCCCCAGAATCTATGATGGTAATAGGAATAGAAGAAACATCATTGAATGAGCGAATAGTTGCCATAGAGTTAATCCTAATTCACAATGACTTCAGGCATGCCTGAATGTGGGGTTTTCGGTGCCCGATACTTAAATAGAGTCACCTCTGGGTGGACTTGAACTGGCAACCTTTTAATTAACAATCAAGGAGAGACTTGATTGTTTGTTTTTTATATGCCCACTCCAACCCACCCCACGGCTTCTTGTGTCCCCTGACCATCCATTGTAGCATTCTCCTCTGACTCCTAAACCCTACAGAGTTGGTAGGTCACACAGTCACCACATGCTGTGTGACTACCCAGACCTAGTGCTCTTATCAATGGGAGGAACCTGGAATGCAAGAACAGGGACACAGTTCTTCTGCAAAATCTTACCCTCTTCTTACAGAGGGCAACCCAGCGCCTCTATGGAGATGCCAGAGCTCACTTTTAGGGTGACCTCCCTGCTTCCCCCAATGAAGCAGAATCCCTCTGCCATAGTAAACTGTCCAATATGTAGTCAGTCTGGTCTGGACACAAAGTAAGTGCTCCTAGAAGTGACAGACTCATCGGCACCTATACTGTTTGTTTGTTTGTTTGTTTGTTTGTTTGTTTGTTTGTGGGCATCACTGCCCTCTGGTGGTGGGAGTAGGAGGCCCGGCCAGCCTTTGTTCTTGTGGAGCTGCTGCTGGAATTGAACCTCCATCCCAGTGGGCCGCAGTCCCGCGCACAACCACTACGCCACCGGAGCTCAGCAACACCTATATTTTGAAGTAACCAGATTAAATATTTTTTTAAATTTTGAGAACCAACAGTTGCTATTAAAGACTCTATCTAACTCATGATGATTCCATTTGTCAGAGCAGAACTGTTACCCACAAGGTTTTCAATACCCAGTTTGTCTGTAGGAGATGATCATGAGGCCTTTCTTCCGAGTTGCCTCTATGTAGCCTTGCCCTCTAAGATTTTGATTAGGGCAGGATAACTGTGGGCATCACCTAGGCCTCCTAGTCTAAGTAGGTTCTTTAGAATATTTACATCATCAGGGAGAGCTCACGGTGCATTACACATCCAACTGCTGTATCAGCTATGAGAATTGGTTGTGCCTTAAAAATACTTTTCCTTGAAGATGGACATTGGGCCTCTATTCAAGTACTCCCTCAAAGCAAAAACACTTTGTTCTATTAACCTGGCATTCCATGGTGCTCACCTTCCCAAAACGATCACGGTAGACAAAGCAGGTGCATAAGCAAATATGGGGAAGAAAGCTGATGGTGCCTGGCTATCAAAAGATATAGCATCTGGTGTCTTAAAAGCTTGAAGATAAACAAATGGCCATCTAGCTGAGAAACAACAAAGCCCATATGGAAGAAACACACTAGCCTGTGTGATCACCAGGTGTCAATATTGGCCAGTATGAGGCATCAAAGAAAAAAAATCATATTATTTTGAATGAGGGGGAGTGGTAAGTACAGACTCAAAGCTGATCTGTAGGCAATTGGACATCCCCTCACAAAAGCATCTCAGAGAGGAGACAAGCCTGTCAGGGTACAGTATAGCACCAATGAAACATACAACTCTAGTTTTTTAATGCTTTCTTCCCCCCCCCCCACTATCATGATATCAATTCTACCTTATAAATCTGACTAGACCAGAGAATGTACACTGGTACAGAGGATTTACACTGGTACAGATAGGAACTGAAACACAGAGAATCCAGGACAGATAAACCTCTCAGGACCAATACTGAGAGTTGTGATACCAGGAAGATAAGGGAAAGGTGAGGGGGAGAAATAGTGAGCTGATCACAATGATCTACATATAACCCCTTCCTCAGGGGGATAGACAACAGAAATGTGGGTGAATGGAGGCATCAGAAAGAGCAAGGCATGAAAAAATAATAATTTATAAGTTATCAAGGTTTAGGGAGGGAGAGAAGGGGGGGGCGGTAAATGAGAAGCTGATACCAAGGGTTGAAGTAGAAAGCAAGTGTTTTGAGAAAGACAATGGCCACAAATGTGTTTGACACATGGATGTATGGATTGTGATGAGAGTTGTATGAGACTCCGCAAATTAAAAAAAAAATACTCTGCTTTATTTGAGATGTAGACATAAGAAGAAATATTCAGATTTTAATACCTCCCACTGCACCTACAGACACACACAGGGAGGGAGGAGGAAAGAGGGAGGAGGAGAGAGAATTTCTGAAGCAGAACAAATCACTAGCTTTTTTAAGGTTTGGTGGACACTAATTGTAGTTCAGATGATTCTCAAAAGGTGCTAAAAATCAAGTGTGCTGAAATATCTTGCAAGTTAAAGGGAAGAAGGATTTTCACTAGCAAACTCTACCATAACACTATACAATTTTTCAGATGGGTAAAAGAACTATCGATAATGCTAGTGGGGGTGGGGGGGAAATTAATGGTTTTTTATTTCATTCCATAAGGGCAGGGGAGGATTTTCCCTCCTTGTTTTGTGGTGTGTTTGAAGCTGTCTTAAATGCCTGGATCTGCTCATTTATTCATTTAACAACAAAAACAAAAATGTATTGATTTTCAGCGTGACAGACAGTAGTCTAAGCACTGGGAATACAACAGTGAATAAAAATCAGGCAGAAGGAAAACCTCTACCTTGAGAACCTTACTTTCTATATGGGGATGATTTTTTTCCTCTTTTCTAAGGAAAAAAATTAAACAGGAAAAGAGAGAGGGTATAGTGTTTGATGAACATCAAGGATTGCAGCCTTTGATGTTAATGACTGCTCGATGTGAAGAAAATCCAAATCTTTACAACAGAAACCAAAACTTTACAAAAGGGAACATCTCATGATGCATGGAAGAATGAATTCATCTTGGTCAGATCTGTTTATGTAAACAGCAGGCAAGAGTTCAAAGGCCACATGGTACTGGGTCAAGGTCCAATATAAGACCTCTTTATAGTGTTGAAAAGGGAGGACATTATTTTGAGGACAAGGATGCACCTGACCTACACTATGGTATTTTCTACCGCCTTCAAATATATGTGAAAACTGAACATTGGATGAAGAAGTGCAAAAACGAATTGATACATTTGAATTATTGTGCTGGTAAAGAATATTGAAAGCACCTTGGACTACCAAAAGAACAGACAAATCTGCCCTGGAAGAAGTACAGCCAGAAGGCTCCCTCGAGGCAAGGAAACTTCATCTCACTTACTTCGAATGTGTCAGGAGAGACCAGCCCCTGGAGAAGGACATCAGGGTTGAGAAAGTCGAGGGGTAGTGAAGCAGATGAAGGGCCTTGCTAGAAGAGGTTGCAACATAAGAACAATTGTGAGGATGGTGCAGGACCAGGTGCCATGCTGTCTGGTTGTACAGGGGGTCACTGTGAGTCAGAACTGATTCGACAGCAGTGGGCGACCTTGCAGTTTGCTACTCAATGCACAGCCCACTCCACCATCAGGGTTTGGCAGACAGTCTTGGATGTAAAGCCAGGAGATTGGATGAGGTCATCAGGGGAGAGTGAAGGCGCAGGCAGAGGAGAGGTACAAGAGTTGACTCCTGGGATCTTCCACTGTTGACAAGTCAGGAAGATGAAGGACTAGTGAAAAGTCAATTCAGAGATTGAGTGCATTGATGATTTTGTGTTTGGTCGCTTGGTTTCCTGTTGTTTTGAAGTGCTATCAAGTGAATTCTGACTTCTGGCGACTATGTACAACAGAAGCAAACACTGCCTGATCCTGTCCCATCCTCACAATTGTCCTTATGTTGCAGCTGATTGTTGGAGCCACTGTGTCTATCCATCGCATCAGGGACCTTCTACTTTACCAAGTATGATATTCTCCTCCAGGGGCTGGTCTCTCCTGATAACACGTTCACAGTACTTGAGACAAAGTCTCTTCATCCTTGCCTCTAAAGTGCAATCTGGCCATACTTCTTTCAAGATAGATATGTTGGTTCTTTTCAAAGTCCATGGGACTTTCAATATCTCTGGCAGCACCCTAAGTCAAATGCTTTGGCTCTCCTTCATTCTTCCTTATTCACTGTCCGACTTTCACATGCATATGCTGAAGTTGAAAATACCATGGCTTGGGTCAGGTGCACTTAGTCCTCAAGGTAACGTTCTTGCTTTTCAACACACTAAAGGGGCCCTGTGCAGCAGTTTACCCAGTGCCATGCATCCTGTGACCTCATGACTGGTGTTTCTATGAGCAGCAACTCATAAGCCACCACCGAATGACACACTGATAGACACATGGGCATTTGAGTTCGGCAGGCTGTCTAAAAGACCAGTGTGCCTCACAATCAATGGTGAGTGACTGCCACAGTGGGGGCATGGAGTGGAATCAGCCCAATGAGACCTGGTAGTGCACAGCAGAGTTGTCACCTGTGGTTCCAGGCTGCAAATCTTTAGAAGCAGAATGCCAGGTGTTCCTCCCCCAGAGCCACTGGGCGTGTCTGAACCACCAAGTGTTAGGCTAGCAGCCACCAAAATACAGATCCAAGGTATTAGTATTTTCTAAATCTATAAATGTCTATTCACTCAAGTGAAAAATGCTGACATACCATCAACAACAATCAACCATCAACAAGAATCAACCAACAATCAACCAACAAACAAACAACCATCAACAAGAATATTTCATCCAAATGCAGGTAGTTGCTATCATTTCCCATGAAAATGATTAACAAGCTTCCAGAAAGTCCTCAATCTCGGCAAACTCTATGTAAGGCCAGACCGACTATGATGACTCAAGGACTTTCATTTTTAAGAATTTTTTCTCCCCATTTGTATTTTAGCTCTAAAGAGACCAGGGGAGAAGAGTGGGCAGACATGTTGAGTTGAAAGTCTTTTAATATCCCAGATGACTTAAATTCAAAAGCTGATGAGTGAATTAATAGACAAGTTTGTAAAATAAACAGAATACCTTTCCCCTAGTTCCAGAGGAAGGATCCTCAGGGTGTGGATACTGAAAGAATCCTAGCCTTCAACTTGGTCCTCTCAGTCATACCTTTCCACTCTCAGTCTTACGATTTCACTTGGGGAAGCAAAGGCCAGCCCTTGCAAGTTATACACAAGATGCTGCTTTCTAGGTTGTGGCGGTAAGAGGCTTTTCTGCAGCTGTGCGTGTGCTGAATCTTCAAACTGATGAGGTTAAACAGCAAAGTGTTGTCTGCTGGAAATATTACTGGAGACAAGGGTGGAAACAGCAGTGGGGTGGGGTGGGAATGGGGGTGGGAAAGAGTCAAGAGCCAGAGCTGGTCTCTGTAAAATGACTGCCCACTGTGGGGCAGAGGACTGCCCTGGGCATGGAATACTGGGGCACAGAGCCTCTCAGACAGACTAGCCAGCTCCCTGCAGTCTGGCCCCGGTGTGTTTACACTTCCAGTCTACTTCCCAAAGGAAATCTGGGCTGACAGAGAGGACAAGTGTTGTCTGGAATTTTCAGTCCTGGAATGTTCAGTCTGGCAAAGGAGGAAAGAGGACTCCTCTTGGCTGCTGTTGCTGCTTCTCTCAATGCCAAGCAAACCACTAGGTTAAACCGGTATGAATGCCCATATGCAGACCCCAGCACCATTAACTTATTGGAAACAGTCTTTATCTTTTAAAGCAGACTTTTGCAACTTTCAGTCACTAAGCATATGGCTTCAGGATTTTTCCATTTCAAGCAATCATGGGGCACAGATGGAGGGAGAAAGTGTGGGGGAGCATAAATCAAGAGAGAATTCTCTGGAGATGCCATTGTTAAGGACTATTTGATTTCAGAACAAGATAGGTATTCCTAAGGATAATACAGTTTTGGATTCAGTGTGTGTTTTTTTTTAAAAATGACAGAAATCTAGAAAAGGCTAAACAAATAAACAAAAAACCCTCACTCCCACTGAGTCAATCCAGACTCATAGTGACCCTGTATATCAGGGGTTCTCATCCTGTGGGTCACAACCCCTTTGAGGGTCAAATGACCCTTTCACAGGGGTTGCCCAATTCATAACAGTAGCAAAATTACAGTGATGAAATAGCAAAGACAATAATTTTATGGTTAGGAGGTCATCACAACATGAGGAACTGTATTAAAAGGTTAGGGCACTAGGCAGGTTGAGAACTTCTGAGACTACAGAAGCAAACTCTTTCAACTTTATCCTTTAGAGTAGTGGGTGGGTTTGAACTGCCCAACTGGAGTCTAGTAACCCAATACCTAACCCATTGAAACAACCAGAGTTCCTTTAGAAATGCCTAATATTGGTTATTTAATGGAAAATTCAAATTCTAAAAATCATGAAGCAGTCTCTAGAGTCAAACAGTTGGTTGTGGTATTTTCTAGTTGTGTGACCTTGGGAAGTTACTTAACTGTTCTAAGCCTTAGTTTCCTCCCCTGTGAAATGGAAATGAAAGCCCCCTACCTTGTACAGAAGGGGTCTTAGTGGCAGAGTGTGCTGAGTGTTGAGCTGCTGACTGCAAGGTCAGCAGTTCACACCCATCAGAGGCTCCAAGGGAGAGAGATGAGACCGTTTGCTGCTCCTATAATTTCATAGTCTTAGAAACCTTTTGCTCATTGTGAGTTGAAAACAACTCAATGACAATGGATTTGGGTTTACATCATAGGGTTGATCAGAATTGAGTATTTGTAAGATACAACGACCAGGATCTGGCTCTCCATATACATACAATTTAAGTCTATTGCAGAAAATAGACAATGACGACTATTCGTGGTGGCACAAAATTTTTGATAAAGCTTTAAAAAATAGTAACCAGTTTATGTCATCATGGCATCCCAGTTCACTTCCTGATCTTGCTTATATCAATGACAAACACATATAAGCTCACTACAGTACTAGAGAAGTCTGTTTATTATTGAATTCTCAACATACTTCATTTAGTCACCATTTATCAATTCTCTGTATGGTGGAGCCCTTGGAGCTTCAGTGGCTACATGTTGGGTTGCTAAGCACAAGGTGAGAAGTTTGAAACTGCCAGCTGCTCTGAGGGAGAAAGACAAGGCTTTCTACTCCCTCAAAGATTTACGATCTCAGAAACCTTGAAAGGCAGCTCTATCCTGCCCTGTAGGGTCTCCGTGAGTCAGAATTGACTGGAGTGGAGTGAGTTTGTTTACTTGTTGTTTTTTTTTATTTGTATGGTGGGGTTAATAACCTGCAGATGAAATATATGCTTGTCATCCCTGACACCTGATTGAGAAGTACGTTGATATTAGTCAACCATGTCCAGGGCACCACTTCCTATTGCTACACATCTGTCACCTAGACACCACTGGGAACGATTTATGCATGAAATACATTCAGTTGGAAAGCCTCTTCAACAAATGGATCTCATCCTTGGAAAGGAGGCTGCAGAGTTGTAAATCTGAGAGGTTAATCTCCTTTACAACCTCAACAAAGACCAACTCTTCCACCATGGACCAAATGAAAGGAGGAGCCAGAATTTACCAAGAAAGGCAATACCTTTTTCCTAAGCTGGTCTTCAATTTGAAAGGAGAACCTGACTGTTACTGAATCAAGGGTGAAGTTAACAGACAGATGAGGAAGGACAGGTTTTTGCTTGCTTGTGAGATAGGATGGGATGGCATGCTATCTTGCTTTGTTTCTACAGTGAGTTGGCAGTGAGGTTTTCTTTGAATTCTTGTCCACCTAACCCTATCACCAAAAATTCAAAGTTTAAAGCATAAACTCAATTCAAGGACATGTCTGGACTTTTTCCACACCAGTGAACTAAAATTGGAACATCAGAGTTACACACAAGGTTCAATCACCATGCCATCTGGTCTGTACTTGAGTTGAGTCTTGGGGCTTCAATGTATGGAAGGGTTTGGATGTGGGTTGGTTTTAACTTCCTTTTTCAGTTTCTCCATCACTGGAGAATGGGAGTGGATGTCAGAGGTCCTCCTTGGATCCCAAACCTTCCCAGTACTGATGATCACACCCAGGGCTCACAATGCACTTCTCTTTCAGCCAACATCTCTAACTGGACAGGTGTCCCATGCACAGCTCTTGTTTTTCTTCTCTCATTTTCCCTGAATCTATTCCTTACCTCCCTGTGTTCTCCTTACAGCACCTGAGAAATATTCTTCCCCTCCCATCTTCCAAACTGCACACACCACACCATCATTTATTTTTCCCAATCTTTTTGTACTCTGAATGGGTTTCTACTTTGCCCTTAGTGCTCCATGAAGGAATGCTTCCATATGGCTCTTCTTGTGGGTAGAGCGAAAGAAGGACCAAGTAAAATGCTCAGTCCACCTTATGCATAGGACCTCATTCAGTCTTCATTAACAAGTTCCTAAGAGAAAGGTGCCTGTCCACACTATATGAATGAAAGATCAATAGAACAGTGGTTTCACAGCTTGGCACAGTTACAAAGACAGGGCTGAGACTTAAATCCGGGTGCCTTCTGATTCCCCAGTCCTCTTATTTCACCATACCAACCTGCCTCTAAATAGTTATCTGACTCATGTATCCGAGTGCCAGTAGCTTCTTTGTTTATGAAGCCTCTGAATCTGTGTCCCCACCAATGCCTTTTCCCCATCATGGGGTCATAGTAAGAAAGCCAAGAGTAATAGAATATGACATATGTTGCAATGGTATACTCTGCACGCAATGGTTTGAGTTTCAACTGTCTGTCCACAGGCCTGCCCTTCCTTCCTCAAAGGGCAGAGGACAGAAGTGAGAAGCAGTGAGACTTACTGGTTGGTAGCCAGTTCCAAATCTAAGCCTGAGTTCCCGTCAGAGCACCACAGACTTGTGATGTGACCTCAGTCAAGTTATCTAATCTCTTGGTACCCAATATGCAAAGTGAGCATGGGACTGGGGCCCTAAGGTTATTTTTAGCATAGCACATCATCCCAGTAGAATAGTGCCTAGGTCAGAGTAAGCATTCCTCCCCACACCCCACACATGGGGTGCCAATACTAAGGCACTTTGCAGACGCCCCCAGAGAAATATTCGTGTAGATTTCATCTAGATAGGCATTTTCATGTGAGGGGGTGTTGGAGAAGGTCCACAACAGCCAGGAAAACACTCCAGACCCCAAGGGTGTAAAACTGAGAAGAAGCAGAGAATGTAAAAGCAACCACAATCCCCTCTGCCTATTTAAAGGAGAGGCAGGAAAGTTCCTTACAGATTATAAGGCCTCCAAGGATTTCCTTAAAGTTCCTTTCTACTGGTGACATGATCTCCCAGGCATCAAATCCCCCAAGCACCTTCACCCCCCAAGTAGAAAATCATCTAAAGGCAGACAAGGCAGGTCTTGTCCTTCTCTGAGAATTTCCTTGGAACTATCACTGTTCGCAGCAGGGTACCAATACGCAAATCTTTCTCAGAGAAACATCTTTCCTTTCCTCTTCCCCAGTTGCTTCCCAAACCCCAGAATAACAACAAAGGCCTACATTCCTTTGTTCTCCAAACCCAGCCTCCAAGACCCTCTGCTTTTGATCTGAACCCACAGGTCCTGAGCAAAATCCTGCAGTTCTTGGAAAACACAGGCATCTTCAATCTTACAGTCACAGATAATGATTACTGTTCTAAGGGTCAGGAGAGCGAGGCTCCAGCATCTCCTCTCATTCTACAGGCTGGATGTCCTTCACACAGGCCAGTCTCATCTTCTGTAAAATGAGAGGACTAGATTACAGGGGTGTCTACCAACTCTGGTTTTTGTGTTTATAAACGTCAAAAGTGAAGACTGAAATGACAAATGTTTTGCTACATATACTTTTCAACACCCTCCCCAGTACTCACCACCCCCAAGGTCATTGTATTAATCCCAGCTCATGGGAACCCCAGTGTGTCATGGCAGAACTGTCTGACTGTCTCAGTACATTTTCTTTTTTTCCCCCCAATGATTTTATTGGGGGCTCTTATAGTTCTTATAACATTCAATATAACACTTATATCAAACATATTTGTACAATATTGCCATATTCATTTCCAAATATTTTCCACCTGAGCCCTTGGTATAAGCTCCTCTTTCCCCTCCCCACCTTTTTTAAAGAATCATTTTATTGGGGGTTCATACAATTCCCAGCACGATCCATACATACATCAATCTTGTGCAAACCACTTTGCTCACTTGTTGCCATCATCACTCTCAAAACATCCTCCCTCCAATTAGGATCCCAGTACCAGCTCCCCATATTTACCTACCCCCCTTCCCCCTCCCCATGAACCCTTAATAACTTATAAATTGTTATTACTTTTTCATAGTGTACACTGTCCAATATGTCCCTTCATCCAATTCCCTATTGTCTATGCCC
Organism: Nesogale talazaci; assembly: GCA_004026705.1. NCBI lineage: Eukaryota > Metazoa > Chordata > Mammalia > Afrosoricida > Tenrecidae > Nesogale > Nesogale talazaci. Next base: position 37,850 of record PVJH01001881.1, on the reverse strand, counting down.
CAGTGAGGAGGTTATATGTAGATCCCTATAATTTATTCCCCCTTTCTATTCCACCATCTCTCCACCCTCCCAGTATCACCAATCCTACTGTTAGTAGTGAGGGATCATCTATCCTAAATTCCCCATGTTTCAGACTCCAGTGTACATCTCCTGGTCTAGCTGGATTAGTCTGGCAGAATTGGGATCATGATAGTTTGTGGGAGGAAGCATTTGAGAACTAGAGGAAAGTTGCATATTTCATTGTTACTACACTGTACCTTAACTGGTTCATCTACGCCCTGCAACCCCTCTGTAAGAGGATGTTGCTTCACCTATTGATGGGCTTTGGGTTCCCAATCTGTACTCCCCCTCATTTATAATGATATAATTTTAGTTCTTTGATGCCTGGCACAGCACTGGTTCCCTTCAACACCTCATGGTCACAAAGGCTGGTGTGCTTCTTCCATGTGGGCTTTGTTGCTGCTGAGCTGGATGGCCGCTTGTTTGCTCAAGCCTTGAAGACCCCAGACACTATATCTTTTGATAGCTAGTCACCATCAGCTTTCTTCACCACATTTGCTAATACACTCATTCGTCCGTACATTTTCAATGGCAAGATTCTTCACGAGTAGATATCCAGGTCTTTCGTCCAGGTCTTTCTTTCTGGATGGATTCAAACCTCCAACATTTCTTTTAGTCAGTGAGCATGTTAACTGTTTGCACCACCTAGGGACTCCCCATACTCATTTACCACAATTGACAAGGAAATATGAGAGGATGCAGTGAGGAATCACAAAGGCCACATTCAGCTAAGCATGCTGGGTGCAAAGTTTGAGGTTTCATCAAAAGCAGAAACATACAGAAAATGCATTTGTGACACACGTTCACATGACTTGAAGATGTCCACTGCTCTCTAATTTACCAGTGAAAGGTAAAAAGATTAGGGATAAAGGGCATTGTCTCTACCTTTTATTTAGCCCAAACTAAACAAAAATTAGCGCGCCATACCACAATAAAGGGTGGGAAAGAAATCAAGCACACATTAGACACCTATGGGGACAATCAAAAGCTAAGGATGCTCAGACAAAGGTCGCCTAGATGCAGACCTAGGTCAACCTGGACAACACACTAGGCACCAGTGATATTATGTCACACATGTGCTTAAACTCAGCCAATACTCTCAACCATGCCTCACCAAAACACACACACACACACACACACACACACACAACTGGGGATAGTGGAGAATAAATAGCATAGGCTCAGGACAGGCTGCTCTCTTGCAATTATTTCTTTCGGGGAGAAGAGCAGGATTGCCCTCCTGTGCACGGGGTACATGCATATGCATGCCCTCTCAGGGCTGGCTCTCTCTCTCTCTCTCTCTCTGTTTTGTTTATTTCCTAGACTTCTTACTCAGTTCTGTGGACTCCATTTTCCTGCCATTTTCCATGTGGTTTGGAAGCTTCTCCAAAGCAGCCATTTTCGGTCTCAAACTCTCCCACCCTGCCATGCAGCCTTGCATGCTTTGCAGAGAGAGTATGTGCTCCTGAGCCTCTATTCCTGAAACCTCCCTTTCCCTCATGTAAGATACAACTGGAAAGTGAGGGAAAGGACACATTGAACAGTGTAAGTTATGAAAAAGTAATAACAATTTGTAAATTATTCAGAGTTCATGGGGGAGGGTTGGAGGGGGAGGAGGGCAAATATAAGGAGCTAGTACTGGGGGCCTAATTGGAGGGAGGATGTTTTGTGATTGATGATGGCAACAGGTTTGCAAATGTGGTCTGCACACAATTGATATATGTATTGATCATGATGGGAGTTGTATGAGCCCCCAATAAAATGATTTGTTAATAAAAAGGAGGGGGAAGGAGGAGCTTATACCTCAAGTATAAGGGCTCAAGTAGACAATATTTGAAAATGAGAATAGCAACATGTATAAAATGTGCTTGATGCAAAGGATGTATTGAATTATATAAGAACAGCAAGTTACTTGGACTCACAAAAGAGCTTCTGCCCTAGGAGACAGTGTAGAACTGCCCCTGTTGGTGGCGGAGTGTAAATTTTCTATGGGAACAGAAAGCCTTCTCTTTCACACACAAAGCGACTGGAGGTTTCAAACTGTTGACCTTGCAGTTGTTAGCAGCTAACACCTAACCTACTATACTCTTCAGGCTCCATCCAGTACACATAATGGAACCAACACAGCCCACACTGAGCACTTTAAATAAGTGGAAGCATGCTCCTAACCTCCCTCAGCTCCTGTTTCACCTTGAGATTCCCAGGACCTCGGTTTTAAAGATCCTCCAGCATTTCAGAGTAGAAATTGCAAAGTACAATATCTTGTTTCTTTCTGCTTCAGCCAAGTACAGCAAATGTCAAGTCTGGCAGATTGACTCTTTGTGTTTTTCTCTGTGAATACAGTTGCACACATACAGGACAGTAAAATGACAAAGCTGGACCCAAGGGGAGCTATATAATATCTCTGGCAGAGAACAGTTCCTTTACCTCTTACCTCCCGCAGCCTCCCATCCCGGTAAGCCTTGTGGCACTCATCACCAAGGAGAAACCCTATGGACCAGCACTCTGCCTGGGCTTCTCAAACATCAGTGGGCAGCCTGGCCTGTTCCCTGCAGGAAAAACCAGGCTGGAACATTGCCTGTCTAGATGTCAAAGAGAAACTGTCCATCACCCCCAATTTTCCAATCCCTGGACCCCAGAGAAGAACTTTTGGATGATCTTATAAAAGCTTAAGCACACAGTCCTCAGGAATTATAGAGATGTGCTGAACTGTGGTAAACGTGTAATTTAAAAGTCCCTTTACTAGAGAGAGAAATGTTCACCTTAATGAGCCATGATTAGAATATATTAAAATTAAAGAGGCTTTTGGTGTAGCCAGAGGCTAAGCCTGTTTATTAATACCTAGCTACACAGAAGCCAAGACATTCGCTGCCCTTTAGCTAGGTGGGAGACGCTGACCTCTCTTAGCTGGTATGAAATTTCACCAAGCTTTCTGAAGGTGGGAAGCACCCTACCAGGTAGATATGGCCACACTGGAATCATCCATCTGATGGTGAATAAGACAAAGCTGGTCTCAGCAGTTCTGTTTGTGGGTGGCAGGCCAGGACTCAGATGAGAAAACCCAGGATCCCCTCAAACGTTCTGAATGGTGTCAGGCCCTGGGGGAGGACTTCTGAGCTCTTTTGTGATCAAGATATACATGGGAATACAGTACTTTTCCTAATCGAAAATGCTAGCTTCCACACAACAATGCCTTCCACACAACAAAATGTCCCACACTGTCCCAAATGTGTACCTTGGACAGGTTATGTGGAGAGACTAGTCCTTGGAGAAGAACATCATGTTTGGTAAAGTTCAGGATCAGTCAACCCCCAATGAGATGGACTGACACAGTGACAGAAACAATGGGCTCAAACATAACAACCATGAGGAAGACAGCACAGGACCAGGCAAGGACGCACTCTGTTGTACGTTGGATCGCTACATGAATCAGAACCAACTTAATGAATCCCAAATCAACTGTGTTCTTTGATAAGCAGCTCAAGTTCATCCAGAAGTGCCCTGAAAGAAAAGTGTCATGATCTACATGGCAAAGTGCAACCATTAAAACTTGATGGAGCAGCATTGTATGCTGATGTCAAGAATAGGAATGGACTTAGAAACTATTCTTTTGTTTGTTTTCCTGTGTATCACATTCGAAACACTTCCCACTCTTCCCAGTCTTCCAACTCTCTGGACCCAGAGCTAAGAATCCAGCTGATCCATCCCAGAGGCTCAGCCAGGAAAGCAGGAGCAGAGACAGAATCTACAGGAGGAAGCTGTCTGCTCCTCTCGGTCTCTTGCTCCACTCAAAGTTCATCAGTTCACTGTACAGAAAAGGTCAAAGGAGAAGGACAGGAGCCCAAACAATCATCAATTCCCCAAGTCTGGTTCTGGTTATGGCAGGTAGACCTGGTGAGGTGAGTAAAATTGAGTCCTCCTGGTAAAAACCGGTATCTGTAGAAAGTGGACAGAATGTGAAATACTTTTTAAGGGGAAATATAAAGTGAAATGCCACATTTTCCTAGTTCCCACAGATGGTCGATGGTCCTGCTCTACTATTAATCCTGTTAGCAGCTTGGGAAACAGTGATAACTATAAGGAATTCAAGAAATGTTTTGAGAAAAATCAGATTGTTTCTTGAGTTGTGCCATTACCAGGAAGTGAGAGAGGAGCGGTCAGAGATGACCAGCTTGTGCTTTTATAAATAAAGCTTTATTGCTCTCAGCCACGCCTATGACTGGCATATTGTCTGTGGTTGCTTTTAGGCTACACAAGTAGGGTAGAATCATTGTAACAGAAACCACACACATCTCGAAAGGTAAACTATACACTATCTGTATGCTTACACAAAAATGCATTGACCTTCACTAGCAGTTTAAGGAGCCCCTGAAGGTGCAGAGGGGTAAACAGTGGACTGCTAACTAACTGCAAGATGGGCAATTCAAACTCAGCGACTGCTCCTTCTGGTGATAAAAAGTGCAGCTGCTTGCTCCTACAGAGATGGAGAGTAAATTCCACAAAATTCTATACAGCACTGCTATCAACTGACTCAATGACAGTTGGTTTTGGTTTGGGTTAGATGGGTTAGAAAAAATATTTCTGTGGAAGAGAGGATTCATACTCAAAGATAAAACCATTCAGGAGCATTTGATTATCTAAGGGACTTTCTGCTTGCCTGAAAGGTCTACAGTACTTGTACTGATCAATAAGCATCCTACACCCTCCCCCTATAATCTGGCAAGAGGAAAAAGCACTGCATAAGTACCGTTCCCAGTACATTAAAAGAGAATGCTTCTGTGTTACTCATGGCCAATAACCTAATGAATCAAACATCCAAGTGAATCAGAAATACCCAAAAAGATGGAGGTGACAATGACAGCAAGAACGAGGATGTTGGTGAGGATGACAAGGATGAGCTCTCATCATCTCTATCATGGTCATTCTTACCTTTATCATGGTATGCACTTACAGGCCACGTTCTGAGCACTGGGCACACCTCATTTCATCTGTTCCTCACACTAACCTAGGGACCACTACAATCCCCTTTTGCACATGAACAGAAGCACAGCATGGTGGAGCCACATGCTCTGAATCACACAGCTGGTGGTGAGACCAGAGTCTAGAATCTCAACTGCATATTATTTGCCTTTTTTATCCACCACTTTTCAGTAAAAAAACAAAATGACGAATAAAAATCCACACAATACCACCTCACTCTAGTCCCGCTCACACGCTATCTGCCGCACAACAGGCAAGATAACAATAGTTCCCACTCAGCAAGCCATTCTAAATTTCTCAATCATACTATCTTTCAAAGAACTAACTGGTATTGGTTTCCTTTTTATATAAAAAAAATGCATTTGCATGTGACTATTTCATTCTAATAAAATAGAGCCAGTGATTATCTTGAGAGGAAAGATACCAAAAATTCAGAAAACTATATCAACTATTATTAAAATCTTTCTAAGAGTTCCCACATTTTGGTGAGTCCTAGGGAATGAATATCTTTTACTTTGTTGTTTAGGAAGGGCCCAGATCTGGTGGGGAGAAAGTTATACGTATGTCCTTGGTTCCAAGAAGCTAGTGCACAAATGGGCTCCAGACTCAAACTCTGCTTGCCACCCAAGGGTACCAAGCACTCCCCTGATTTCACCCCAAGCAGCATATTCTTCACATTATTGTCATTCATCAAAACAGGTTGTTTTTTTTCACTTGAGCCCATTTGGAAATGATGGCAACATATGAACAAATTTGCTTGATACAACTGATGTATGGATTGCTATGAGAGCTGTAAGAGCTCCCGATCAAATGATTTATTTTTTAAAGAAAGCCAGAAAGGAAAAGGATGTAGTCACTTACTCTCACTGAACACATTAATATCAGAACCTCAGGGAAACTGAATCCACAAATAAGTGCTTTTTAAAACCATATAGAAACAAAGGTCTAGTGAAGCAAAGGCTTGCTCTGAAAGTGCTCCACCAGGAATGAACTTCTAAGTGACATGGTCAGACAGATGACACGCCTATGAACTAACGTTAAAAGGCAATGTCCAGTAAGATCTAACTGAATTTAGAAGTAGCATCTTAGAGTCCAATTCTCCAAACTGAGCCTTTGCCCCTCTGCTCTTAGAGTTCAAAATCTACTTGAAAAAGAGTGCCCTGGTTGCTCTGACCTTTCCTGCTGTCCTCAAAGCAAAGGAGATTCGCGATTCATGTTGCAAGCTTGAAGTAGCTACACAGGGAGGGAATATTGACTCAGCAGGAGCCTACTCTCTCCCCAAGGCAGGGAACTGAACAGGCTGTCAGGAACTCAGCTCCACTTGACACAAGATAAATCCAGTTCCAAGGTCTCTGATCCTTTTTTCCCATAGCCTGAAGTCTGAAGGATACAGGAAGATCTAAGAGAGAGAGAGAGAGAGATAACTATTCCCACTCTCTATCACCTCACAGTTTCCTCTGACAATACTTGCAGGGCCATTTCTGTTCTTCACCTGCTTTTCATATCTTCCTCTCAAAATGCAAAGGATAACAGAGTGTTGGAAACCCAGCTTCATACTTTTCTGTTTTTCTTAATGAGAAGTAGAAGGAAGTGAGGGAGAATGAAAAAAGAGAAAATGGTAATGACATACATTCGGATTTGAGAGAATATTAATTGTTTCCTCTTCTGAGGCAGTCTTCATTCTCGGTTGCAGCTGGACAATAGATGATTGTCTTCTGCTTTAAGGTTCTTAGGAACACACCCTGTCTGTCAAGAAGCCTGAGTGTCAATGCAGGGTGAGCATGGGACTGCTTGCCCCACGTTTGGAAGCTCCCTGGAAGGAAAATAAGGCTGTCTACTGCTGCATGGTTGGGGTTCATGTATGGTTATAATCCTGGGAACTATTTCTCCAGCATTCCAACTATAAGAAGGTACTTGATAAAAAATTTCAGTGGGGAATTTCCAGATTACAATAGATTAGCCTGGTGACACACTCCTGAAAAGCAGCCAGTAAACTCACAGCACGCTGATTGTTCAATACAATGTGAAAGCTAAGCCACAGCAATGAAATTGAACATACGGATGATTGTGAAGATGGTGTACCACCAGGCAACGCTTCATTCCATTGAATCAGAGTGGCCTCCAGAACAACCAACACCACTTACTTAGCAGGAAGTGAATGAAGTGGCTATTTTGAATTCATTTGAGGTATATCTTTGCAAATGTACACTCAGTGAAGAATGAACAAAGGTTCAACATTTGTATTTTTATGTTCCTTTGTGTATAAACAGACAATATGAAGAATGTTGTTTTTCAGGAAACCCTAAATTAATAAGACCCCTGCATTCAGTTTAATTTCCAATTAAAGTGAGCCTTTTGCGTGTGCACACATATACCACTGACATGTATCCTGCTATGATAGAAGATAAAATACAAACTAATCCATTTCTAAAAAAAAAAGGACAGATTGAATATTAATGGATTTACATCCTGATGACACTTGTGCTGGGTAATAAACTCTCAAATTGATTTTTGTACACAATTAACTCTGAAAAGACTTCCAACCCCTGCAGTCTCAATTTACCAAAAATAAAACAACCTTGACTTCAGAAAGGAAAGCAGCAGACAAAACACCGCAGCACTCTCACCTCATTCTTCCCCCTCTTAGCCATGCAGGGTCTCTCACGGGTTCCTGCCCCTATGACTCCAGGGAAGTTGGGATTGCTGTTTGAGGAAGAGGGCAGGGTGAAATGAGGCCTTCGGGATCTCTTGGTGGAGAGATGTCCATGGTGAATCAATGTTTTTTTTTTAACCTTTTGGTTGCAAATTAGGTGTGGATAGAGCTAATCAATTTTATCGCTACTTTTATCCTCTGTACTGTGCATTGTAAAATGGCCAAGGACCAGGAAAGGATTTTACCAGACAAACATTTTACCATCTGCTGATCCAAACTCCCCGAAATCAGATCAAGGAGGCATTGTTTTCAGAGGCCTGGACACTCCCAGAATTGGCGTCAATGAAACAGAGCCTCTCTTTGTAAAGGATTTCACCTGCATGTACATTGGAGACTAGTAATTGAGGAAGACAAAGAAACCTTCCTCAGGAAAATGCCGTGAACATTAACCTACCAAAGCAAAACCCAGGGAAGGAAAGAAGTTGGGGGTGGGGCTGAGGTAGGGATGTACATTATCAGAAGAGAGCTTTACACCTGAATGAGATGACTGTGACCTGGTTTGAAAAGCTCATGGCTGAAGTGCTTCCACAGAATGCATGGTTGGGCTTTGTTTGACTTGGCACTTCCATTCTTCCTGCGAAATTGGATATTGCTTTAAGGACACAGGCACACTCATTTACAAGGTTACCATGGTCATAAGGAAGTCTAAGGTCACTGTGTTACCGTAATTTGTTTTTTTTCTTCTACAACATGTGTTCCCAAGAATTATGAGAACCACGCTGTAGAAAATATGCAGGTGATCACAGTCTGGTTCAAAAATGCAAACATGAAACACATTAGTGTCTTCAATAAAATAGGTGAGAAAATATCTACAGAATTCCAGTAGGATATTCAGGTTGTTTTTTGCTAATGAGCTAAGCTTATGGTAGAGCAAGTATTTTGATTACCCACTTAGAGCACAATTTAAAGCAAACCTTCCTAAGGCATTTGATAACACAGCAAAATGGCCAATCAGACATAAAACTGGGATGCCCCTTAGAAGCGAGAATGGCCGAACTTCAACAAGAAAAAGAATCACTAGGAAAAGGATGGTGTGCTGGGGAAAGTTTTCCTCAGCAAAAACAAGGACTCAAGAAGAGATGGATGGATACAAGAGCCAAGACAGGCTCCAACATATCAGAGATCTCGGCATAGGGCGGAGCATTTCCTTTCATTATGAAGAAGGGGTCACCAGTCAGAGCCGTCTCCATGTGAAAGAACATCAGTGTTAAATCTATGGAGGTTGAAATTGATACATGGCTTTTTAAAGAGGAGCCGTGGTGATGGCGTGGGCTGCTAACCACAGATGTCAGCAGTTCAAAACCACCAGCCACTCATGGGATAGGGACAAAGCTTCCTACTCTGGTAGGAGTTAACATCTCAGAAACCCACTTGGGAAGTTCTACTCTTGTTCTGTAAGGTCACTATGAGTTGAGATCAACCCAATGGCAGTGAGTTTGGTTTTGCTATGCATATAACATTATGCTATGTATACAGCGTTATTACATATATCTTTCACAATATAAAATTGCGTATATGATTTATAGAGAGAGCAAAGGTAAAAAGAGATCAATTTGGGCACAGGTATATATTTTGTTGCACTATTTTTTCAACTTTTCTAAGTATCCAAAGAATGACTTTTGAAGAGAAAAATATGTTCAAATAAAGGTCTTGTTTCTAATAAAACCAAAATTTGACTGCTAACAAGTTGATTCTCAGAAGGTTTCTGAGACTGCAAATTTTTCCTGGAACAGGCAGCCTCATGTCTCTCGTGCAGAGCAGCTAGTGAGTTTAGACCACTGACCTTGCAGTTAGCAGGCTTATGACTAATCTACAGCTCCAGGAAATCTCCTTTTTTTGTAACAAAGGGAGAGGGATTGACCTTCCCTCAGGAGGCTATAGTACAGAACAGTCTTGTACTTATCTCCCAAAAGTTCTCTCCGAGTTGAATGGTCAACTCAGTCTGGATTTGGATTGTTCACCCAAGTCAATAAAAGGAAGCAAAATTATATATTTTTAAATCAACTTCATCTAAATGTCTAATTATAAGCATGTTGCTGTTACTACTATGTGCCCATGAGTCAAGCAACCTTGCATGTCAGAGCAAAACTGCCGCAGAGCGTTCTCTTGACTGTGATCTTTATGGAAACAAATGGGCAGGGTTTACCCACAGAACTGCTTAGTGTGACCTGCCAACCTTGACGTGACAGCCACACACTTAACCACTGGGACACCAGAGCCCCATGACTATAAGTATGATGACCCATGCTGTCATGGAGTCACTTCCAACTCAAGGCAACCCTGCCCTCACTGCTGTGGAACCGATTCTCATTCATAGCAAAGCTGTACGACAGGGTAGAGCTGCCCTGGGCGTTTCTGAGACTGAAAACATCTTTGTTAAAAGGAAAGCCATATCTTGCTTTCTCAATGACTGGTCTCCGATGTACAATGCGCAGTCGGTGGGCTCAAACAGCTGACTTTGGGGTGAGCAGTCCCACAGGTAGCCACTGTGCTAGCATGGCTCCTTTGGCTGTAGGCCTGATAGAGCAGGTTAGAACGGACCCTGAGCGTTCCTGAGACTCAATCTTGATAGGAGTAGAAAGCTTCTCAAAAAGTGGCTGGTCATTTCGAACTGCTGACTTTTCGGCTGGCAGTTCAATGAATAACCACTCTGCCACCAGGGCTCCGCATTTATTAAAGAAGTAAATGCTTATGATAAAAAATTAGAGAATGTACAAATAATAAAAAATGAATCCCCAAACCACTAATTTAAAAGCACTATTGTCAGGTTGGCATATTTCACTTCAATCTTTGTTGTAAATGCTTGAAGAGTTTGAATATTGATTTGACATTGGCAGCCTGTTTGATTTTCTTTAACCCATATCATGAGGAGGGAGGGTACATTTTCATAAAATCTTCAGTGGCCACACATTATCCCATTAGATAGACATGCCATCACTGACTCTCATTTCGTTAAAGCTGGCCCTAGGTTTTGTTTCCCAGATTAAATTACTATACATAATGCTAGGTTAAGAATAAAAGATCTTTGTGCCTTTTTCCCCAGTAAAAGTATCTCTGGTTTATTCATAGAAATAGAGTTGCTGGAAGGCATATACCCTTTAACTTCCAGGAGAAAGGTAAGTGCCTGAATTAGGATGACTAGAACTTGAAACGCTACTCTCATTTGGACATGAAAAAGAAAAGGGCATTGCTGCTCATCTGGGAACTCCAGTCTTCCAGTCAAATTTAGCTGCTGGGGCAAGTTCCGTAAGCTATTTTTATGCCCTCAAAAGAGGAAAGAGCAAAATATGTGAGCCAGTATCCCCACACACTTACTATTAGGTAAGAAATGCAAGGTCCAGTCTCACCAAGTCACCAGCTTAGTGAGCAGTGGAGCAGCACAGTCAAACCACTGAGATTCGATTCCTTGTTTGGTAAATGTCAAGGTTGCACCAGTCCCTGGGGTCACTCTCAGGGCTTTGATTCTGCAACACTCTCGTGTTTTCAAGGTGCTAAGGGAAAATGGAGGAGGTGGAGTTAACTCTCTTTGAACACTTTAGGGCTAATGCTGACCACCTCAATTTCCATAATGCCACTAGTAGATCAAATAGCGCTTGGTCTACAAAAGAGAAAGCAGAAACTGCGCATGCCCCATTCCTCCAACCAACAGATAAGAGAGAAGCAAATACCAGGGCATCTGTAAGCAAGGAGAAAAGGCAGAGAGCTCACCATGGCCATTGCAGTAGTAGATCCACTTCTCCCGGTTCTGGGTTGGGGTCATGGTCTTCTTCAGCGCTGCCTTTTCCACAATAGTACTGGGATCCTGCCGGGGCCCTTTCTTCAGCGTCCTGGAGCTTTTCCGGATACTGCACACCACAATCACCACCAGCACCAGCAGCAGGAAAAGCACGATCATCCAAGGCAAATGCTCATTGATATCAAAATGCTTGTGTTGGTTCTGTCGGGGATGGCCCCTCTTAGGGGCCTTGATGGGTGTGCTAGACTTCTCGCCCCCAGTAGCCTCCAGGGAGGAAGGCAGCAGCTTCAGGATGTGTCTGTGGTGGGGGCCTTGCTGGTGCTTAATGACCTGGAGGTTTGGGATGGTCTTGTTGGCACCTTCCTCCCCCCTTGCTGAGCTTGTGTTGTCAAAGACTGTCCCTTCCTGGATGCCACTTGGTACCTTTGGTCTAACAGAGGCAGAAGAGTTGGATTCTGTTGAGTTCATGCCTACAAAAAAAGAGTAAGGAGGGGGGAAGAGCTTTTCCATATTTGGGGGATCTATAGATTCCCTCCGCTCCCTAATCATCTCCACATCAGATCAGATTGTCAAAAAGGAGCTTAAGAATAAATTTCTTTTGCACATTTGCCATAAAGGCCCTAATGGCAACTTCATGTAGAGGGTCAAAATTGAACAGCTAAACTTGCTTCCTTTGGGCCTTGAAGATTTCATGGGCATCTTCAAAGTTCCCACCTCTGACCTTCATGGTAGCTTGTCCCTTACTTCAAAAGCTAAGCAGATGAATAACTCTAGTTGACCCTGATGCTACTCTGCTTATTCAAGGAACAAGTTCTAATTCAATTCATTTGCTCATAGGCCTTCTGTTCCAACTTTTGGCTAAAGTGGGGGGAGGGAGAAAGAGAGACAGGGACTATGACCAAAAGAATGAAAAGAGCTCAAATTCAAGGTTTGGTGGGGCTGTAGAAGATCTAAAATAGGACAGGACAGGACTCTCTCAGCATCTGCAATTTAGTGGACTTCCTGCAGAGCAGTTTCCACGAGTAACTTGTGCAAAGAAATGTACATACTAGGGATTTGGAGTTCTGGAGGCCTCTGCAACTACCTGGGCAAGTCATTTGAGCCCTCTGAATGTAGTTTTTCTTTTCAAAAAGAAAGGTTGTGGTAAGACTCTCCTCACAGGACTCTCATGACGACAAATGTAACCACACATGAGAATTCCTTAGAAAGTATGACTCAAGTTAGTTATCATCTCATGGCAATTGAGATCAATCAGAGAGAATCCAAAAATTAAAAGGTAAACTTCTCTATTCTGGCTCAGCTACAAAATACATTATGAGTAAAACTGGATGCTTGAAAATCATAGAGAGTCAAAATCTTTGGGGGAGAGGGAAGTCAAGTGATGATTTTCTAAATGTGAATACTAGTAACTTTCCAACCGATACAGAGGTAGCTGTTTCTGGAAGCCTTTAACTTGTCTTCCCACTCCCTGCTCCACCTTTGATCCAATACTCATCCCTCTCTTCCTGATTTAATGACATTTTCTCCCTTACTCCCTCTTCCTTTTCTTCTGGCTTTGTCCACTCAGGACTGACTCCATTTTTGTGCCACAAGACATCTGCCACATTGTGCTGTCAAGTTTGACGCAGGGGCCTGCAGAGGCTAAGTAACTTACAAAAGGTCACACACTCTCCTGTACCTCTCAGTAAGTATTTTCTCACCTCATATGATCCCCGCTTGTAGTTATTTGATCTCCTTTCATGGAAAACCTTTGGAATGAAATCTACTCTGTCTAAAGAAGCCAGATTTAATTAGTCACAAATGGAGGCCCCTTCTTTCGCATGTGATTATAGAGTATATGAAAGGAAGAAGACCTCCTAAGTGTCTATGCCCTACTGCGTTCAAAGCATTCCTCACACACATAACTCATGAGGGTAAGTTACCTTTGGGAACATAAGTGGAGGAGGGGCCTTCATGGGATTCCATGTGCTCAGGGCGTGAAAAGATGGCTGCACCAGGGGAAGGTGGGGTCGTACTCAAGGATGGGGGTGGGCCACAGACATTGTCTGCCTCCTTGGTCCCCGGCTTGATCACCACCAGGTTCTGACTCAGACAGTCCGTGTATGCTTTGCATTTCAACACACTAGAAGGCACATCAGAGAAAGTACCCCGAGGGCACTGCTTACACCGCACGTCCTCCAACTCCGTCCCTTTCTTTCGCACCCCCCAACCCACAGGGCACACTGTGTGGGGGGCGCAGGTAGCGTTAGACTGGAACATGCCAGGTGGGCAAGTGCATTCTCGGTCAGTCAAGGCAGCACAAGGTAATTTTTCAACCATCGGCCAGGGGCATGGCTGGCTACAATCGTGGCATTTCTCGATGCCATTCTCATGCCTGGTGAAGGTGCCCCTGGGGCAGCTGCTGCAGACGCGCAGGCTTGTGTCAGTGCAGTGCGCAGACACATGGGTTCCTGCTGGACACTTGTCGCAGGTAAGCACCTGGCCAGTGACACGGTCGACATGGTGGTATGTCCCAACCAGATTCGGGGTCTTCTGTTCTGGCTGAGCAGTGATGGTGCTAAAGAGTCCGAGCTGAAAGAAATAAAGGGGGCGGGGGAGAGCACAAAAACCAAGGAGGCATTAGAGAGGCACAACTGAGACATAAGGAAAGGACGAATCCAAAGGCCACCACCATCATGCCGCTGGACACTGCTGCTGGACCCCAACACAGACTTGACTCCAGGACTTGAATTCCATCCTGTTTTGTAACCTAGGGAGTCAAACCAGTTGCCATGGAGCCGATCTTGACTTCCAGTGCCCCTGTGTGTACTGGGCAAGGAGAGCAACTATCCGAAACAGATTGGCAAGATGTTCTTGCTTCTAAAGTGCCTCTCCATAGATTCAAACCACCAACTTTTTATCAGTTGTCAAGTGTTTAACTTCTTGCACAGCCAAGGGAATTGTGGCACCTGCTCTACTTGCTGGAAAGCAATCCTTTGGTTGCTTGACTTTTGCCTGGACTTTTTTTTAAATTCCATCTGTAACCTGAAGCTGATGGCACCTCTCAAATTTATTATGGAAATAAAATGGAGACTATGCACCTACACGTGTTTTAGGGTTCATCTGCTACATAAAACTTGGAATCCTAATCCAAGAGGAAAATAACTTGCTGAATATTTGTCTACCTTTTGAGACCCAAATGTTAAGCTGTCACTTTCTAGCATTATAATGAAGCACTAGGATGTGGCATCTATTCAAGTTGCTCTGCCCATATAGCACTTGCCCAGGTATAAGACTGAACACCCTTCACAAGACAGAAGAACACTCTGGCTGCGACAATGGGCTCAAACATAAGGACAAACATGGGGATGGCAGAGGATGGGGGCCGTGTTTTAGTCTGTGGTACATAGCTTCGCCTTCAGTCCAAAATGACTCAGAGACACACAACAACAACATAAACCAGGCCCGGCTTTTTCTAGAAGCTTGGTCAATTAGAAGTCAAATGAGTTTGCTTTCCTTTTTAATCAAGGACAGGTTCTTTATATTCTTGACCGTTTGCTTTCAACCACAGAGTCCGTGCTTCTGGATCCAAACTGATTTGTTCAGCCTCTGAAGACCATGGCCATCAGGAGCCTGGACCTGCAGACTCCAAGGAGCCCAAGCATAGAGCTGGGTCTGGCAAGTGGTGCCCCACAGGCAAGCTCATCTAACTCCCATTACACAATCATCTCCCCACTAGACAAGAGTGTGCACCTGCTCCCCGACTGAAAACGTTGTGAGGGGTCCATGGAAGGTAAATTTCTATTTGTGATGCTAAATCATGAGGTCTGTTAGGGAAAGAGGAGAGCTTTGAAAAAGTGAAAAGAGAGTTTGTCTGCATGAATGAGGAGTGAGAAAACCTCTTTTTTCTCTTCCCAGCAGTAAAACTTTCAATGTCCTTCATGGAATGGAGAAAGGTTCTGTATCAAGAAAATAATGGCTATTTCAAACTACCAGCTCTGGTAGGGCTTAGCTGCCAGTTCTGTGGTGGTAGCCCCTCACCCACTTGTCAGAGCTGGCTTTGGCTAAATGATAAAATTTAAAACAAATTTTCAGTTTCTGAGAACAGTGTCCTCTTTTCTTTACATCAAGGCAAAAGCATCTCATCATCCTCAGTCTATTCTGACTCCCAGCGATCCTGTAGGTCGGGGTGGAACTGCTCCTGTGGGTTTCCTGGCTGATAACCATTTTTACTAGAGTAGAATATTTCATCTTTCTCCTACAGAGCAGCTGATGACTTCCAAGCGCTGCCTCTGCAGTTAGCTGCCCAACCAATAACCAACGCATCACCAAGGCTCCTGAGGCAAAAAAACAGTTGGTGATTAATTTTCACATGAAGAAACTTAACATGATTTCAAACTCGGAAGTACACAAACTGCCTGTAAAGCTCAGGAATGGCATCCCTTTTTAATGCTGGCTTCACCTCTCCTTTTCTTGCATCTTCACCCAACTCACCCCCACAGATGCTCTGGGCGGATGAACAAGAAGCCCACCACCATCCCTGGGGAGGCCAAAGCCCATTTGGCAAATCCAGCCAAGGCAAGATTGGATCCAATCTTTTCTGTCACCAAAGGGACAAAAAATGCAAAAATGCCCCTTTTCCTTCTCAACTCCTTCAAGTTCAAGATTAGCTGGTTTCTACGGACAAAAGCCATATGGGGGTAGCTGCAGTGTTCTGGGAGTTTGAAGAGAGGTATCACTCACACAAAGGGCAGGTTGTTGCGCTGAAGCAAATGAAATGGAAGCACAGACCAGACTGGAGACCTGGCCTGGTTCCAGCATCACCGTGTGTTCCAAGTGGGCCTTTGTAACTTCCTGGGAAAACACACCCCAAGAGAGTAGCTAACTCAACAAAAAAAACAAGGGGTGGGGGTGTCACAAACAGCTGTATAAGTGTCTGGAGGTGGGGGTTGAGGGATGGGGGAACCTGACCTCCTGAGCACCATCTAGTTCCTGAGGAGATGTAGTGTGCACTTCTGAATTCAACTGCAGCAGCCACCACTGAAGACAGTGTGGCCAGCAGGTTCTGTCTGTCTGGGTTTCTGATCACTGCATGTGGTGGTCATGGACTTTGGTGTCAATTTCACGATTGGGAGTGCAGGGTGGAGTCTAGCCTTTCACTCTGGAGATATTCAATGAGACCTCTGTGTGGGCATGGCTTTCTCTGAGAATTCCGGGAAATCTTACGATATTTCCCCCTTGGAGGTGAGAGATTATAGACTCAGTCCTCTGGAGACGCACTACTGACAAGACAACATGGCAGCTGGCTGATAGATCCTGAGTCCTGGAACCTGGAGGAGAAGCCACATGGGCTTGCCCTGATGGAACCAGACCTCTGGGGAGACACTTGCCAGTACTGACATGCTTGGAAGGCCACAGGGAGACCTCTTAACAGTGCTGAGATGTTTCTCCCACCACTGAATACACAAGACTCTGCAAGCACTGGCCTGTGATTGTCCTGGGGTCATTGCATGTGTTTCATAAGTCTGAAGAGGACTTTATGGATTATCAGACATATGGGCGAATATTAGACTGGACTGGGTTGGGATGCTTTCTCAATGTTCCATTCCTCTTGTATATAGACCTCTTCCTTATATACATATGTGCATTTATGAATTTGCTTCTCTAGTCTACCCAGATTAGCACACTGCATTATCAAGGGACCTGGTTGCTGTGACGGGGTGCCATCAAGGTGCTATATGACTCATAGTGACTCCAGGTGACAGAGCAGAACTGCACAACGGGGTTTCCTAGACCGCAGTCCTCTAAGGGGTATGCAAAAACCTACCCCCAAGCCCCACTCCACCCGCCTGATGCTCCATCCTTTCAGTGGGCTTCTCAGTGCTTTGTTTAGTTAGAATAACTGATCATGTTTCTAATTACAGCAAATCTCAGGACTATTTAAACAACATCATCCCACCTCTCACATGACCTTCAAATTACCTTAGGCTCCAACCAGGAGGCATCCTACAATGCCTATCATACTAGGAAGGTCACTTCTGTCTTGCCTTTAGAGGTAGTCCACAGGAGGCTAGACACTATTAAGGAGATTTTGCAAAACCAAGACACTACATATTAATGCATTCAGCATCTGTGTCCCGGTGAGCTTCTCTGTGTGAACCAAGGCGCTGAGAACAGACCCTTAAAAACCATCCTAGCTTCTCATGGAGCATTTGTCCTAAGGAGAAACTAATGAAACCAACCGATGATGCCATAAATAACAGCTAGAATTAAGATGATTGTGGAGGGGAAATAAAGATTCCCAGGGAAAGGGTTAGCAGATAGTGCTAAAGAAATGCTTGACCCGGCGGCCTAGTGGTTGTGTGCGTGACTGTGGCCCCCTGATTTGGTGGTTCTAATCCAGCAGCTGCTCTCCAGGAGCAAGGATGGGCCTTCTACTCCCACCAGAGGGCAGTGATGCCCCCCCCCAAAAAAAAAACAGAAATGCTTGGGAGTCCTGGGGGGTGTAGTGTGTATGAGGTGGGTAATTAACCACAAGTTTGAAACCACTAGTCGCTCCAAGGAATAAAGACTCAGCTTTCTACTCCCATAAAGAGTGACAGTAGGGAAGCCGCCAGGTGCAATTTTACCCTGTCCTATAGAAGGTCACTGTGAGTTGGCTTCATCTTGAGGGCAGTGAATTGCCATATATACTCAAGTATAATCCAACCCAAATATCAACCAAGACACCTAATTTTACCACAAAAACTATATTTAAAATGTGCTGGCTCTGTTTATCCTAGGGTATATACAGTAAATTGAAAGAAGTGCTTTGAAGCAGCACTGAAGGACAGAGAAGAAGGCAGTAACTCAGGGGAGGGTCAGTCCGATGGAATTTGACAGAGGAACCCCAGTAGAAAAGCTTTGCAGTCACTGAAAGGTCTGCTGCAAGATGTGGCACAGAGGCTCTCATTAAAATTGGGGTCGCCCAGACTTTTATCTCCATTCAAAATGTAATGAGGCGGCATCAAAACGTTTGTGAACCATAGAATTAAAAGATACTGGAATTTGTCACAAATTTTTGAAGTCCTAGTGTACATTTATATAAACTCATCTCACCAGTTGATTCCAATTCATAGCGACCCTATAGGTAAAGTGACCAGACGACCCGCTTTTAACAATTTAACAATGTTCCACAGCATTTTAAAATTAAAATAAATATACTACAATACTATTTTTGCATTCTATGAAAACTTTTGTTGCTCCACAGAGACCAAATTTTTTATCAAGAACCTCCTCCTTTCCCCCCTCCCACCCCTCGCCCTGCTGCCCTCCTTGGTCAATGGTGCCCCGCTTAAAATCTGGTCACTTTATAGGCTATAGAGCAGAGTAGAACTGTCTCTTTAGGTTTCTGGTTTTAAGGCTTTATAGGAGCAGAAAACCTCACCTTTCCCCCATGGCCCTGGGGGTGGATTCAAACTGCTGACCTGGCAAGTGACAGCTCTTCATCCCCAGCCCATGGTTGCTGTGAGTTGGACTGAATCTATGGCAGTGAGTTAGGGACATTTGTCCAGGGTGAAGAAAAGAGAAGAAGGGCTATATCATCCGATTGTTAATATTTCAACATTTCTCTGGCTGCAGAAGGTAAAAGGGGATAGAGGTGAAGTCTACTTGGAAGGTTAAAGTTCATGGTAACTTGGACTAGGCTGTTGGCCTTGAACTGGAGAGAAGGCAATCAACTGGCTTTACTGATCTGAGCGAGGAAGAACAAACCAGTGATTTTGACATTGGACTCAAGTGAGCTCCAGAAGAAAAGAACTCTCAGGGCTGCCCATGGGGTGGAGCCCAGATGAAAGCCTCAGAGGGAGCAGCTCATGTTACCAATTGTCTAATGTAGTTTTCAAATAAGACTTCATCTGAAGGAGATTGTACTGCTAACAAGTTTGAAAAGGACTGAGCTAGACAGACCTCAAGCTCTCTCCCAAGTGGAAAGTTAACGGCTCAACAGACACACCCATCTGGGCTAAAAAGCTGGAAAAGGGCTCATTTTAGAAGGGGGTGGTGGTGGTGGTGGTGGCAGCATCGCTATCTCTTTATAAAAACACAGATGGAACGTAAGACAAATTCTTTTCCTTTTCATCGTCTGAAGAATCATAATGTAAAACTAGAGTTTTCCCCTCCAGCCGCTACTATTTGCAAAGATGGTGGTTGGGAGGGAGGGGGAAAAGAGTAGTTAAGGAGGAGACTGATGTATTGAATAAGTAGCATTTACAATGTTCCTCCAAGTAACATAAAAACACATTTAGAGGATGCCTGCCGGGAAGGATGACCAAAACAGGAAGCAGGCTGGTGAGAATTACAGAGGTGACAGCCCAAGCACCAGAGACTATTGAAGACTCTCAGTTCCCTTTCTACAAAGGTGACAAAGCTAGAGAAAAGGCTTGCTGCGCCTTACTCCTCAGAGACAGCATCAGGATCATCAGGGAATCGTTTTTAAAAGACTGCTCGTAGATTAACTGAGATCACAGTGATTTCAACAACAACAGGTGAACTGAATCATGACCCCTCCAGCTCTAATATGTGGGGATTCTGTGAAACATACATTGAAAATAGCCCCTTCCTCCATCTCTTCCTGAATATTTTTATATTCATTTAGTATACTTATTATTCTGTTTATTATATTTTCAACACAAAAAGATGTTGTGATAATTCTGATGAAAAATATAGAAAGTACCTACATACTCGGGTATCAGCTGACCCGAAATTTTAGTTTGAACATTTTGGGTTGGCTTATACCCAAGTTCATATGGTAAATTGTTTTAAGTCTTTGCTCAAATTTGGTGCATATCTTTCCAGACCCATTCATGAACCTTTGTGCTCATGCACACACACACGCACAATGCATACTTTTAAGTTGGTTGCTTCAGTTGCTTTGAGCTTTGGCTTGTTTCACATATCTAAATCAGATAGGCCATCCATTCTGTGCTGCGATTTAGTTCGTTCATCTTTCAAGGCTGTGGCACTGAAAGTATTCCATGTCAGAATAGAAAGTCTACCTAATTCTTTGTAACAGTCAAGTTTTCTTCCACAGTCTGAATAGGCCTTAAAGAGTCTTCCAAATGCTGTTTTGACCATCTATCATTATGTGCATCTAGTTTCCTATATTCTGTACTCTTCTCTTCCCCTTCCACCTCAAGGCCACTACAAGTTCCCATCTTTCTTCCCCATTCTGACTGACAGGTACAACCAGGCTGCTGTACTTTGAGAAATACTCTCTTCAAAAACAAAAACAAAAAATCGATACCCAACCCACTCACCCCAAGAAGATACTGACTCGTTGCAACCCTGTATACAGTTTTCCTGGGCTCTGTGGATCTTCGTAGGAGCAGATGGATTCATCTCTCCCCCAAAGAGTGGGCGTTGATTTTGAACAGCTAAACTTGTGGTTAGCAGTCCAACAGTACAGTACACAATTGGAATCTCTCAATCTATCCTCTTCTTCCTATTAACATGTACTTACCATGGTTTACAGTGAACCCAGAAGGACCAGATTGAGAGCAGAACAAATAGTTGGGCATAGATTTAAGAACAGAGAATGTGCTCTTGTATGAAAACCAGTTGTTAAAAAGAAAGAAAGAAAGAAAAGAAAAACAGTTGTCAGTGATCCTGTGTGTGTGTCAGCCTAGAACTCTGCTCCATAGAAGTACCAGTGACTGGATGGTCAGGAGATCCCCTGGCCTTTTGGCCAAGGTGTCTCTGGAAGGAACTCAACCTTGAACCTTTCAGTGAGCAGCTAAGCATGGTAACCCTTTGCATCAGCCAGTCTCTACCTAAGTCCAGGTAATTCACCTCTTGTACCTCATTCCACTAACCTGTACAATGAGCTGATTGGATTAAATTGTATGCAATCCCAATTCCTGGGAGCTGGAATAGTTCCCTTTTGCCATGAAGTCTTTTAAAAGCACTCCTAGACACCCAGAGGCCAAGTAGATGAGCTGACCTCTTCGTCACATTTCCTGTTTCTCTTAATGATGTTGGTAGATAATTATATATTGTCTTGCAATACTTCCTAATGGCCTCATAAGTGTATATATTTATCTTCCTTTTATTATTATACGGAGCTCGAGGCCAGAGAGAGTGCATCGATTCCATTTCCTCCCTTGCTCAACCACCTTAAAAATGAAGATTATGAAAACAACAATAATAAGCAACGCATCTTCTGAGGTAGAGGCAGAAAACTAAATCCTGCATGCTACTTATTCTTGGGCATAAGGATTAGAACACAGCCAGCCATTCATTTATGTCTAGTTAGGTTCTTTTGGAGGCCTGGTATTGTGATGGTTAAATGTTTGCCTACTAACTGAAAGGATGGAGACTCAAACCCACTAGTCATTCTGAGGGAGAAAGATGGAGCCGTCTACTTCCATCACCACAATCCGTATTTAAACACTTTCTTCATTATTGTATCCATTATTTTTAGCTCATAATTTTAAATCAGTTTCCCCTGTCAACCCCCTAAGAAAATATTAATCTAGTTACTATCTTTATAGAGTTACATATCCTAGATTTCATCTAAAGAAAATCATACCCATGACAATAACAAAACAAAAAATATAGAAGACCCACAATGTAAAAGAAAGAAGAAAACAATAAAAATGAACATATTTAAGATGATCAAAAGTAAGAGTAAATGATAAGGTGTCGAATTTTAACTTCACTGCCTCTGCATTAATCCACTTTTCAACATTCCTGGTCAATGGTAAGAGAGAACTCACCATCAACTTAATTCATGTGAGGTTTCTGCCGATGGATTTTGGACTTTTACTGACATTCATTGCCTTCTGCAAATCAACAGCTCAGAATTTAAGCTCCACTACAGTTTTTCCTCTGAACTTGGATTTTATTTATTTACAATTTTTAGATCACACAGGTTAGATGTTTCCTCCATTTGGACATAACTGACACCCCTCTTAGATAGCTGCTTGCTTTAAGACAAGGGTTTAAGACCCAAATGCTATTATTTCTGATAGTCAGTCATCATCTTGTTTCTTCTCCACACTCTGTTATAGTACCCATATCTTCAGTGATACCTTTATGAGGGTACACATCTAGTAGGGATAGGTCCAGAGAACTAACATTTCTTTGATTAGGATTATGAGTAAGCATGAGATCAAAATTCATTCATGGATCTATGGTTTATATATGTCCCAGGTCTATTTCAGAGACATCATTATAATGGTTGATATTTTCTTTTTAAGAAGGAGATCGGGACTGAGCTCTGGTGGTGTAGTGGTTGTGTGAGGGACTGCGGCCCACCAGGTTGGCAGTTCAAATCCATCAGCAGCTCTCCAGGAGCAAGACTGGGCCTCCTACTCCCGCCAGGGGGCAGTGATGCCCCCAAAAAACAACAACAACAAAAGTAGGAGACCACCAGCCCTTTCTTCCAAGGGACTGCAGGGTGAACTAGAACCTCTGACATTTTCAGCTGGCAAATGAGTGTATTAACCTAGGAGCTCTGGATGATGGAATACAGTTGAAGGTGTGTTGAAGCTAAAGTCTGGTTCAGTTAGTGAGATTTCCAAATTGGATTCTTCAAGTGTGACCCATGAAGAATGTGGTGCACTTCACACGTACCACATCTAAAGTCCCAGTTGTCTATAAAACACAGCTTGGAAAGAAGTTTGGTCAAAGGTGCCTGATTAGAAACAAGTGCAGGACCTATTCTACCCCCAGGGGGTCTATTGCTCTTCCTGGTTTATCCAACAGAAGTGAAGTCACCATTTCCCATCCAACCATTGGACTTGACTTTCTATTAAAGTTAACTGGGCACCCTCGTAAGATTGTCTGTTGCCTTGGGGTGAGTGTGGAACAGGGTTGTACGGCAGGAGCTGACTGGTCTTCCCCTTCTCCCCTAACCATCAGAAATTGATTCCAATGTGAGTGAGACCTTTTATGATAGAGCGCTTTTTCAAGATATACAAATAAAGGAATGATATATGCATCATGTGCATAAGGCAGACATATCACCTCATTGCCTCAGAGACCAATTAGAAGATTATATAACCTGAGACCAGATGCTTGCCTCTGTCCTGGTATTTATGCTTATAGCCATGACTGCATACAATATTTGTCCTTTTGTGATCAGTGTAATGGTTTCTAAGTCCATCCATGCCATGGGTTGCTGCATGGTTTCATTACTGCTTGTTAGGGATGCTGATACAAATCCATTGTGTATACCTACAGAGTTTCTTTATCCATTGTTCTACAGATGCATGTTTGGACTGTTTTCAGCTTCTTTCTATGGTGAACTGTATGTCAAGGAACATGGGAGAGCATACTTCTGTTTGTGTTGTATCTCTTCTTTCCATGAATATTTTTTGGAATGTTGATCTTGTTTTTTAAGAGTGCCTTCAATTTTTCCTGCCTGGAAATACTTTCATTTCTCCATAGTCTATGAGGGATAATCTTGCTGGACGTAGAATTATTGCTCAGCAGTTTTGTGTTGTTGTGTTTTTTCTTTCAGAAATTTATTTTTATATTTGTCACTCCATTGTCTTCTTGCCTACATAGCTTCTGCTAAGAAGTCCATGTTTACTCTTGTTGCTTTTCCTTTGTAGGTGACTGTTTTTCATTAGTTGCACTTGGGAATCTCTCCTTTTCCTTGAAACTGGAGAGTTTGACTATGATATGTCACGTTTGTCTTTGGGGATTTATCCTGTTTGGAATTCTCTTAGCTTTCTGAATAGTGATTTTCTCTTCCTTTATGGTTCTGGAGAAATTTTCTTCCATAATTTTTCATGTTATTCCCTCTGTAAATGAATTGGTTTCTTTTTGCTTTAGGATCCCAAGGAGACATGGGCTGTTCCTCGTAATAGTGTCCATATCATTCTCAGGCTTACGTGGGATTCTTGTGGAAGATTTCTCTCAGCAGTTATAGCCAGGGAAATTGATCCAGTTTTCCTTTTCTTCCATTCTATTACTCGGATTCTTTTCTGTGCTGTCTAAATCTCTTCTCTTATGTTTGTCTCTGGTATTCCTTTTAGCATAGGGTTTCTAGTTTTTCAGTTCCTTTGGTTATTCTCATGAGAAGCCCCCACAGTTCTTGAAGGCACCTAAACACTATTCTTCTGAATTACATTTCTGGTAATTCCAAGGCCTCTTTTTTTTTCCAGAGTACTCCATTGATTTGGGGTGATTTTTTGTTACTTGTGCTTGTTTTTCTTGATTCTTGGGGTGTGCTGTGGTTGACTCCTGTTTTCATGGCACTGTGGTGCAGTTTTTAGCGGTGAATGGGTGCAGGGTCATGTAGAGCTCTGTCAAATGACATGAGAGGACTAATAGGAGTCAAATAATGTGCCATGGGGGAGTGAATATAAAGGGAGAGTGAAAGAAAAATAAATAAATAAAATTAAAAAAATAAAAGGAGAATGATGGACAAGTAGAGAAGGAAGAAACTAAATGTATAATAATAATAATAATAATAATAATAATAATAATAATGACAATAATAAGGGCTGTCTGACCAAGAGGTTTATACAAGTAGTAGAAAAATGTATTTTAAGAGGAGTGGTAAGAATTAGTAGGTTTCATGCAAATATACTTCATGAGGAGAAAGAGAGAACAGTAAAAGAGAGTGGTTGGGGCAGGAAGAAAATGTAAGTAAACGATCAGATCAGAAGAAAAGAGAGAGAGAGAGAGAGAGAGAGAGAGAGAGAGAGAGATTTAAAAAGAGAGAATGAGAAGGGAAAACAGGAGGCATGGCTTGGATGTGGAGCTGTGTTGCTATGGCAGTGTGCATGTGGGTGGGTCTGTGTCCTCAGGGGTATGCAAGCAGAGAAAGAATGAAAACAAAAGAAACTGCTTGGGTGGGTGTGCCCAGGCCTGTGATGGTGTTGGTGCCCCCATTTGGCTCAGGGGCATGCATATCCACAAGGTGTTGGGGCCAAATGGGAGGAGGAAGTAAAGGAGGAAAGGAAAAGAAAAAAAATTGTTGTTTGTATGGGAATCTCTGATTCTTTGGCCTACTGGCCTTTGCATAGTGTTCCTTGTGCAGAGGAGGGAAACTTGTCCAGGGTTGGGTGGGGGGCTGGGATGGACTGTGGTTTGATCATGGGAGGGGAGGTTGGCACCAGAGAAGGAGAAAAGAAAGAAGGGATAAAGGGGAAAAGTGTTTACTTGCAAAGGTCATCTGTGCTGGGTAACAAGATATCTGCATCAAGGTGATCAGTAGAGGGCCCACAGAGGCACAGAGTTAAGAGATGAGGCTGGCTGGGTAGAGCAGGGGCACAGAAGGAGTCTTTCTATGATGAGGGTAAGTGAGCGTTCACCAGTGCGTTTTTGCAGCCAGCTGAGGCGGGCATTGATGTGGCTGGGGTTAGTGGTGAAGGAAGGTCATTACCAGCCTTCGGGTAGATAGATGACTTCACTGCCTCCTCCTTTCCCCCCCTCTGATGCTACAAGTTCCTACTTTAAGAAACCTTAGTGTACTTAACTTTTAAGTTGAGCTCTGGCTTCCAGGGATCATAGGGCCTCCCCCTTCCTGAAATTTCTTTGGGAGTTAGTGAGATTTTACTCTGCTTCGTATCGGGTGGCCATGATCCCAGAAACTCCTCTATGAAAATTGAAACCAAACAAAATTCATTGCCATGAGGTTGATTCTGACTCACAGCAACCCCATAAGAAAGAGTACAACTGCCCGTGTGGGGTTTGTAGGCCATAGTTCATTATGGGAGCAGACAGCCTTGTCTTTCTTTTGAGAAGCGGCTGGTGGGTTTGAACTGCTGACCTTGCAATTGACAGCGTGGTGGAGGAGGTGGCTGAAGACAAACACAGACCATAAAACTGAGTGTGAACAAGGGGAGCCTCCAAAACACAGCCACCATTCGGGAAGGCGTGGAACCCTCTTGGACGCTCCAGTGCCCAAGATGAGCGTCCATCTCATCATGACTTGATGCCCCGTTTTTTAACAATTTGTCCCACGTCCCGTGTTGTTTTAAAATTAAAATAAATATATTAAAATACTGTATTTGCATTCTATGAACATCTATGCACCATATAGACCAAATTTTTAATCAAGAACACCCTCACCCCAGGTCAATGGTGTCCCGCTTAAAATCTGGTCACTCTACCTACTGGCACCATTCAGCTTTCAGTCCCATCAGTGAGTCACAGGATTTGTGCTCAGCAGAGTACTCTAGACAACATTGCCTTCTTAACAACATTGTGCTTAGAACTACACAGGGTACATAGATATTATTCTTTATAAGTTATCTATCTAGTTTTCTCCTGGTTTACATTTCAGCTATTTAGTAAGTTTCATTTATGATACTGCAATACTCATGGCCTGCACCATCCCAATGTCTACAGAATCTGGGTTCACTCTGCATACTCTACCTCTAACATAGGGGCAGGGAGCCTTTTTTCTGTCAAGGGCTATTTAGATATTTGTAACATTATTTGCTGGCCATACAAAATCATCAATTTAAAAGTTAGCTTGCCATATTTGGTCAAACATTTCTTAACTCACCCCTAATGTGATGGCTGAAACCACTTCACTTTCATGAGGCATGTGATATTAGCTAGTATTGCTAATTTGCGGGACCCTAATAGGAGCCAAGGCTAGATGCTCCCATGCCTGTTCTGAGGTATCAGAACATCTAGCTAGCAAGGCTGGTTCGGGGTCCCCAGCACCCACTCTGTCCTGTCCCTGCTACTCCTGAACCCGGATGGAGGTGAATTAACCAGAAATGCAAATACATGCTAGACTATTGAAATCTGGTATTTCACAATTCCCATTCCATGGCCTCAACAGTGAAAAATAAGTCTTGGAATTTACCATGATGACATATTTATGTCATTCTTGTTCCCTATCAAGCTCTAAGAATGTTTTCTGCGAATACAAAATGAGCCAACTCCAGGAAGTGGTGCCATCGTGAGTGTTTAAAAAGGACAGGCAGGGAGGCCACCTGTGAATTCACTGCAGAGATTTTACTCGCCACATACTGCACCAAGTTCATCTTTACCAAGGAAACTCAGTGAGGAGGCGACAAAAAATAGAAAGACAGCAACATGATTCCTGACATGGTGACTGCAAAGCATTCTAACACATGATCAAAAGTCTGAAAAAAGCTAGCAGCCCTCAGGCAATTTTACTGTGCGCATCTTGTAAACTTTGCAATATTAAGATAATGGCTCCCAGAAATTCTTTAGATCTGGGGGTTGGGAGAAGTATAAAGAGGAGAGTTTCAAGGATAAGCCTTCCACAGAATGTAGACATAGCTGCTTGCAGTTATGTTACATAACTTGACCAATCAACTCCTGCACTTCCTACAAGTCCCTACAAACCACCACCCCAAAACAAACACCTAAACTATGGTGTGTTACTAGGGCAAAAGCATGGGCCAGTTTTTCAAGCTGGCAAGATATGTTCATTCTGTGTAGGGAAAGAGGCAAGCACAGGAAACATCAGGAAAAAAAAAAGAATCATGGATAAGAGGAATCTGTTTTCTCTGGAAGCTGCAATGTAGGCGAAAGCAGTCCTAGGAGCACAGACTGCATCTCTTTTCTCATCTGCAGTGACTATTTCTTCAGGCTAAGACCTCCGTCTACACAGAGGTGCACAGAGCATTATATTCAACCCAAGTGGGATTAAAACCACAGACCGCTATAAAATGAGTTTCCACTAGTAGAGACTCTGTGGGCTTGAGTAGAACTCTCCCCATTACCTTCCGGTTGGGATAAAACTCCACTGGGACCCATCTTCTGGCAACCCTATATAGAATTTAGAGGCTGTAAATCTTTATGGGAGTAGATTGTCTCTATCACCTAAGGAGAGTGAGATGGGTTTGAACTGCCAACCTTGCACTGAGCAATCCAATGCTTAGCATGGCAAAGTCACCACAGTTCCTTTTGACTGGGATAGGTAGGTATAGGGAACTATTCCTCTTCACCCATCATTAAAGACAGACAGAAGCACTCATAAACCAAGACAACCCAAGGACGCATCAGTCGGAGCAGCCCGGCCAGTGTGACAACACCAGCCTATTTTGAGTTTGATGTTTGCTGGGTCTGCCCCACTCTGTCAGGCAAGCAGCTCAGCTCTGTGCCTCGGTTTCCTCATTATATAACAGAGAGAATCCAAATATCTATTCTCATAAAATTTTTCTGAGAATTCATGTATAATACAGGTAGAACATACTATAAATTCATTACTATCATGTTGATTTGACTCTAGGAACACTAAGAGAATGGCCGTCCTTGGCTTCCATCGGAGCTGAGAGCCTAATTTCTCTCCCTTTCAAACAAGCTAGCCTTGCCCAGCATTTAATATACTGAGCCACCAACGGTCCTGACACGTAGTTCAAAAAACCAAACTCACTTCCATTAAGTAGATTCACACTCACACAGGGTCGCTATAGGACACAGAAAATGCCCATAAATGTTAGTTCTTTGCATTCTCACTCCTTTGTATTATTGTAGGTTATGATAGCCTCATTCTCTTGAAATTAGGTCATCCCATTCACAAAGCAAATAACCAATCTCTGAGAAATATCCAATTCCTTAGAAATTTCAGGAACATGAGATTAAGAGCATAACTCATTGCCATCAAGTCAATCCAACTCATAACAACCCCATGCATGGTTTCTAAGGCTCTAAATCTTTACAGGAGCAACAAGTCTCTTGTTTCTCGTGCAGAGAGGCAGTGGGCTACAAACTACTGACCTTCAGGTAAGCAACCTAACTCATAACCCACTCTACTACCAGGGATCCTTTCATTAAAAGCTTACTACACAACAAAGCAATGAAACAGAGTGCAGAGCAACAATGTAGAAGACAAAAGGGGCCAATTTGCATCTTCAAAAAAATATATAGACATAGTGTAAAACAAAGGAGGGAAAAAAGAGGGAAAGGATGTACTATTAATAAGAATATGTTAGCCCCCGAGAAGAATTTACTTTAAAGGATGGCACTGAAGCTGCAGCTCAGGAGAGGGAAATGTCTAATCTGAGCACACGGGAGCAAAAGAAGCAGAGAAGAGAGTGAAGTGCATCCTGGCCCACCAATCTTTGAGGATGATACCCCTGCTCAGAACAGTCAATACACAGAGAGGACCATTTGGATGACCCCACTATGAGACACGACATCTCTCGCTGACCCATAGCCCTACAGGGGACAACACTGGAGACATTGTGTTGGCATTGCGCCCGGTCTGACCCAACCACAGCAAGGTGAAACACTAAGAGTGTGCAGGAGAGCATTGAGGGGAATAAAGTGGGGAGATCTTGAGGGAGTGCAAGGGATAGATTTGGGAGCCAGGACGTGGCACCCCATCAGACTTCCACTGGTGGACACTGCTAGAGGTTGACAAGCAGACCTTTGAACTATTTACAGGATTTTCTTTCTTTCTTTTTTTGGTCATTGGGGTTTATTTTGTTGTCCTCATTTTAGTTTCTTTTGTCACTTTGCTATGCTGTGTCTTGTTTTTTGTGTGCATATTTTTATCTCTGCACATCTATCTAGATAAGATAGCCTGCATGAAGATTCTGGAAGAGAAAACAATGGAACTGATGGTTCTGGAGGGACATGGAAGAGGGGAAGGTGGGGGAAAGAAAATGGTGTTGACCAGCCCAAGGACAATGAAACAACAATTGATTCAGCTACGATGGCAGGGAGGGTGCAGAAGGCTTGGCGGGGCTTGACCAGGGGCAATGTGCCCGAGAGAGATCTCAGGGACACAAATGACGGCTGAGCATGAAAATGGGACAGGAGGAAAGTAACAGGAAATAGAGGAAAGAATTAGGAGATTAAGGGTACTTATAGAGGTCTAAATACAGGCATGTACATATATAAATATATTTACATATGATGATGGAAAATAGGTTTACATGTATATAGTTGCGGATTTAGTATTAAAGTAGATGGACATTGGGCTTCCACTCAAGTACTCCACTACATCACAAGGGTTCCTATCAGTGGGAATTCACTCAATGGCAGTGAGTTTAGAATGACGGGGTTAAATATATAAAACTAAAATTGTAACACTATTAAATATAATAATATTGAATGTGAAAACAGATGCCATCCACAGCTCATAAAACCAAATGAGATAAAAAGAAATTCCACTCAATACCTCGAACTGCTGAGTGGACTTCATGAGGGATTTCAAAGTTAATCATTACACAGTTAAGTTTATAACAATGCAAATTTCTGCCTCAAAGTAAACTTTGCATACCTAAATTAAAGCAGCATAAACCCAGGCTTGGCAGGCGGAAAGGTGGAGTAGAAGACACATTTATAAGTTGCTGATGGCACTATAAATTAGTTCAGCCTTTCAGGATACAATCTGGCAATATACAAGACCCATAAAATCATTCATTCATTTCCTTGGACCTGGCTCTTCCACATTTGGAGAATACATCACATGGAAATGAGCCAAAGGAAAGCGGAATTGGTTTGTACAGAGACAACTTCATTAATACCGCTTGCAGTGGTAGAACAATAACAACTCCTCTGGCACTGAACAACAGAAAGCCAGTTCGACATGCTGGTCATCAGAACAAGACTATGCACTAAAATGGCAAGACATGAAGGCATCTCAGATTTAGTTAAAAACCCTAATATGTCAGACTCCCCGTCCCATTCACTCCTCACCCAGTCTTCCTTCAAAGAGCACCCATTTCATCTGTAAAAAGAGAGAAATCCATTGAAGAATCAAGCAAGGAAGATCAGTGTCAGTCTTAATAATTCCTTTTTTTCAACTTTTCATACCCTCACCATCAATAAGCTGTCAGTCATCCCTTCAGAGTCGCTCAGATCTGCCCAGCAAGCCTCACTCTCTCGGGCACCACCCCAGAAGCATCTCTTTCTAAACTACTTCAAAAGATTCCAACAGACCTCTTGATTCCAGGGTTCCTAATGTCACACTGGTTAACTCTGCTCAACTCAGCTGCTAAGAGGTTGGTGGTGAGAGCCCACCCAGTGGTTCCGTGAAAGAAAGGACCCATGGGTGATCTGCACCTATAATGATTTTTGTTTAAGCCACTGCCATCGAATTGATCCTCACTCACAGAGCCCTATCTAGGCTTTCTGAGATTATGAATCTTTATGGGAGCAGGCCATCTTATCTTTCTCCCAGGTTGGAATGTCAGCCTTGGAGTTAGCAGCCTAATCTCTTATGCCCAGTGTTACCAGGGCTTGTTCCTGTTAAGGATTACAGCCTAAAACAACTATGTGGCCCTTTTGAATCTGTCACATGGTGTTCCAATGAATAGAGAAGACCTCAGGCACCTGCAAATAAGAAGTCTTGTTGTCATGCCTCCCCCTTTTTGATTCATTCTCCATATAACAACCAAAGTGATGTTTTGAGAAAACATAATTCGTATCATAAGCCTACTTTGCACTGTGCTTGGGTGATATCCCAGCGTTTTCATGGCTTTGCCGTGATCTGGTCAAAGATCTGGATCTGATCCTTGCTGACTGTTTAACCTCAAGCTATTTATTATCCACTTGCTCGTTCCCTTCAGTTACTAAGCACCAACCACACTGTGATTCTTTCCATGCACTGATTGTGTAGATTCTTTCTTATTTCTGGACAATTTCATGTGGTGCTTCCTCGGACTAGGAGACTCTTCCTCCTGCGACCTCATGACTGGCTCTTTTTTATTAATATAGATTTTTTTTGGAGGCTCTTCCAACATTTAAGACATCATTCGTATTAAGCGTATTTGTTCACATGTTGCCACATTCATCTACATTATCTACTTGAACCCCTCCAGCATAAGTTCCTCTTCTTCTTTTTCCAAATGTTACTCCTTCTGTCTTCCCTGATAAGCCGTAAATTTCAAGAAGTAGGGAGTATGAATAGTCATTTATCCTACTTACAAACTCCAGCAACATCTGAGATTTAGTAGCGGCACCATAAATATTTATCCAATGAATAAAAAACAACAGAAAATAGCTACACAGAAAAACAGAACCTAAAAAGGCACACACACATTCATTTTAGCTATCCATGAATGTCTGCACACTGTTAAAGGAAAGAACCCAATTGGGAAGACATATAAAAAGAATTCCATATCTGCCAGTTCCTGCTACCCTACCAACTTGCTTAAGTCCAAAATGTTCTTTCTTAACAATTCAAATGCCCTGGAGTTGTAGACCAAAATACTGACATGTCGAGCTCAAGTTCCAGCTACCCTTTAACTTGTCTCGAATGAACAGGAGTTAGTTTAAAGCAAGAGCTTTCTGGAATTCATTCAATAATCATTTATCACTTAACTACTGTGTGCTGGGACATTGAGCCAGAAAAAAAAAAGATAAAGATCATATACATGGTCTTTTTTGTGAAAAAAAAATTAAACAGAATAATAACACTGGCCCCTGTGTGTTCTAAATGAAGAGAGAACAACACATAAACCTTTTACATCCATTCTTATTATTTCTCTTGGAACAAGTACATGCCAAGATTTAAAGCCAGGAGGAGACCATAGACTGTTATTTGTATTGAAAGAGCAAGGATTAATAATAATTAGCAAGCAGATTCATCTGCAAACCTATCTCGTTTTTCTTTTAATCTCATTGAATCTCATTCTCCCTTTTCAATCCTTCGCACCAATTCTCATCCTGCCTCGTCTGATCTGGCTATAACTAGGATGAAATCAGATGGTGGTTTTGTATCAAAGGTGCTTTGAGAGATCAGAGTTCTAACATATTTTCCAGGAGCAAGGAAGGACTAAATCATCTCTTCTCATCCTTCACCCTTCTGCATTCTTCTCAGTGTCAAAATCTCCAAAATGTCAGTCATCATGGAGTGACTCATGTGAGTCAAGAAGATGTTTAAGAAACTATTGAGTGTGTGATAGGCCACATATAAACACCTCACCTGTGAGACCACTCATATCATGACACTAAACCAATTTCTAAGAGACCGGAAATGAAATGTGACTCAAAGGAATCATATTATCAGATGATGCCAGCTATACAAATAATTAAGAAGCTCCCGAAGGTCTCAGGACAAGTGCTGTAAAAGTTCTGTGCTAAGCAGAAGCCATGCCACACTATTACTCACTAAGCAAATATTTTTCAAAATGACCCAAGTAGCAGGAAAGCAAAGCATCCATTCCCTATTTATAACATTTCAGTTTGCGGGAGTACCTTTCCATCTTCCCCATGGCACCACTGCCCGTCAGAATCACACCAGAGGAAAATGTTTGCCAATGACTCCACACCCTCCCCTTTCAATCTGAGTACACAGGTTACTCTGACTTTATAACCAGCAGTTTTGGCTAAACCTCCTAGCACCATCCTAGAGCAGAACTGCTCATTGGATGCAAAGACAACATCCAACCATCAGTAAAAGCCTTCCTTTAACAGGAAACAAACTTCTGGTCAATTAAGGCGGCCCATTCCTTACCCACAATTTGGCAGAAAGAGCAGGGTATATGTACCAAGTCACCTTGACCTAGATTTGAACCCCCTGTAAAGCAGTCACCAGCTGGGTGACCATAACCTCTCTTAAGCTTCATTTGCCTGTCCATCTGTAAAATGGGGCTGATGTTACAACCACACAGTCTTAAAAGTCTTGAAAGACCGGGGTCTTTCAGACAACAGCTGGACATGTTCATTGTTGGCACCACGTAAGGACTGCCTTTGTACATTTTAAGTTGACCGTGAGTAGAGTACAAATCACAGTGATTTCATCCCTGTCAGAAGAAAGTTTTGCTCCATAGACTTCTCAGGGGCAAATTCAGAGGACAGTAGCCCCCCATGTCTTTCTTCCAGTGCCCCTCTGAGTGAGTTCAAGCCTTCAGCCTTTCTGTTGGCAGTGAGCATAGTTGGTCATTTGTGGTGAAACTCCTTTTGCTTCTATCTTATTGTTGGTGCCATGAGTCACACTATCGAATTTTGATTCATAGTAGAACTTCCCCAGAAAAATTTCAAGGTCAAAGTTTTTATGCAAATAGATCACCGTGTCTCTCTCCCATAAAGTCACTGGGTGGGCTTGAACTGCCTATCTCTTGCCGAGAGGTGAAACTCTTAACCATTACACTGCCAGGCTGTTTTTTTCTTTAGAACTAGTAAACAAAACTCACACCAAACTCATTGCCAACGAGCCAATTCCAGCTCATTGTGACCCTTTAGGACACAGAAGACCCTTTAAGATCCGATAAGGTTGCCATGGTTGTGATCTGTATGGAAGGAGATGGTCACATCGTTTCCCAAGAAGTGGCTGGTGGGTTTGAAGTGCCCACCTTCAGGTTAACACTCCAGTGCTGCAACCACTGTGCCAACAGGGTTCCTCCCTTGGCACCCTGTACCTAGGGAACCCATAGCCATTCTCATATGGTTTCAGGACCCGTATTATGAAGGCAGTCATAACCAGTCTTCTCTTCTCTCTCCTTTACTGGTGTAGCTCCTATTCCTTGTCCAAAACAGAATCGAAAATGCCTCCACACCTCAGAGCCACCATGAGGCAGTTCTGGTGGGAGAACCTTCATTGGAGCATGTGGAAAACTCCAGAAAGAACTGCCCCATTAGCTTGCAGAGCCCACCTTAAAAAAGAAAAAAACATACATAGACTGGAAGGAAACCCTTTAGGACAGCATTTTAAAATATTCTAGAGATAACAGTCAAATAACGCCACTGCCTACTCACCTCCCTCCCTCAGCCTAGACACCCCAGCCCCCAAGTGAGGTCTTTCCGAGCATGTCTTTCCCAGCACTGACAATATCTGTTGTCTCCAAAAGAAACACCCTGAGAGCCACTGAGTGGAGATGAATGGCCCAGTTCAAGTGATCCATAGACACCCCTCAAGAGAAAAGACATCGCTTCTTGGAAACAACAATCTGCATCTCAGGAGCCCCACCCCTCTACAGCCCCTTGTCCTGAATGTTCCCATGGACATTTGCTCCTCTGGCCAAACTTCTCTCCCCTTGGGCTGGAAATGGGAGATGGTGGGAGAGCCAGGTGGCAGCACTATGAGCCAGCTCAGACTCCAGTTGATTTTTTACATGTGTGTGTGTGTGTGTGTGTGTACACACATATATATATTTGACAAATACAAACACTGGCAAGGCCAGTATTTATTCATGGTCTCACCCCTAGTCCAAAAGAATAGCAGCTGCTCAGCAGCAGCAAGAACAAAGCCCAACCTCTCTCAAATGCCAACTAGAGTTTGAACCCTGGAGGCAAAGTGGAGTCCCACTAGGGCTTTGGACTCAGTTCTCTCAAACACAAGGCCCAGGAGGCTTCTAAAAGTTCATGGGAAATGGCATGACCTTTTCATCCCGTTGTTCCATGAACATGTGGTAGCCCCCATGGGCCAGGCCAGAAGATTTGGGGGAGACTGTTGGACTTCTCCTCTGTGTGAGTTAAGAAGCTCTGGGAAGCATGACATCAGTGGAGCTTGTCAGGCTTGCTCAGAGGAAGAGACCAGCAAGGTGACCATGCTTACTGGAAAATTGGCAGTGCCGTTAGGCAAGAAAAAAACCACTCAATTCATACTGGTCCCTGAATAGTCTGATGATGCATCTGACCATTTCCTGTCACCAAAAGAAAGGGAAAAAGCTAATAAAGTTAGCTTAAGTCAATTATAGCTGACATGCTTTATGAAGGGCTGGAGGAGTACCAATCTGAACCTTGCCAACGGAGCCTACAGAGAGGTTTTACCTTCCATCTTGACAAATGGGGCAGAGGGAGAAGTGTGACATCACTGCGCTCTCATCTATGCTATAGGAGTTCCACAGCTACAGCCAGCTCAGTAGTTCACACCTGCTGCTCCAGTCCAGTGGGGACATGTTTGGATCCAGGAGACATCTGAAGATTGTCCTGGAATGTGTGGCACTAACTGAGGAGTCTGAGTGGCATCGTGATTATACACTGGGCTGCTACCTGCAATGCCAACAGTATGACAGCAGCAGCCACTCCTCCAGAGAGAGACAGAGTTCTATACTTCTGTAAAGTGAGATAGTCTTTCAAACGCACAGGGACAATCCTACTCTGTCCTATAGGGTCATGATACATGCAGCTCCATGGCCAGGGGGTTGCCTTTGGTTTGACACTTTAGCTTCACCAGCCTGATGATGGACCTGATTGAAAATCAGGTTGTTGGTGCCAGTGAGTCCATTACGACTCTAAAGGGCTCACATAATGCAGAAGAACTGCTCCACTGGGTTTTCCTGGCTGTTGCCTTGACAGAAGCAGATTGCCAGACTTTGCTCCCATGGCAGTGCTGAGTGAATTCAAAGTAACAACCTTTCAAGAAGTGGCCAAGCACATCCAGTTAGTCTCTGCTGCTCCTCTTAACTTAGAGTGGGATGAATCCTATTCCAAGGCACTTCTTGCTTGCTTATTCAGTTGGTTTGCATTGTTTAACATTGGCCATTTCTTTTGCTTTGGATGCAGGAGGATATTTTTAGACACAACCCAAGCAGAAACCTGGAGGCCTGTCTCTGTTTCTGACTGGAGCGATCAGAGTGTTGGGAGGCTCCCAGTGTCAGACAGGAACCCCAAGTTGGAGTGGAAGCCCCTCAATGATGTCATTGTCTGATGGCACTCAGATCCGACCTCCGTTGTCCTGAGATGGAGGAGTGTTAACTTTTTTGGACTTTTGAAGCAGCAGCCACAGTGACTTCATGTGGTGCAAAGATATTCCCTTGTGCTGTCCATTCTCCCATCGACTCAAGATAAGCAAGTGAAACTCTAACCAGCAGTCCTGATGACTGTATATATTTTAAGTAATCAAAAAAAATTGTACCTTGGGGACAAGTTCTACATTCAAATACAGCCAAAGCCCAGGGCAGTGCCTGCCTCAGGAAGGGTGCTCCACGAAGTTTCATTAACACCAGAAAAAAAAAAAAGCACTTCCAACATCAGGTCTCTTTTCCACACCAAGCAAAGGGAACAATCAAACAAACAAACAAAGAAGACAGTGAAGCAGGATATTAGAACAGTTGAGATTTTCCTGTTCGGGTTGTGGAATTGAGGGTAAATGAAAGGGGACAATTTCTTCAAGATAAAATTCAATTACAATGCTAACTCAAAAGTTCCACCAGAACTTGACCAATCCTAACCTGATCTGGGACATCAGTGCCAGTAGGCAACCCCCTGCTTGCCCAGTCAGCCCAAGTCCACTGCCAAGATCCTGGGTAATGGACGTCTATAAGCAGATGTCAGATGGCAACACTCAGCTGGATGTCCAGTCTCGATGGTGTTGCCAAACACAAGCAGTACTTTCTAGGCAAACATAAAATGAGGCAGGCTTATACAGTCAATGGCCCTCTTATCTCTGCTTCATAAAACATGCAGACGTCTCCACTGCCGACCCACAGCCACCTTACAGGGCACAATGAACGGCCCCATGGGGTTTCTCAGGGTATAAATCTGCACAGAACCAGACTGCTTCAT